>VZTB01000868.1:35809-49557 GCA_013397245.1 Thryothorus ludovicianus | reverse complement strand
TGTGAGATTGAATTCTTCCTTTCTTCTCAAGTACCGGGTTTTTAAGGTGATTCCCAGGCTTTTGCAGATTGTATTTCAAGAGTTTTATATTCATTGAATACTGCTTTATTAATACTTTGAAATAAGAAAATACTCATTTAAACACCAACAAAGAGGTGGGGGTTTGTTTCTGCAACTCAGTTGTATGCCTGAAGTTCCCACTTAATCACTTGTAATCATGAGTCTTAAACAGTCTGAAAGCTTCTCAATTCGATTTAAAAGATTGATGTTGATTATTTCATTTTGAGATGTTTTGATCTGGGAATCTTACCTAGATATTGGAATGAATGCCATAAATGTTACAGCAGCTGTATTGATCACTTTGTTTTGATTTATGTATTGATGATTTTTTTTTTATCTGAGATTCAAACATGCATTTTGAAGCTTTAATTAACATTTGTGCTCTGACAAAGTGGAAGTGGCTCTTCTATTAAGTGGATATAATCTCAACTGTGTAATGAGAAGACTTGCAAGCTGAGTATGATGCAAGGCTTAGGCTTCTTAAAATTTAAGATTTAATTACAGTGTTACTGGAGGAAAACCTAAGGTTGTTTCACTGCATACATAGCACCTCTGTTTTTTTAATAGACTTCAAGAGTATAGCTAAAAGATAAACCAGTTTTGTTTTTAAATAGATAAATTAGAGACTGTCTAAAATCGCAATTATTAAATTAATTCTATGCCTTTAATCCAACATTCGATGATGTCATTGTCACTTAATACTCAGCACTGACTGATGCTAAACAAAGACATCCTTTCTTTAAAATACAACCCCCCAAGATCAACAATACCATCCTTTTTGGGGATAGTGGAGGGGCAGGAAAATGGCATCAATATCATAATCTGAGACAAAGTAATCCATTACCAGGCATCATCTGGAATTTTGGATCAGATTAAGAACTGTGTAGTGCTGGGAGCACACATTGTTGTCGGTAACAATTTAATGCAAGTGAGTGTCAAACTTTTGGGTTGGGTTGGGTTTTTTTAAGTACTCATTGGAAAAATGTGGTGGGAAACAAAACCATGACCTGGCTCAAGGGAATCTTTTGGATTCCTCCCTCCAAGACAGGTGAGGGCAGTATCATCACTGTGCTGCATTTTGAATGCTTCTAAGTAACTTCTACTGTGTTGCTAAAAATGTTCCTCCCTTTTTTTGCGATTGAGCAAAAGGGAATGCAAAAAGCCTCTGCTAAATCTGAGAGGACCATTTCAGACAATGAAAACGCTCTCAAAGAAATGGAATATCCTTGTTATAGTGGAAAGTGGGAGGCAGGATAGAAATGTAAAGTATATATTCATAAAGGGGCTGAGGCAGTCACATTCTGACTTATGCTGGGCAAGTCAGTAGCCAAACTCCTGCTTGGCACAGTGCAGTGTCCGAGCACACAAACTACAGCAGCTCCTTTTGGCCTATTGGACCATTTTGTGTTCAGAAAAAAGCACCTCTTGTCAAGAGGGCGACATGGATAAACAAGAATGAGCTAGTGTTAGAAAGTTATTTCTGCCATGACAGTAAGGGCAGATGGAGAATACGTGGCATTTAGCTCAGAACAGTATATAATTGCACCAGATCACTATCCATCAGCAAGTTTTGATATTTTTTTGCCAGGTACCATAACCTAGGATATTCTTATACTTGAGACTAGAAGCTGTTTTTTCACCCCTTCATAAATATATCCCTCATTTGCATTATCATCTAGTACTCTAAATGTCATTTTTTAAATATGAATTTATTAAATGTCAGTTGAGCAGAGTAATTTGAATAGTTATTTTCCCTACTATTATTCTGTTGCCACTATCCTATTATTAAGGATATTTTAACTGCTGATTGCTTATATTACTGATTGAAACCTTTGTTTGTTGTTAAAAACAAGATGAGTTTTTTTATGTGGCCTGATTTTTCCTTTTCTCCATTAGAAGCCAGTGCAGACAATGGAATATAATTGCAAAATCATAGTGCAAATTCCACTTTGTTGAGAGGCATTTTTGTCTTATGCTGAAGATTATTCCCACCTTCTTTCTACCTCTAGCTCGATTTTGGTTTTCTTTTCATTTCTCTTCATTTTGTCTCATCAGAAGATTTCCAGAAAAGATTAAATTGACACTATGAAATTATCAATCTTCTGCAAAATCTTATTCTCTAATTAATGTTGTAGCATATACACATTAATCGATGTGCTACTTCTGCTCTCTAATGAGACAGAGGCTGGCAATGCTTTTTAAGAAATAATAATAAACTGCTGTGCAGGACGTCATCAAGTTGTAAATAATGTTCTGGTAGCTTTTGTAATCATCCCCATCCTTCAGCTCTTACATCGTCAATGGTTTTACTCATCACACTTTTAGATTCAGACACTGGGGATTCAGTACGAATTTGAAATTTGGCAGCTATTCACATTCAACTAAATGAGAAAGTAAATATGACTAGAAAATAACTTATTTCTAACTTTTGGTTAAAAAAAAAATATAGTAATAAGGCAGGAGACTGTAAATTCCACGAGCGTGAGATTCCCAATGTTCTGCTTGCAGTGACATCTAGTGGTGCAGGTTCTCCGGACTAAGGGGGAGAGCCCAGAACAAACTGGAAAATGTGATAGGAGAAAAAAAATGCGTATGAAAATTAATTAATTACCTCTCTGATTATAGGAAATAGTACTGAACCTAGAGCCATGCATTACTTTAAAACAGGCTTGTCTTGAAAGTTCTTTGTAAAAGAGCACTTGCATGATGTGTGTTTCATAAAAGCCATGCTCTTATTTCTATCCATAATCTTTCTCATCACTAAACAAGCCATTAAGACAGCAAAAGCACCGCTTGTGAATCAAGGTGGAATCTGTGCTGTTTTTGAAAAGTAACAGTGCCAGACAAGTAGGTATAAGTACCTCTCATATGGGCAAAGGGAATTAAACTGAAACAAAAACAAGAATTGCTTTCCTGCCCCTTCCCACAGTCACCAACGCTCTGATGCTGCATTCAGGCTTGAATTTTAGGTGCCTTGCTTTGAAACAGGGAAAGTGCTTGTGCAGGGGTTGGCTGATTGCAGTGGCTTAGTCCCATCCAAATAAAGGCCACGGGTCTCACCCATGATAGGTTGCCTTGTATTTTTAGTAATTGTGTTACAGGTTTAGGAAATCAGGATGATTTCTAGTTCATTTGGCTTGAGTTTTGGGTGGAGATCTAATCAGCAGCAGAGAGTCAAGAAAGTGCCACACATTGATGAGTTTCCCCCAGACTTAGCCAGGCAAACAGCTTATGTTAAATGAAGCAGCCAACTTTCTAGATGGATTTTCTGTATTCCTTTGAAAGATCATTTTATCCCTTCCCCCTCTCCTCCCTCACTTTTTTTTTTTTATTGTACTGACACCTGATACATATTTCTCTATGGTGTTTAGAGAAGTAGGAACCCACACGTTAAATAACATTTTCTTTTCAGTTGCATCAAAAAACCTACAATGACTTTCCAGAAAATTAAGTATATGTTTAGATTTTTTTCCAAAATTAATCACAATAGAATAGGTTTGCTCCTCTTAAACTTTGCTTTTCTAAATAAAACCATTATGGATGAAGAGGCAATATTCCTTCTAAACAGTTTTATTGATTATCCAAGAGAAATTTTTCAACTATCCAAAGTGCCTGGAATAACCTAGGATTTGTTTAACTGGTCACTGCTTGTTAAAATTGCATCTGTGTATCCTTCTACTGAAATATCATTAATGTTTGGTGGAACAGTACCAGTGAAAGACAGGACATTGAACTCCACATTTGACAGAAGCATTACTGGGAATTATAAAACAAAATTTAATTTAAAATAAGCCTAAACCAAATATTTGTTATCTCTTAAGCCTGCAGATAGATATGGGCAATTTTGAAATTAATCTGTAGATAAAAAAGAGAAATTTCACTAAAAGTTTTTCATTTTAGTGTACAACTACATTTTCTGTTTCTGAGACTTAAGCATTTTCCCCCTCACTTTTGTTCTGCGTGCTCAGTGTTGTTTTCTTTCTGACACAGCTCTGACAATTTTGAAGGATTTGGCTAAGCACAACTGTAGTAGGAGACAGACAATCATAAGTGTCACCCTGTGGGTTTGTGGGTTTTCTATGGTTGTGGGAATAGCAAGGAAAGACCTGAGGAATATAGGTGAATTTATATCCTTTATTCTTGGAGAAACATTGATATCCTTTAGCCTGCACTATGAGGTATTTGAAACTGATCTTAGTGAAAACAGAGATCTAATCTTTAGAAGAAGTGCTTGAACACTGCTTATCAAAGAGTAAATATGTATGTGCTTAGGAAAGAATGTGAGAGAATTCCTTCTTCCTATTTTCTAAACAGATTTCTCTTTCAGAATTGGCCATTTGCTCCTGCTGTGGATGCCTGAAAGAGATACTCACTTTGAGCTTTGTGCTGGGTACTGCTGAGCTTCATTAATGATTGAGTTCATGACTGACCTCTCACTATAACAAGGAAGGGGAAACAGTTTTCTTAAGCAGTGAAAAGAAGCTTCTTTTAAACGTAAAAGTTATTTATAAATCTCTATGCATTACATGACTTAGTGCTCAAGGCCTTCCCATACACAGCCAAATGAAACTTAAGGAGAGTGAGTAAACTGGTCCCCAAACTCTCTAAACTTGAGTAGTGGTCAAGACTCATTGACAGGCGTTAAATTTGTTTCTCAGGAGCTGTACTCTGATAAACAAGCTTGGCTCAGATTTTCCTGAAAAAAAACCCTGTACATCTTAAAAACTGTAGTCTGCTGGGCTTTGACTTATCCATTCTATCCACATTTACAGCTGGACTCCAGCAGATACCAAGGTCCCCCAGCCTCTCAACAGAGCCACCAAACACCATCTCTTCTCACTGGACTCTGGAAAGCATGGGGGAAAGAGAAGGGGGAAAAAAACTCTAACCTGACATGCCAGAAAAGTAAAGTAAAAGAGGTGGGGAAGAAGCAATGTAGTTCTGGTAACTGAAATCTATGGGAATTGCATGTTTGGTTCCAGGAGCACAGCTGTGCCTTAGGAGTCTGGGTTACTAGGAACTCATTAAATTAATATACAAATATTGACTGCTACCGAGGGCAACAGCTGTGAAGTCACACTTGGAAATTCAATAAAAGTAGCTTTGTGCTCTAAGGCTTATGCAATAAGTATCATGGAAAGAGGAATTTTAACCAAAGTACAGTTTTTCATGCTTTTGATATTTAAACAGCTCTGTATATGTTTTATCAGTTGCATTGATAATTAGAAGAAATAGTGCTCTCAACTGTGCTTTTGGAAAGCATCAAGGTACACCACAGGAAACTTCAGTTCTAAGTTCACTTATGTTTTTGCTAATAATTGCAAAGAGTTATAATTAATAGTAGAACTGGGAGTGGTAGGAGAGAATCTGTGGATCTGTGGATGGAAATTGCATGCGGTCATTTTTCAAACTGTAAAAAATTCACTTCAACAGTGCAAAATCCCCGATGCTACTTGATACTGGATCACATCTGTACCTCTGGCCCACATGACTGTTCAAATTTCAATTAAATACTTTCTCATGTAGACAGTGTTAGGGCTACTGATTTACTTTGTTCTGTATCCTACAGCTACTTTACCTCCAAGGTATCATTCTGTGTTTCAGTATCAAAATGTTTACTTCCTTTAGAAAACTGTAAAGTAGTTGCATGTCTTTCAATTGTACCCTGAACAGAACAGCAGCAGGAAAATCAATAGGGAGTCATTCTGTCCAACACTTCAAGAACCAATACTGAACAATTTATCTTCTTCCTTTGTTCAGTGATATAGGAATAAGTGATATCAAAAGTAAAATGTAATATATTTGCACATTCAGGAATCCGCAGAATTTTTTTCATTGTAATTTTGTAATGTATTTGGATGAAACTCTGCTTTGGTAACACTTGTGCAAATCTACCAAAATTAACTAATTGCATTATGTTGTTTGCTTTCACATATGTTTTACATCCTGACAACAGCTGATACTGTTATAAAAAGTGTAAGGTTTACCTTTGAACTGTGAAGTGATTAGCACAGTGAATTTGGGCATTTCGTGTTCTGTCATTTGCTAAATGCAAATGTCTATCATTAAAATTACTGGGTTAAAATTAATGGTTAAGAGTAAATACATTTGGAAATGACTTTCTGAATAAACAGCTATAAGAAGACAGACTGAGTTATGAAAGATGAGACTTGATTTTTTTTTTCAAGAAACCAGTAAAAGACCCCAAAACCCCAAGACATTCCATTCCTGATCATAAGTTAATCCATACAACATTTTTTCAGTATAATAAACTTACATAAATTAGAATATATTTTAATATAGATGATAGAGCATGAATTTAAAATGCTTTAAAATATAAATTCTCAGGAAAGGTCTCAGGAAAGATCTCATGATTTAAACAAGCTTAAATAGACAAGTGCAAATCAAGGTTGGAATGAAAAATTTGGGTATTCCTAGTGTGTAGCCACATATCATTGTTTTGTTTGTTATGTTGTTGGAGTGTTTTCCTTTGGCTCCTGGAATCAGCTGGCGATGCAAACTGCCCAGACCATCCAGGAGCATTCGTGGCTCTGCCTCTCATGGTGCCTTTCCTGATCAAAACAGAGTGTGAAGCTACATATGCTCAACTCAAATAAACAGTTCTGATCTCTTCACAAACCACAATAAATGTGCATCTAGAGAGGAGTACAGCATTTCATTGGGACACCCACCTGCCTTGATGTGCTAATTTCAGCTACGTTTTTCTCACTCTTTTTCCTTTTTTTTTTTGTATTTTTTTGTTTTGATAAAAAAATAACAAGTTTTCTCTTAAAGGAAAGGGAAAAGCATTAAAAAAACAGATGCTAGCTGCTTTCAAGGCACTTTGAAAACCTGATTAACAATCTATAAGGGTTCTTTGAGCTAGATTGTGATCTGTTTACGGAAGTCTTTAAAGTTTTTCCTTTACTTTATCTGACCTGTCTGTAGTCCTAATGATCCAAGAAGGTACCATATAATAATGAAACATGAGGGAAAGAAAGAGCATCACAAAAATATCATTATCTGTTCAGAATAGCCGAAAGCAATAAACTGATTTTTTACTTTCATATCTAGATAAAAGTGATAAATATTTAAAATAAGTTAAAGAATACACAGGAGCTTAACTGCATATTTTCCGGGACAACTTGCCAAAGCAAACAGATTGCAATATTTTCTGAAATAATGTGTATTAATACAAATAGTCCATGGTTCTGGGTCCACGGTTTTGCAGTTGATGGGAGATACTGTGATATTCATAAAATAAATCCTCCTCAAGTATAAAGTGATACAAAAAAGGCAGTCTTTTACTTGGCAAATCCCCTGTGCTTAGTTAGGAGATCAAATATTTTCTGAGGCACTCCAGTAAGAATTAGGCTGTCTCCAGATGTTTTGGTACAGTGAATGCTGAGGCTCAAATTCACTTTTAATGAACCGTATTTTAATGTCAGTCTCTCCTGTCTACTTAAATGACAAAGAGCTCATCTGACTTTGTAATGAATTGCACAACTGTATCATTTACTGAGCCTCTGTCTTAGTGTTCTGCTCGTCCACGATAACATAGGTTGGCAGTCTAAGAAAATTGCATTGGAAGTTTATTTCCAAAGCTCCAGAACTTGAAGAAATTACATCCAACACAACAGAAGCCAAAATTTCTACTGAGGAGAACTATAGGTGTAGGTGGGAAATGGGTTAAAAGGTCTAAAGCATTATAAAGTTGGGCATGGCTATACATGAGGAAATATCCAGCTGAAAATCAAATCATAAAAAAACCAGTCAATATCTGCTTCAGATAGTAACCAAGTCTGATTAGAATTTATGTGTATTTGTTGGGAGGGTGTAAAAGACCAGTGTAGATGATCAAACAGATGTTTGATCAATTGGCTTTTTAATAAAGGCATGTGAAAATTAAAGAAAGGTAGCACTTGTAGTTTTGGTACATAAGAAGTCTAAGATGTATATATATATATATGTATGAAATAAAGTAGCAGTAAAGAACACAGGATGTACTGAGATGCACATAAAAAATTAAATGCTGTCAGTACATTATCTACATAGCAATATTTGCTATGTAAGAGAAAGAGAGAACTTGCAAGGCAGTCATAAAAAGATGGATGTAAAGAGTGAGGACTGACAAATTATAAAATGAAGCAGAACCTTACCTTGTACTTTCAAAGGAAGTGCCAAGGTAGAAATCAATGCCATTGTATATTTTGGAATAAGGAGGCATAGGAGCAGGCTAATCAATGGTCAATGTTTATGAAAGATTGGAAGAAAGTATAAAGTTTTGCCTCTAGGCTCGTGCTTAGGAGTGAAGCAGATACTGGAAGAAAATTCTAATTGAGGAACCTCTCTGAGGTGAAGAGCTAGTGAGATGTGCCTTTTCATCTGGCTCTCTTAATGATAAAAGATGTAAACTCAAACCTTTCTACTTTGTTCTAGTGACTCTTTAGTGATCACTAGCTCACCTGTTTCTAATGTTATAAGGAGTCAGGGTCCCAGCTGTGAAGGTGCTCCTTACAGAGTTAGACTTTTACCTTCTGTGTTTGCTTCTCTTTCTTGTAGGTGAAGTGTTGTTCCTTCTCTGTCTGGACACAGGACTGATTTCTCATTCTAGTACTCTCTATTATTCAAAATAAAGTAACAGTAATGTAGGAAAATGAGTTTCATTTTATTCAAGTAGAATATGAAACAGTGGCAATCATGAAAAGAGGTGAACTGTTTGTCCCATTTGTCATTCCTGTCGAAGGCTGCATTGATTGAAATATCCTGAGTGAGCATTTGGACCAACATTTCCACTTACAGATATCACCAGGTATTTCAAAATCATATTTTCTCTCTTCAGTCCCACAAGACCTGGCTAATACCAGGTTTACCTTTCTTTTCTCCGTGTGTACACTGTGTTGTACAGGCAGTGGGAGCTCTGCTGGCAGTGGGTGTTGAAAGCCTTGTTCGAATCCCTTTGGAATCAGAGTGTTGCTGGAACTTATACAGAGAAAACATCCCAAGTGTAGTGAATGTTTTAGGTAAACATTTAATAAAACTGTCAGGCTTCTGCTGCTTTTTAGATCTCAGGCAACATCGGAAAGGAAAATCTTTGTGGCTTTTAGGCATGTAAAAGTGTCTGAGAATATAAACTGACTTGAATTTTAGAGTATTACAGATTAAAAAAGACCTCTCCAGGGCATTTTCTGTGCAATTTAAGACAAACTTCCATCATCTGCAACATGAACATCTCTTTGGGTGTCCTGTCTGACACCTTGTTACAAGGAATGCCAAATTAGAATGTATTTTCTACACAGGGTACTGGATAATTTGTGACCCTAAAATGAGCCCTGGGACTTTAGCTGGAACTTCCAGATGATTGGTTTTAGGCTTAATCTTCCTGTAAACAACCCTTGAGACTCTGCACAGGTTCCAAAGGAGCCTTCAGCTGCCAACAGAGTGACTTGTGGGGCCTGGAAGCTGCTGTACTCGGGAATTCAGAGCTGTGAGCAGAGGCAAGGGCATCCTCTTCTCCACCATTGCAGGAGGGTTGGATGTTGTGATGTCTGCTATGAGGCTGTGATCCTTTTGAGACTTGGATGCTGCACAGAGGATGTTTCCATTTGTCCTGGGGAGAGCTGAGGTGTCCTAAAGTGTTCTTGCAGTTTCCTCGGGGAAGGGTCCCTTCCATCAGACTGGCAAGGTACACGTGCCAACAGCTGTCCAGGGTCCAGCAGGAAGCAGGGCTACACAGGAACATCTTTTGAAGATATTCTAGTTCAGCTACTGATTTGATGGTTTTAGCTGTAAAATAGAACATTGAGCTGAAGGATAGCACAAATATCATTTCACAGAACCTTATTCACTGAGGGGAGCCAGGGAGCAGGGAGAAAGTTGTGCCAGGTGAAGGATGTGCACAACAGCAGCATTTTGGAAAACTTGAATGATGATGTGATAGCATCCAAAAGTGTTTGCTGTCTGTAGCTGTGATTGGCTGAATGTACATCCACTGAGATGGACTCTCCCATTCCTACTAAGGCATGGTCATCTTTAAATACAATGGACTTGAATAACATGAATGATGAGAACTGTAGGATGTTGAGACCATTTAATCAGTGAAATCAGATCTCCAAACCCTGCGTGTCTTTGCTTAGTAGCTTCTGCTTTTTTATATAAGTAATTTTAAAGTGAGTTCTATCTGCATGCATTTGCCTTATGCTTGTAAATGTTGTGAGGGGAAAACCAATAAATGATGATTAAGTTTTGAACAGTTACATGCCAGAGAACACGTAACATCTACAACTACTTTGAAATCTATCTCTCAGTTGCAGAAGCCTAAAGGAAATAGAAATAGCTTTTGCTCTCCTTGTGTTTGTTTCCTGTCTTGTATTACTTTTATTAAATTTGTATCTAAAATGTAGTTGTCCATTCAGTAAATGTTAGTATTAGTCAGTTCTTAGATAGTATAAATATTGAGTTACTCTGATAGAGAATCACTTTCTCCAATGTATGTGAAAATGCTCAGTAGAAGATTTTTATTCCTCAAGCTTGTGCACTTGTGTGCCTTTGAAATGTGTTATACATGGTAAGCAAACCAAGGACACTTAAGCAGCGAAAGCAGTTGCTTTATTTCAACACTTAATATCTTCCAGAGTATCCTGTTACCAGCACCAGTAAATATGTCATGCTGAATGCAAACTCCCCAGCTATCTTCAATTGAATAAACAAAAGCTGAGTAAATAAGGCTGTGAAAAACAATAGTCTGCTCTGTTCTGTGAGCGTCCTGGTATATTCATTAGATGCAAAAAGAAGCTGAAAATGCTGTATCTATTACTGTAGGGGAAAAATAAAACTACAAAAGAATATCGTGCTCTGTGTTGTATTCCATTCACATTCCAATTAACCTTGGAGATTGTTTCTGAGGGCTGTACTCTTTATCTTATATAGCCACCAAGTTAAAGGAAGTGAATAAGGGTTGCTACATAGCTAGGCTCTTTCTTCTGTCATGCTGTAGTTTTACTTTCACAAGATTTAATGTAAGGTCTTCTTCAGTGGAGCACTACATTTACTGCAGCAGCAAGGCAAGTTTAGTTCTTACCCAGGCAGGATGCCTCATGGAGAGGTACCATATGGGGAGGATGTATTTTTAGCAGGCTCTGAGCCTATTCCAAACTTTTGGAAATCAGATGTGGCTCTTTGACTTAGAATTGAGGGCCTCTTCACTGCTCAGTCAAAGAAACTTTCTGTCATCAGTAGTTTGCTGCAATCTCCCAGTTAAGTAAAACTTTGTGTTGTTACTCTTGAGTTGGTTTTATTTGGTTTAGGTTTAGCAACATTTTCTTTTGAATTTTTTAAGACAATCCAGTTTATTGTGATCCTCTGTCCATTCTCCCTTCTCAAGAGATAATTATGGGCTCTCTACAATGACTTCAGAGAGACTGCCACATAAAGTATGAGTGGCTTTATGTAACAACTTCAGCATTCTGGTCTGTAACATCATCCCTCATGGCCATGGCACACAGTGGGGTTGGGGAGAGGCTCTCAGCTGCTTCAGTTTCTAATTTTTTCTCTCTCTTTAATTTCTTCTTTGTACTTTGCCCAATTATCCATATTGCATGTCACAGGTTAATGCTCTATTTGTGGTTTTTGTACACTTCAATCAAGTGTCCTGTCCTTTATGTCTGATACTTTATATTTCCAGTGTCACTTTACCTCTGGGGATTTTTTGTAAGCTGTTTAATACTGTGGATTCAGATTTGCTGTTGCTTTTATGTTCTGTTTAATCTCAGTTTTCCTATTTGCTTTGCTAGCAAACACAACTTATTTTGTCAGGTGTGTTTTTCCTCTGTTGTTCTTGTTTTCTGTATTGACTTTGGCCTGTGAGCGTAGAGGTGATCCTGACTCCAGCTCAGTCTCTACTCCAAAGGAAGCATTGCTGAATTCATAGCTTGGTTTTGTCCCTGTTGCTGGTAGCACTTTCACATCAGTTTTTTTATTTTCCTGTGGTTTTGAATCAAACTCTTATCATTTTAAAACCTGTAACATTCTAAATAGACTTTATTTCAAACATCCAAAGAGCTTAGTTTTTCCAGAGCTTCTTTAATTTTCCATGTATAACTGTTGGACTAATTAAAGATACTATTTCTAAGTGGAGCTGTGATCTGCCTACTTACAGAACACCATGGCAAAGTACACTGTGGTATAAATGCACAGCACTAGATGCAATTTTAGTAGTGTGAATAAATATATTTAGGGGAATGTAAGGGTCCTTTTTTTAACATTTTTACATCAAATTTCTAAAATTATTGCAATTATATCTACAATATTGCACTTTCAGTGTAGTAAGTGAAAAATGAGTATGTGGTGATATATTTTACATATATTTAACGAGGAGCTAATGTGTGAATGAGTTCATTTGCTGCAACTTGTGAAAGCAGAATTGTATAGCAGAAGAAAAGGAAAAGGCCTTACTTAGCAAGGTAATTCTTTGAAGGGATTACATTTTCAAGAGGAGAATATGTAATATAATACAGAAGGATTAAAAAAATACTGCATCAAAGCAATGCATTCCTACTTCCACATATATTCCTGGACAAAAGGAATGAATTTAAAGGTAACCCTGTGCTGCAAACCAGTTAATATTTGAATAAATGGGGAAGTATTAACTCCGTTTAAATTCATAGATTGATATGTGGGTTTTGAAGTTTACAGCTTCCAAAAGGGAAGTAATTTTGGAAACAGTCCTGTGTAAGCTGGGTGTTACAGCCCTTAAGTGGATGTGTGTACAGGCACGTGGGTCATCTGTTTGCTGAGGCCTCAAGAATTGACTGAGTACATGCTCTTCAATGCAGTTATATCAACTTATCCACAGCCAAATAACTGACTATATAAAATAATAACATTAGTTAACAGCAAAGAGGATACAAAAACTGTTGCTGTTAAACCTGAAGTAACCTTTATACATGTTTTCATTTATCTGTGCTTGTTTCTTGTTTCACAGATTTGTTTCAGGAAAAAGAAATCTAAAGTGCCATTGATATCTAATTGTATTTAATCAGGAGGTAATCAGCAATTGTAGCTTCATGATCTTGACTTGTGATGGAAAATTTTATTTTTTGTTTTTATGTAGAAGGTTAGATACCACTAAGAAAACCACACTCAGTGGAGCTTTAAGATAATCTGTTCAAGTGCTTGTTTACAGCTTATTGCTTAACAGATAGCTTTTCCTGACATCATCTTCAAAATTTTTTGATTTGTTGTTTTTCTTTGCATCATTTCTCTGTTAAAACAAAAATAAAAAAAAGTGTGTATGGCAGGAGGCTACCTCTAAAATTTTAAATTTAAACATTAAGATGATGTGTTAGGGAGCTCACTCCTGAAATTTTAGGTAACAGATGCAATAGTAACTTCTTTCATATATATTTTTAACTATTGTCCCTTTCCTTTCTTTTACTTTCCTTTCTTGGGGAAATGCAACTTTCTGGAAGTCCTTGTGTGTCAGAGAAGCTGTAATGTCTAGTAGGAATAGTCATTTTGTTGGTACAAGAATAAAATAACCACTGTCCTGGTTTAGGGCAAATTTGGGAAAAAATCTCTGGATGGAGTCCCTCTAAAAAGTGAATCATAACTGTCCCTCCCTCCAGCTGGTTCAGGACAGGAAAAATAAATTTCCTTGGAGGAAAGTGGAAAAAAGTTGTTTATTTAAG
>VZTB01000868.1:1166-35710 GCA_013397245.1 Thryothorus ludovicianus | reverse complement strand
CAGCCAAAAACTGACAAAAAGCAAAGGAGAGCTCTGTGCCACCATCCACACTGCAGCCAGCACAGGCCGTGTGTGAGGGAAAGCTGAAAACTCTGATCTTTATGTTTAGAAAACAACCACCTCAGACATTGCAGTGCTTCTCCTTCACTCTCAGATCCAGTTCTAAAGATACAAAATCTATTTCCGAGCTAAACAGACAAATGGGGATACAATTTAGCATCAACCCAGGACAGCCAGGAATAAACTCCTGGCCTGAAGTAAAAGACTTGTTCCAGGTGCCAGAAAAGGCACCATGTACCAAAACAATCAACATTAGCAAAAGGAAGATAATTTTTGTTTGTCATTTTGTGGCGTGAAGGATTATATTCTGAAGGCTTTGTGTAATGCAAGATGCTTTTATTGTTTATTTGTCGTGTTTGGAGCTGCTGGAGACTGCACACTGCTATAATTTGGGAGCCTTTTATAATTTGAGACTGCTTTTCTTATGGATAATTGTTCTTTGTAGGGAGTCTTGTTCTTTGAATGTTATGTACAGCTTCACACTCTTTAGCACCTCCTGGTTTGGTTTTTTTTTAACTGCATGCCCCTTCCCACTTGGATCACTGTGGAATGCAGACTATCCTAAGGTTTCTTTGGAATAAATTTCCAAATTTTGTCTAATGAGATTGTGGACTTATTTTGTAGCTATAAAATCATCCTATTGTTTTGGCTTGTGAGGTTAATAACCTCATATGATTTCTGGTTGCTGTTATCCATAAATGCCTCTCAAAAGTTTAGAATCACAAGTCTTATTAAATAAACATGTACAGAATCTATTTTATTTAGTTGGCAAGCTGTCTAGGTGACTTAAAACTGTAGTAGCTGTGTTTCTTAATATGTCTATAACTACAATGAGAGAAAAAATGAAACTCCCCAGTATTTATTTTACCTTTTTGTTGTATGGGCTCTGCCTGCAACTGTAAGAAAAGTTTCATCTTGGGGGTAAAATATATCTAAAGAAATATTGGCTCTGAAGATCATTCTTTAAATAATTTAAAATACCACTGAGAAACATGAAAATTAATTCAAAATATTACATTACCCATGGTTTAACATGGGAACTTTGTGATGGGAATTTCTCTTTAGCAGGATAATTTAATTTTTTTTCCAATAAATGAATCACATGAATTCTGTTAATTATAACTATATTTTTGTGCCATTACTTTAATTGCTGAATCAAATAGCAGTATTTAGAATCATATTAATCTTAATATTGTTTTATTTTTCTCAAAATTGAGTAGTTTTTAATTATTATTTTTATGTGCATTATTTTTATTCATAATATCACTATTATAAATATTTTGAAAGCTGGATGTTCATGCATACTCTTATTCAGCAAAGACTTTGTGTGCTGAAAAGGCAGTCTAGGTCAAAATCATGTGGAGGGCTTACCCCTTTAAAGCTGATCTGAACTACAGGATTGTTTAGCTCAATTGTTGATGCACTTGAAAACCCAGAGCAGGAAAAATTAAAATGCAAATTAGTATATTTTAATTTGAAAAGGGGGGTATATTGTGCTCTTACTTTAGTTTATTTTTGGGGGCCTGTGGAGTGTATTTATATATATATATATGTATGTATGTATGTACATGTCCGTGTATACATGAGGGTTTTTAGCAGCAAATAAATATCTTTATTTCTGTAAATCTGAGAAATTTGGAACTTAGATTTTTGCGTTTCAGGATATAGAAAGTTCTACATGTCTGTCTTGACAGTGAAATTATTATTAACATCTTAAAGACTTTCCACTTTTACAGTGTTGGTGGAATTTTGAAGGGGGTTGGCATAGCTGATTTAAGTAATTCTTGCAACACTTGCTGCTTATGCAGTTATTTAGCAAGCCATCTTTTTAACAGCAAACACAAATAGTGGTTGATAACAACCCTAAACACAGACAAATAGAAATAGACATAGACAATTAGAAATAGTCAATTTTCTAGAATAAAGTTTTATATAAATATTAGAAAATTATATGGGTAAATATAGAAAAATGCAAATAGATGTGCCTTGCTTTGTTCTTGTCAGTACTTTCTTGCTTTTTTCCTGGGTTTTGTTTGCTTGCTTGGTTTAATTCTAATTTATTGATCAATTTTACTGCATGGTCTTACAAAAATTTGAGCAAACAGGAGCAGTAAGCCATAACCTGGACCAGCAACATTTCTCAGGCAGTCTGGCCTAATTAGAAACTTTAATGTATATTCTTTAGTAGATATTGTAACAGAAGATGTAGAATTGTGGTGTCAGCCCCCGGTTTCTGACACTCTGAGCTGTTTGACCCACCTGCAGGTGCTGCTGTGGTTCCGCTTCCTCAGGTGCTGTCAGTGTCAGGTTACATCGTTCCTCCTCCCAGCAAAGAACAGAGCAAGTGACCCTTGTAATCCTGAGCTAGGAGGAGATAAATCAGTCTCTGGGGGCTTTCTAATTGCTCCACTGGTGAGCGGTGTTAACCAGCCCACCCGCTCATCGCCTAGGAGCTCTCCTCTGGCTGATGGAACTTTCCTGCCGAGTTCAGCATTCAGACTTGCTTCTCACTTTCTGTAAGTCCAGATTTGGCTCAAACTTTGTGAGATGTATAAATGTACTGCCTTACAATCTTCCCTTCTGTGTCTCAAGAGCTTCACCTTCCACAGAGCTTTAAACTGTAGTACTCTTTCATCAGATATTTTAGAGCAAAAAAACCTCTGAAGGAGCTTCGAGCAGCTCATTCAGGTGGCCTCTGTCAAGGGCACTGCATCTCATTGTCTGGTTGGACAATGACAACTTTGCAGAGCAGATATCTCCTTGGGTTCTATCTCTGCAATATCTTTTTTGTGAAAAATAAGCTAATTTACCTGATGATATGAAACAAAGCCAAAATAAACAACTCCAAACAGCCCCCACACTTCACCTGAGAGTGATGGGTGGGATTAGTAGAGCTGTGACCTCATCTGATATTTGTTTGTAAGGTCAGTTCTTATCACCGAAACCTGATCTGTTCTGTGCCTTGAAGCTGTACTGGATAAAACAGTCATATTATTTTTATCATTTTATTATTTCATAATTCAGCAATTTCTCCGTCTCCTTCCTGCTGGGGGTTAATGGTCATCTGATGTGTTCAAGGTCATGGAAACTTCAATTGCATGTATTCAGGGGCTGGTTTATACATATATAAATTATATATATTTCTGGATGATTCTTTCTCATAAGTTTGGAGTAGATGGCAATCACTGATCTGTGAAATTCCATATGCATCTGTGACTATAGTTTTATAAATAAAAATCCTCACCAGGGGACTTTCATTATAGTAAAGTGGTGACTTCTACCATGTGCCAAGAAATATCTTGTTGTATGCAAATTAGTTATCTCTGAAAATATTAATTTTCAACTCGTTTGGCAGTATTCATGTTATTTCATAGAAAACACTTTAGAATCGGAGTTGATTTTTCCTTGAATATTAGCTAAAGGGCTAATACTATAAAATAAATAAATTTTTGTTTCTTAAAGTGGACAGGATGCAATTCAGCTGTTAATGGTGCATCTTTTATTAAAAAAAAATAAAAAATTAAACTATCCAAAGTAAAAGGAATGTTAATGTAAAAAGTTGAGGACCAAGAAAGGAATTTGAGAAAGGTGACTTTAGAGAATAAGAACATGATTTAAAAAAAAGGGTTTCAGGAGCAAAAGAAAAATTCTTTTTATATCATGTGGCCTGATGTGCAGTGAAAGGGATTAAATTGAATATTGATTTTTGGAAAGGTATGACTATGCTGTTAAAATTATAAAGAAAAAAACTCCAAAACACTATACAAGAAAACAATGAGAGAATTGATTCCCAAGGAAAGTTGCAACTGAGGGCCATGTTCCAGTTGCCATGTCCTCAAGGGAGTGCCATGGTTGCTGTAAATGGCAGAAATGCATAGGGCTGGTGATGGCAATCAAATAAAAATATCCAAGTAATTGATAGTGAGGGTGAGAATGTGAAGATAATAATGAAGAATTCCCACCTAAAAAACCTTCAGCAATAACGAAGACCTGATGTCCAGTGTGATGAAGGATGAAATGCAAGGTAGTAAAGAGTGTGGAGAGATTCGGCCATTTTTCAAGGTGGCCAAAAATAAGATAGATGAAAGAATTAATCCCTCATAATTAAAGATCCGCAAATTACTTGACTAGGTTGAAGCTTAAGCAATTGAAGTGGTTCTTTTCAAAAACATAATTTAGCTTTCAAGGGGTTATAAAGAATTAACTGGCTAATAAGATTTGTACTGGCCATGTATGGAGTCTCAAAAATGTTCCAAAGTAGGAGATCTGCTTTCTTCAGATTTATAGAAAGATAGTTTAACTTCTTGATTCTAAGTGGGGCTTTGGTCTAGATATGCATTAATGCATTAGTCAGGATTTATGTAATAGCATCTTTTCACTTCTAGGAGTGAGAAATCCTCTTCATAAAGATAAGAAGGGGAGACAGAATCTGAGTGCTCGAAGGTGGAAAAGTGATGAAATAAAATATGTGGCCAAAGATACAGTCCTAAAAGTGTCTCCTCTACATCTCTGTGATCAGAATTCATAGGTATGGGATGAGGAATTAAAAAAGAAAGAAGGATTTTTTGTCATTGTATGTTGCTTTTCTAAAGCCTTTGCTTGAAAGGACCAAACAGCTCGGATCTTTCCTGTGTCACACACTAAGGAGAGGTCATCAGCTCTGTTTTGCTTTCCTCAGGGCAGGAAATTATCGTGTCCTCCTGCTATGCCATGGTTGAAGCACCACTTTTGTATCAGTGCCTTCTCCCTTTCAAGATATTTATATACACATCAGCTGTATTTTCAGCCAGCTGTAGGTTAAGAAAAGGAGTTTGCAACACTTAACTTTTCTTTTTATAGAGTGTTATAAGGCAGAAGTTGCTTTTGGTTCAGTAGACCAGAAGAAAGAGAGAGTGTATTAGGGAGCATGGTTTTACCACTGAGACTAGATCTATTCTTCCCAGTGGGAATATTTCATGCAAGAACAGAGAGACAGATTTTCAGATTTTGTTCAAAGATCAGTTAAAAAACTCCACCCAAAGCAACTCTGAAGTTGCCCCAGATTCCAAGTCAGAACATCAGCTCTACCAGATAAAATTCCCATCAGTGTTCATGTGTTTATTCATCCAGTAATGCTTCCTCTGGTGCTTTGTTACCATCTAACCCTGTCATACAGAGTACCAGGGAACATCAGAAAGCTTTGGTGGCAGAAGGAGGGAAGAAGGAAGATGCTGATATGGCTAAATGCAGGTGCTCACACTTTATGGGACATCACCCCAACTCACCAGTTCTGTGCACAAATGAAGGCATTCTTGTTTTGAGCCCTGACTGTGTAGAGGGGACACACATTTTAGTAGTGTGAAAGGCAGGTAACAGTTTGTAGCTGCAAGTGGAGAAACCAGGAGATGTGGCCATGCCTATGAAATACTGCAAAGCCCAGAAATAGGCTGCTGTTGTGGTTGTGGATTTCCCCTCACAAACCTAGAGAATGGAAAATACTACTACCTCTCTCATCTGCTGCTGGCAAGAGTTCTGTGGCAGGTATCCTGGAAATTCAATTGAATAGATTTAGGGGTGGGATTTGGAAACCACTACAGACAATACAAATAATTTCATATCTGCGTGGTTGTGACTAGTGGAAAAAAAAAATGTTGTGGCATAAATCAAGAGACAATAATGCATTTAGTCTCCTTGCTATCCATCCAAGTTTTGTTTGACAAATAATGCTGCTTGTTTCTCTGTGTTGCTTTTGGCATTCTACCTTTTGCCTGGTTGGTGGCTGTGCTGCACACATACTGGTTGTGTTTCTAAAGCTTATTGCTATCTGCAGTGTTTATTAACTGCAGTGTTTTCCTCACGGGCTCCAGATAGTTTGTTTTACTTTGTTATTAAATGAATGATGTCAGCTCTGCCAGTGCAAAATCCTAAACAGAAGCAGGGTTCTTTGATTCCTCTGAAGCTGCTATACAGAGCAGCAAGATAAACTGCATTCCTCTGAATGTGTTCATTTCATATTGCTTAACTTACCTTGAGTAAAATGCTGTGACTACTGTTCTATTGCAAGGGAAAATTTTTAGGTATTAGTTATCCCATGATGAAAACAACTTTTTCTTTGACAGCAAGGGTAGACTTAGAACAGCTCATCCATCTCCACGGGCTCCATGGAGTGCCATCTTATAATATGAGGCTGTCCTTTTTTTGTAGAGGAAACAGAAAGAAGCCCCTTTACTCTACTGAGTTCTTGAGTTATGAATAATGCTGCTCTCCCTAATGGAAAAGAGAAGTGAATAAGTTGGTTTGCAATTTTAATTATGTAGCTATATTACCATTAAAGATTAAAATGCCTTAAAAGTAGAAGTAATTTAGTGATGATAACCTTGATGCTTCTTAATATAGATTGCCTTCCTAATTTAAAGTGTGTTTGCATCCTGCATCCTGATGTTCCTGGCCACAAGTCTGCTCCTGTGGTGTTCCCAGCATCCATCAGGCCTGAACACGGGCTGGGTTAGCCAAAATCTGAGCAGGAGAGGCTTATTTTCGTGTCTTTGTGGATCTTCAGACCAGAAAGCATGTAGAGCACAGTTCCATGATCAGTACAGAGCTCAGTTCAAGAACCAGTGGGGTTGGTTTTTCCTTTGAGCTGTGAAAGCACAGCATCTTCTACCCTGCTCCTTGCTCTTTCCTTTTCCAGGTCAGGGTTTGCTTGAGGTCAGGTAAATCATGTGCCTTTGTACATGCTAAGGAATATACTTGATGTCATGCAGAGTCATGCAGATTCTTTACTGTCTTCTGACATACCCTGTATACAGACAAAAAGTGCAGAGATGCAGGGAAAAACAAATAGCAAATACTGCAGCATCTGTTGTTTCTGTTACATCAACACTGAGGCTAAGGATTAAAAAAATATAAGTGGGACATGAGATCTGTCATGTGAAGCAGTAACAGCAAAGAAAGACACTTCTGTCTAGATCATAATGTGGCAAACTTGTAGCAATTTAAATATTTATAGTAGTTTAAAGAATGACAGCTAATGCTTAAATCATGCTGCAACTGTCACAAATTATATTCCCTGGGTGTTTATTGTTCTTGGGGTTTCTTTTGTTGCTTGTTCTTAAATGATGTTTTTTGAGTCTCACATTCTGGAAGAGAACTCACTCAAATTAGATAACATTATTTTAAGAGTAGAATCACTCTCTATTTTCTGTTGGTGTTACAAAATTAAATTCTAACTGTCTTGTGAAGCCTTTGTTTAGAAACTCAGCCTTTCTGAGTTTCTAAAGAAGTTTCTTCAGAATTTCTCTCAAGAAATGTATCCCTTCCCCTTCTCTGTTCTGTTAATGGTATTAGAGCACTCCTGCCTACTGACTGGAAAAGCAAATTTGCTTTGTCCTTTATGAGCTGTATTTATCCTTCATGAATATCCACAAAATTCATCGGGGATTTGGCAAGAAAGTTGAATCATTCCTCCCAGAGAAGAAATTTGTACATCTGGGAGGGTGGTGCTGTTTGTACAAGATCTAAAAGCAGCTTTCAGAATTTGCTAGAGAGGCTTGTGTAGCTTTAAGTAAGGAGATTATGTAAAATGCTGACTAAAGCTGAGAGCTTGCAAAGGCTCTGCCTAGCAGAAAATTAATAAATAGCTTTTGAGTTCTCCCAGGGCAAGGACTTCTCACTATGACATATTTCAGTTTCCTTGTTTGGCCATTAGTCAACCCAACTTTCCTCATTTCATCTGTGTCAATCCTGTGTTCATCTTTCACTAATACATTAATGATGGGCTTTCTTTGGCTTGAATAATTTTTTCTGGGTATTCATTTTATTCTCAGAGCACTAGAGCAGAACATCCTTACCCTTCTATCAATCCCACTTAATGAAAAATAAAAGAAAAGTATTTGGATTTGTATTTAGATGTTCATTTAAAAATTCATATGAATGCAAACACTAGTGATGGGTTGGGTTTGCTTTGGGTTTTTTCTTGAGATGCTTTTACTGTTTGAAAAAGTGATTGTACAAGGAGACGATAAAAATGAATTCACTTTGAATTGAAGTAAAAAGTTGGAGGGTAAACTGAAGGATTCTTCCAAAAAGGACATAAATAACAGGGATACCATTCTATTTCTTAGCTTTACAAGATTGTTTAGGACTTCAAGTGTGATTTGAATAAACAACTGCATGCTCCCATGGAGGATTATTTTCTCATAACTCCACCAAGAGGTTTGAGTAGGATCAGTGCACAGGTGATGCCCTGGGATATCTCAGTTTATACCTGCCTTGGACTGTGAGGGTCAGATTCCCACATTTCATAACTATATTTTAGATAACCTGTTAATACGGCACTGTACAAACTTCTATTCTGTTGAATGAAATGGCTTAAAAAATACTCTGACTATAAAAATCAAATTGGACCCAATTCTGCCTTCAAGGAAGCTTGAAAAAAGAGAAGCTCTCTTGAAGTAAATGGATATCATAAGCATTCTCAACTCATTATTGAATGCCATGTATTAGAGAAGCATGGATATAAAAACTACCTTTTCATCATACTTCTTGAATAGCAGCCTAGTTTGAGTGTACAGTCTCTTTTTTATTAGCTTTCCTGACAAACATCAGAGAAACAAATGTTTCTCTAAACTTCTATTTGTAAAAAGTGTGTAGAAAGTATCCCTTATTAATTCAGAGCCACTGAATCAGTTGTCAAAGAGAGCAGCTGTGAATTCTGATAATTGCCTAATTAATCTAATGATACATTTTTCCTATTATGATCCATCTAATACATTTCTGCACTGGATTTAAATTCTGCAGCTGATTTGTTTTGATGCTGGTTTTGGATAGAGAGTTTTAAAATTGAACGATGCCTAGGTACATTAGAAAAGCTGAGGAGGTAGAAGTCATTTTCCAACAACTCAATTATTCTGAGTAAATGTATAGTAATAAAAGATCTCAAGGATGTGGGCATTTATTATTCAACCGGTAGATTTCTAATTAACTACCAAAACTTGGTTAACTGGTATTTCTTCTTTCCATCATTTTTCTTGCTGGGTGGAGAATATACAGGAGTACTGAAATGGGAGGTGGTAGTCTTAGGAAATTAAGTATTTTTCCAGCTCCAAGGGTGGCCAAACTACATACTGCTGGTTTGGGATAATTAGCCTACTTTGTATAGTTATTCTGATATATTTTTCCTAAGCTTTGATTTCAGGCACTTCTGTAGTCATGCAAATCACAAAACAGAGCCTCAAATGTATCTCCCCAAAAGAGCTCAGAACAAATTAGTCTGCCAAGCATACATGTGTGGATAATCAATTAAACTAATATAGTCTTGATTTAAAACAAAACAAATAATTAAACACATACAGCATGTTATTGCTAAAATACAGGCTAAAGGAAAATAGTGCAGTTAAAAATACACTACTAATAGATAGCTGCTGTCATTTTGTAGAGTTCATTTGATATCAATTTCAATTTTATTATCCAGTCTGTGAGTAGTAGAAAATTTCAGAGACTAAAAGGGAATTAAGAAACAAAGAGTTGGCAGCAATTTAGAATTTCCTTTTTTTTTTAATTCATTTTTTTTTTTGTCCTGTACAGTCTGTAAACCTTTGAGCACGACCAAATATTATATAATAGATCCTCTTTTTTGAGGGGAAAAAAAAATTCTGGTCATCTTTTAGTTCCTGCTCTATTGAGAGAATTGGCAGATAAGAATGATTTTTATACATTGAGCAGATTCTGTCACTTAAAAATGTTTTCACTTCCCCATAGCAGCAATGTTGTAGAATTTGTTTCAGCTCTACAGAAGCAGTGCCTTTTTGAAGAGAGGCACAGTTTTGGAGTCTGTAATGCCATTTGAGTCTTTCCCCCTTGTCCACTGCTAATCAATCCTTGCTGACAGGTTTGGTGACTTCTGCCATACATTAATTTGGAAAATATCTTAAATAACAAACAGCAGGGGCAAGGATGATAGAGAGACTGACACAAGAAAAGACATGTTTGAGGACAGGGGATCTGAAACTCCACTTCTGGATTGTTTTTCAATTAACCCTGTATGCTTTAGGTTTCTGGAGTGTAAGCAAATGTGATGGGTATTTAATAATGATTTGAACTGGTACTGCAATTTCATTTTTTTTAAGCTTGCATTAAATGTAGATGAAATATAAGTGAAAGTAATCTTAGCCTGTACAATTATGCTGGAAAAGTTAAAAGTGGTATCTTTTAATCTAGTGGTTAAAGAACCAGGAACATGGGCTAATACTTCGGTGATACTGAATTGTAAAAACATTGACTCATCTCAGGGGCTAAAGGCAATGAAAAAAACCACATGCAACTCATCCCTACTATTTCTGTGGAAATGAATGGAGTTGTTTCTAAGACAAGAGGAAATGCTGATAAGAATTTCCTTTGTCAAAAAAGAATAACTCACTTGTTTCATGGAGGATTTTCCATGCTAAATTACTGTCCATGCCACTTGGTACTCTACTCGATAGCTAAGATACAAAAATGCTAAAATTAATTTGTGTTGTTAAATAGGTGGAAGCTGTTGAGCCATAATGACAATATTGGTTTAAGCAGTTGGTACTTTAGTGAAATGAGAATGTGTTAGGGCAGAGTAGTCTACAGTCAAGGTTGGATCATAGTCTCTCCTTCTTTGTCACCAAAGAGCTGATGAATGTGTTAGGTTTGAATGATTTCAATGAAGCAATGAAGCTTCTATTTAATTTCTGGAATCATAACCAGCAATAGTGGTCAGTCTTGCTGCAGGTTTTCTCAAGGGAAGCAGAATATACTTACAACCTAAATGGAACTATAAAACTGCACTTCACTGCCCCAGTGTTCTTCCCCTGAAAAATAATTTGTGAGATGTGTTGAAGGCTGTAGTGCATTTTGGCCCCTCCTCACATTTCTTGGTGTGAACTTTCCAGCAATTATCTACCAACTTACATTTCAAAACACAAAGCTGATTTTTCCATACTTTTAACTCCTGACTTGTTTAGTCAGAGTATATGATCACAGGAAAGGGTTTTTTTGTAGGTTTTTTTTTTACTTTATCTTCCTAAAGGATGTAGTTTAGTGGTGTCCTGAACTTGATATAACTGTAAAATATTTCTGTTGTAATGCTGAAAATTTGAAAAAGACTAAAATCATATCTATAGACAGTTTGTTGACTTTTTGACTGCTTTGGGAAACTTTCCTCCTCTTTTAAGGAAGAAGAAAAGAAAATGCTTTTTTAGACAAGTTGTCTCTTTTATACATCTTGTGTGGTAGATAAGTAGGTCTTTGTGTTTTTTAAAACTTTCTTTGCTGTATTTGGTAATGTGCTCAGTAGCATCATCCTCTTTGTGCTTTTTGATTCATCTGGGTTAAGGTTGCCTAGTTTATTTTAGCTATATACTCTTAAAAGGAGCAGCAAAAGGAACCCTCTAGGGCTTTTTCAAACAATCTAAAAACCTGGACTCAGTACAGCTCCTGAAATCCTATTCCTAATTTGACCCCGGGTCAGGAAACTCTCAGCCTTGGAAACTTGAGTACAGTCTGGGATGTTACAAACCCCTTAATTCAGGTATTAAAATAACACATTGATAATAAAATGTTGGATTTCATATATTTATTCTCTGATTTCTGAACTTCAGAATGTAATTTCACTCAGTTTTTCAGGATTGCTCTTTGTCCAGAGCTACATTGCTAGGAATGTTTATAGAATCTATTTCTTATGAAATGAAAAACTATTTCCTCAGTTGTTTTCAGATACTGGTACTTTTTACATGCCTACCATGTCAGCTAAGCTAAATTTGACACTAGAAAACTCTTTCTCCTTCTTTGTAAGGCAAAACATGGCATTGGAGAAAATTTAAAACTTCTCTTGAATGTGAAGAATTAGATATTAACTACATTTTGGAACTCTAAGCAAAAGCATACAGAAGGCATTATAAATGGAGCTGTTCAGAGTATAATCTGTTCTCTGCAGGAACAAAGACATGCAGGGAATTGTCCAAGAAGAAACTGCTGATTGAAGTGTTGGCTGATAATCACTTTTGTGTGTGCTTAAATTATGCCACTAAAACCCCTTTCTGTTCAAAACCATCTGCAGGGATTGTATATTTGTAAACAAATACAGATTAAGTTAATTTATTAATTCTTTTTCTGCCATCCACTCATTATTTCTACTAGAAGTATCCACTTCTAAGCTCCCAACCATGTTAACCTCTGAGCACTGAGACAACATTTTAATTGGCTTACAAGTATGATTGGGCTTTTATCTGTATATGAAACGTGAATGTTTCGAAATCTCATTCATGCTAGGAAATGCAGTACCCACATGCTTTCAGGATTAAGTACCTTGTGCTAACTTCACTGAATGCAGATGTGCAGGGAGTCCTGTAAATTAGGCACACTCCTTGTTCCAGCCAGCGTGGACAAAAGCTTCCAGAGGGAGAGGACAAGAAGCTGGTGTGAAAAGTTATTCAGGTTATCTGTGCCAGCTCTTTGCAGCAGAGAACATGCTCAGTGCTCCCAAGTGAGCAGCCAGGCTTCGGAATCACAGAGGCAGTAAGTACTCTGGGCTTAGCAATTAGCACGGGAAAGTAAAGCTGTATTTTATGTGGAAATACAGATGAAAGGTTGGTTAATTGAACTTCTCCTAAGTGCCAAACATAGAGCAGCTCAGAGAGGCATCCTGTCAATACACGTTTAACACTATCAGAGAAAGAAAGAAGAGAACATCCTTGCTACCAATTACCTGTTAAGCTGAAGCACTGCATCTACCAAATCTGTCTAGGTCTCTATGAATTAGAGCATCACAGCTGAGTGGTTTTATTAGATCTATGTCTAGAGTTGAAAAGATTAGGTGCTTTACATATGAACTAGGAAAAAATGGCTGTAGCAAGAAAATTCTTAGTAAGGTTTTTATCAGTGTCCTTTTCTTTCTTAAATGGAATCACTTTTCTCTACTTTCTTTTCAGTCTAGGCTGATTTTATTTCCTAATCCTCAATGTTATCAGAAACTTTTTTGGTAGATCTATTTAAATATACGTGTATGTCTAACAGATTTTTGTAATAAAGCCTGACTTTATCTAAAGCCATAAATATCCCACTACTCTTTTTAATATGTGAAAAAAAAATCTTTCAGTATATCATGATATATATATATATTATATGT
Source organism: Thryothorus ludovicianus (assembly GCA_013397245.1). NCBI lineage: Eukaryota > Metazoa > Chordata > Aves > Passeriformes > Certhiidae > Thryothorus > Thryothorus ludovicianus. The sequence goes on along the minus strand of VZTB01000868.1, from coordinate 22,521 downwards.
GTGTAAATCATCTGGATAATGTTGATAGTCAAGACATGTATATATGTTAAAATAAGGGTCTATACTCCTGCATGACTCCTGCCCACATTGGCTCCCTCTTCCCTGTGAGCTCAGACCCATTCCCCACCTCAGAGCACGAGACTCTGCATTGGAGAGGTAAAGACAGCTCCTGAAAATGACCCACTGGAGGGGGGGAAGCCCCTCCAAGGGCCTCCAGTTCAAGAGCTTTGTTGTTCCAATTCGCAGAACTCGAACAGAAAATGATAAAATTGACAGAAATGGCATCTCCCAAGGTCTGTGGGGATGAGAAGTGCTGAGATGAGACAGGGTTGGATGGGAAAGCTCTGACTCTCCTGCTGTATCCCCAGCCCAAGGTAGCAGAACTTGGTAATGAAGAGCCTGTGGCTTGTTGAACTGTGAATCCATCTGTAGTGAAGTGACACAGGAGAGTGGATGTCACTTGCCTGCAAGCTTTGAGCAGCAGGAATTCTGTTTCTTCCCTTCCTGGGATCGCTGAAAAATGAAAATTCAAATGAAAATTAGAAGCTGCTGGTTCCAATATGTGTAGGAGATTCAGAGCAAGTTGCAGTAATAACTCTATAAAAATAATCAGAAACTTGTGATTATATGCACATGAAATTAAGTCCTTTTTTGTTACTCTTTTGCTACATATCAAAAGAGTGCTCTGAAAATTCTTTGTTTTGCATTAAGATTACATTGTAATTTTATGTTCTCATTTTGAAATTTCATTTCATGCTTCCTATTTTTTTAATATTTGAACGTCTTTGTGATTTCTTGCCCATACTTTCCTTAGTATGGATTATAGTCCACAAATTCCTGTAGCCAATTGAAAACTCTCTGTATGACTGAGGATATGTTTACTTGAAGTTGCAATGCTAATGCATCCTAAGCAAGAAAAAGCACGAGTCATACCCTTCAGATTCCTAGCTCTGTACTTGATTACTTGGGTAGTTAGTGGTATTTTGAAAAAAAAACCAAAATAAAAATCAATGGCATTTTAAAAGTTTGCTCAGGATACAAGCAAACAATTGTAGTGAGTTCTACAAAGTAGATTTTGGTCCTGCCAATATTTTTCAATCTCTTGCATCTCTTAAATCCTGCTGTTTATTGTTAAAATAAAAATAGCTTGGGGATTTTTTCCCCCCATGAAGCAGATATGACTGCTGGCATTGTGCAGCAGTGACACAGAATACTGAGAGTGCAGAGGCTATGGATCCACTTCTTCCATGTGGGGAATCAATCAGGTGTTAGATACTCTGTGATATCTTATATGTTATTTGTATTTTACCTGGAGAGCACTATGACATGTGCATAATCTCAATAAAATATCATCTCTAGAACTTGGCTCCTGCACCACACCACCAATCCCAATCTTGGTGCCAGTGGGCAAACAGCAAACTTCTGAATCTGTCACCAATTCCTACATTGTAGGGGTCACTTTCACAAATATTACCTGTGCTTTGCATGTAGGAATAGCAAATCAGTGCACCTGCAATTACTGTTGACACCTTCAGGCCTCTTTCTGAGGTTTTTAACAGAGGACTTGCAATTTTTTAATTGCAGTGCCCTTGCAAATTAAATAATCTCTATATTTTATCACCAGTCTTGTTTGGGAGCCATAAACATCATATTCTTCTTCTCTAATAGGTAAATACTCTGATTTTTAAGTGCTTGCATTCATTTTTTGGTATGCACATGTCATTCTCAAGAGTATCCTCACCAGACATACATGTAGAAACTCATACTCTAAACTTTTCTGGCAAAGAACATCTCCAGAAATGAGTTCAGTAAAAAGTTCCTTTCCCAAATTCACCACTACATTTGGAAGCTGCAGGTGGTTCAAGGGGATTACTTAGCACAATGTTCATGCTCTCTCCTTCCTCTGTTATCAGTGTGAGATTACTGTCTCCATCCTCTCCTGCTTGCCTTCAAGTGTGTTTCTCAAAACCTCTTTTGTTACAGCAGATACTCTGTGAAATACCTTCTGAAAGCCAGTGGAAAGATCACCAATGGAATGAGCAGGTGTTAGATGTTTATCAGACATCCATTCGACTTTCAAGGGAGAAAACAGCAATGGTGTGGTGGTGAAACTGCTGCCAGACCGAGTTGTTTTGGTTTGGGACAGTGTTTTATTCTATGGGCTGTATGGATAAGAAGGCAAGTCTGTAGTGTTGTCACCAAACACCATTTCCTTTTATCCTGCAACTGGTCACATAAAGTACAAAAGGTGCTGCATAACATGGATTGTATTTAATGTTCTATGGTAGGTGTGAAAGATCAGCTCAGCTGCTCAGAGCACAGTGCCAATAACACCACAGTTGTGGGGTAGACTCTTATATGGGCCACTCACTAAAGACTTGGACCTAATGATCCTCATGGGTCCCTTCAAACTCAGAATATTCTGTGAGTTCTCCCTTTTTCCTTTGTGCTTTCTTTTCTTAGAGCTCAGTTTCTCCCAAATCATGTACAAGGACTAGGTAGCAATTGCACCTACTTTAAAGCACCTTATGTAATTAGGACTGCTACTTATCAGTGTGAAGATCCCCAATCAGAGGATGACTTCAGCACTGTGCTTCAGTTGATTGGGGTGAAGGGAACTGAGAGGGAGTTGTGTGAAGAAACATACTCCCATTCCAGTTTAACTTTAATTACAGATAATGTCGAGCAGCCAGTGGTTTTATATTAGGCTTGATTTACTTGGTTTGTTCATTATCAATGAAGTGCAGTAGCACTCTGTTCTGGGCCTGGGAGGAGATGCAAAGGGGATTGAAGTAATTTCCTGCATACAAACTTTTCTCACAAGCTACTATTTTTTTTTTCCATTATGTGTAGCAGGCACTGCTTAGACATCAAATATATTCACCTTGCTATGATGTGTGGTTTCTATATACAGACTACTCCAGTGGGCCCTATTTGTACATAATGCCATCACAAATTATTTCAACTCAGTCTCAGTCTGTGCCAAATGAGTGTGTAGATAGATTCCCAAAGATAATATTGAATAGATTTTATATTGGCCATGATTTTATGTCAGTGTTGGCCACTGAAATCTGTGTTGAAGCAACTGATAAGTTTCAGTATTTATTTTGGAAAAGCGTTACCTAAATGAAATGGGTTCTGAAATTATTATATAGTTTTTTTCTACTGTCTCAGTGCTACAGACTGGTTGTGTTATCTCGTTAAGAAACTATTCTGTGTTCTTGCCTGTGGAGCTCTGGCTGAGGATATGTTCTTATGAAGAAGGCTGGGTTGATTTCTTTTTTCTTTGTTTCTTTCTCATAGTGATGCTTATAGAGTTATATTTTTTATTTTCAATAGTTGTTAGTTTAAACATTAAATTATAGGGATTTTGCTGAGGCTTGAGAGGCTGGTGAATACCTAAGGTAGTAATAAGATACATGAGCTTGTAGGGGTGCACTTGTCAAGACAGGCAGTGAATGCACAGACTGTTAGAAAGCAAGTAACTGAATGCGTTGTGGTTCTCTGCATTTTTTTTACTTAAGGGAGAAAACATCTCTTAGTGCTTGTGGACTCTTTCCTTCAAAATGAAGCTGTTAGATTAATATGAAGACGTTGTTTCATAAATACTGAAAATTTGGAAAGGTCCCTTCTATAACCAGTGAATGGAAAAGACTGAAAACAGCAAATATCTCTTCCTCTTCAGTTATTCTCTACTGAAGCTGGCCCCTGAGCTTCTAGAATAAAGCAGCCCATGTACTCAAAAAAATAAAGTATTATTACTATGCCTCATTTCTCTAAGGTTAGAGTGGAAAAGAGGCTTTTTGTAGGTTGGAATTTTTTAATTACTTCAGTGTGTTCATTATAGGGACTGACCAATATTTTCTTCAAAGGACATATATCAAGCTAAGAAGTGGCTTTATTCTGTGACCACACTGTTGTTTGTTTAGCTGAATATCTACTCTACACCAGGAAGCTCACAAAATTAATTTACTTTTCCTATTATGACCTACTGTGCAAGGTTGAGCAATATTGTCAAGTGGCTTATGTACCATTTTTATTCATCCAGGCTCATCCTTTACACTGTATAATAATAGTATCAAAACTTTCCACTGTGGGAGGCCACATGTGGCAGTTTTGAAATGGTATCTCACTGAAAAAACCAAAACTTAAGACGTGGTGATATAATGCTGTTGGCCTGATTGATAGGGGGGTGAACAATTGGAAAGCTGGAATGAGATTAAACACTTCCTATGTGTTCTGAATGAAACCTAAGGCAGAGAGGTCCAGCACAAACCTTTGGCAGCACATATTGGTTTCCATCCCAGGAACTTGTCTGGAAATATTCTTCCCTCTTCAACATGCAAAAGTACCACTCTCCCCTTGCTCAGGAGTGAAGGTAAATTCAACCTAAAATAAGAGTCCTGCATGCTGGCAGATGATGTTAGAAGGTAGGCTGATTGTGTATAACAGAAGAATGTGAAGATGCCATTTTTTAACATTGAGCTTCTCTTTATTTCTCCTTTCTATGTGTGGAATCATTTGCAAGTAGTGAAAGCATGTTAACATGATAAACATGCTGTTTGTTTTGGCCTATCCATGATACTCCAAGTGTCTGCTTAGGCCCATTCTGTGTTCTTCCCACACGGAATAGCCCTGGTCAGTTCTCACACCATCTGCAGATGTGTTTGTCCTCTTCTGTGAGGATTGGAAATAGTCTGTGGGTCTACTCCTGTGGCTCTGGCCTCTGTGACAGTGATGATTGTAAATGCATTTCAGGAGCTTGCACAACTGTAAAAACCCTGTTGACTCAATATGTGTCTCTAGGAAAAGTCATTACTTTTTGTTAGTTTATTATCAGTCAATACATGCTGCTAGTGGAAAAAAAGATGATATTTCTAGTAGCTAAAAAGCAGGTGCATTCCCTTAAAGACTACCTTGTCATTAAATTTAAAATACCCCTATCTAATCACAAGTGTGTGTTTTGTGGCAACTGCTTCTCTCTGTGTGCTGAGAGCAGTGGGAATCTGGGATGTCCCCAGGTCACTGTTCAAGGATCTGTCTTACAGCTAAGGTAGGTGCTCTACACAGTTCTCACAAATGCTAAAGCTCCAACATCCCTGGGAGCTGTTCTTCCCTGTAGCAATTGCCATGGATATCAAATATTGTTGGTCTGCAATAAACTCTGCCTCTGAATGTCAAGCTGTTTAAATGCTGTATAATCATCATTTGGGAGATAAAAACTCTCTTTCATAAGTGCTGCTTGTGACATGTTAATTGTGAAAGTAATAATAACCATGGGGTGAGTGTGTAAATAATCACTCTGCAGACACAGTTTTTGCATTAAGACAATTGTTCAAAGCCAAAATAGCAGATGAATTAGCAGATATGTAAGCCCCCAGTTAAATGTTGCATGGTTCTATTTTTCATTTAAGGAAATATGGTTTTAGTGCTTGTGACTCCAGAAAATGTTCAGCTTTATATTGTTTGGGTTTTTTTAAAAAATCTTGCTAATAAAGGAGTTTGGGTTGTTTAACACATTCTCGGGAGCCTGTGCTCCAAACTTTGCCCTCCAGTTGGGATTACAGTATCAGTAATTGCTGCCTCATGTTAACATTTATTTAAAGCTGCTGATTTAACATTTAAAAATTCTGAGGTTAATGGATCTGTATTCACAGATCCATTAACCTCAATAAAAACAAATGGGACCTTTAGTGAACTAAAATAAGTGCAGATCAAGGATACACTTTCACTAATACTTACTGATAGCATTTAGATTGTACTGTTAAAATGTCAGGTCATAAAAAGGGCTAGTAATGTACTAATATTCAAGGTGAATTTCAGTGTTTTAGTCTCTTACGTGACCCAGGATAGGATAGTTTAAGATTAAGCAAGTTCAGTGTTGTAATTGCAGGATATTCTGGGTGGTTTGCTCTAGAAATGGTATATTATTGGGGCTGAGCTGGGTTTGCATGAGAATGAATTTGGTTCAAATGCATATTCATCTAATGAGCATATTTGTCTAATTATTATAATGTAGTTAAATTACAAACATTTATCTTATTATATATAAAAACTTACTTCTAGCTTGCAGCACAGGAGAAAACTCTAATATTTATGAAATGAATAAATAAAGAATCCAATGTATTTTCTTAGAGGTTCTTTCATTTAGTCCTCATATTTAATCTAACATTGCCATTAAAAAAACAGCATATGGAGATCTAGAAACATGGTTTAGAATGCGAGGTCTCTGCTGCAGTTCATCTGCTGCATCACAATACAGCAAATTGGCTTTTACAGTAGGTGTAGACAGAATTAGGAAGTGTAAGTCCTGAGTGGAATTCCGTGACACAGACATTTTTACTTTTGTGGGGATGAGTTGATTCTGCAATACACATGTGATTACATCTCTGTTCATCTTTAGGTCTTGTTTATCAAAATTATCTTTCTGTCAAGGTCTCAAATGTGTATTAGATACACTAATATACAGTTCAGAACATTGTAAATTGCTCAGTGCCAACTCCACACTTGTACTTGAAGAGCAAGAGCATTGAATATCAACAGATGTGTGTTTGTGCTGTGCTATCATATGTATAAAGACTGCTTATACAGGTTAATAATAGTATATACTACAAAAATATTATGATTTTAATCATGCAGAAAGGACAGATGGGAAATTACCCACCAGAGAACTTTGAAAAGCCTTACAGAGAGAGTTCAGGTTTATGTTCTACTGAACCCAGAGTAGGTGGGTCGATATAAAGGCAATTGAGTTGTACAGGCATGTAAAGTTTTAGTGGATAGTTATTAAAAATCGTAGTATTTTCTGCATGGCAAACACTTAGAGGAAGAATGTGCAAAGTTTTAGAAGTCAAAGTCCCATGGAAGATCCAAATTACCCACGTTCTTCAACAGAGTTTTGCTGTCTTCATTTGCTGTATCAAATAAGAGTGTGATATATTCTTGCATGGTACAGCATAAATATTAATGGATTTGGATATTTTCTTCAGAAAATTAACTTAAAAATGGGAAGAACATTTAAGCAAGCAGTTTGAGTCCAGTTCCAAGAATGTGCTACTTGTACTTCAAATTTCTGCTAATATTATTAAAGTCTCCACAGTATTACACAAGCAGAACTGTAATCTAAACTGGGATTCTCCTGGAGCTTGTTGCAATTCATAGTAACCCACTATTTATGTTTGTGTTTTATAACATGAATATTGATTGTCCCGTATAAATCACAACAAATGGGTATGTATTAAAATCTAATAAGAAAGTAAACTAAAAAAAAATAATAAATCTCAGTGACAAGTCCACAGATATGAGTAATAACTTTCCAAGGTGTAATTGTAGAAGAAACTAGAGTATAGTTGTCAAATAAAAGAGGTGAATAGCTTAGATCTACTGCCATAATGCATGTTTTGATAAACAGAGCCCACCACTATTTAAGGAAGACAGAGAAGAGCCATTTTTATAGTGCTTCTCTATTTAGCAAAATAGACAATGGCAGTTTTCTGCTGCTGTGATTTCATTTCAACTTGGCTGCACATCAAGTAGATTGAATTCTCACGTTGGAAACCAGGATGCATTCCTCTGTGAATTGGAATGAATTAGGAGCACTCTAATGCCCTGTTGTCCTGTCATATTTCTGCCTTTCTCAGAATAGTCTTGTGAGAATTTACTATTACAGCTAAGACAACATTTTAAACAAAACTTAATGGAGTTTTCAATCTGTTAAATTTTATTAGCAGTAATATCAAGGGGTTTTTGGCAGTGGAAATATTTTTATTATCTCTGAAAATTGGACTTAAAGCATTCTCCAATTTGGCTGATGTGAATGAACCTTAGAATTTTTTTTTTTTTAAATCAAAACTATGTGGCATAAAAATATTCAACTGCACTCTCAAATATTTTTGAAATTATAGGATATTATTATGACTATGACTGTTCTTACTATTTCCTATTTTCTATTTATTATTTCCTGTTTCCTATTTCCTATTACTATTACTACCAAGGTATTCCTGCATTTCTGTTTTAGCTGAATATCTATCTTTCAGGTTCTTTTAAAAATCCCATTCCAAATTCTTAATTGAGGAGCCATCAGTGATTTCCAAATCTATTGTTGGGGCTATATTGTGTCTAAGAATATTTGAAGCATCTGCAAAGTCTTCTGCACTAGCTTGGATTCAAGCCTTATGAGTACATACTTTGTATTTAAATATAAGTATTCTTATGTACACCTCTTTATTTAAAGCTTGGTCACGAAAAAACTTTTTGAAAATATAGTTATAGAATGCCCATGCTGTGGAATTTTAGCCAGTATGGCAAACTGTTTAAAGAGAAGAAATGCTTTTTGGCAGGGGGCCTGCAATGTTTTCTCCTCAGATCTGTATCTAGGCTATGGCCAAGATTTTTCATTTTCCAGGAGTCTTTCCTGTGACCTAAATCTGCTAATGACCCACAGCAGCAGGGCAATGTACTTACCCTCCTCTTTCAGTGTTCTTTTATTAATGGACTGTGCTGATGGGAAGATCTGTTATTGATTATTGTATATTGGCCCCAGTTACTACGAGTGCTTCAGCACTCCTCTGACTTTGAGTGGAAAAGTGTATTAAGTACCATTAGAGTATTGACACAGTCAGATTGAGGTACAGTCTGAGAATCAGAGTGAACTGCTTCTTTTTTTCTTTCTTAATGAATTTAAGAGTGAAAGACGACAAACATTAGTCCTTCATCTTAAAAAATGTGTGAGTCATTAATTTGGGGATCTCTCCAGGTTATCCTTTGTTACATGTATATAATCTTTTTTAGGGGAGAATGAAGGAATTTACTTCTGGTGCTGCATTTACATTTGGGGAGATATGTCAATGATTCATATAATGGTTAAGATTTGAAGGGACCACTGAGGTCATTTTGTCTAACCTCCCTGCTCAAGCATCTTCATTTATTACATGTTAAAAATAATGATAAGACTGGGAGATATTTATCAAATTTTAAGTTAAAAAGAAAAAAAAAAGCTTAAATCACTCATTATTCCTCTTAATCTATAACAAAGCATAATATAAAAGGAACAACCCCATTTTCTTCCATGCGTGAAGAAATATAAGTGAAACTTTAAAGTGTAATTCCACAAAATGTAAATAATTATTATTAATGTAGGCTAGTAAAGAATTTATCTTTCATGAAACAGATGGACATTAGGAATAAGAGTATCTGCCCCATACAATGCTTTAAGATATCTGGTACTTTGTGCTTTTATTTTCATTCAGAACGAGGGTCTCCTTTCTTGTCTCTGACTGATAGTCCACTGAGAGGTGGGAACTCTGAAATGCAGATGTGCAACTTTTCTGAAAATGTCTGTTTTCCTTTTTTAGTTTCATTCAATCCAGACTGTGCATATTCAAAGCAATCTTTGCTTTATGCAGATGGGTGAACAGAGCCCTGTTTGGAGCTGCCCTGGCTCCCAAAGCTGGCTGCAGCTCCCACGTGTCCCAGCAGTGCTGCAGTCTGAGCTGTGCCCACATCCCTGAGGCACGAGCATCACCGTCAGCTGCTCCCTGAGGCCCTGTGTGTAGAGATTTCAGACAGATTGAACAACTTTGGAAGGCCAGAGGAAAGCTCTGAGTGCTCCTCTGCACACCTGGCAGTGCCGTGGGCAGTGTGGAAACAGGGCTGTGGTGGCTGCAGGGACTTTGGAGCCCTCTAGGAGTGTCCACCACAGCAGCTGGAGCTCGTCAGGGAATTCCTGCTCTTGGTATTTGGGGTTTGCTTCTCCTGGCATCGTCCTGTTTGGGTTTGAAGAGCTGTCTAGTCTGAAGGGCCCAGCTCTAATCAACACCTTTCCAGTAATTACATTCAATGGGAGTTTGGGTTTGCAATCACTGAGGCTTGATTTGGGACTCATGTATTTTATTGTCTTTATTTACCTGTTGTTTTGGATTGTAATGACTGTAATTGAAGCACCTAATTCCAAAAGAGGTTATTAAGTAAATAAATTAATCAGATTGCTTTTTCATAGTAATATAATTAAGATGATATTTTCCTAGTAAAGTATTACTACTTTATAAATAGTTCAAGATATCTGACTGTTTACATATATATTCATGAATATATTAACATTCAGGAAAAGTATTGCAACAGAATACTAAAGCAGTCTATTTTATTTTTTTTTTAAAGTTGTATAGCATAACAATAACACATTGTTTTACATACTTTTATTTGTCTTCCATAACACATGAATGCACTGTAAACAGTTACAGAAAAGTGAAAGTATGTTCTTTAAAAAAGCCTCTTTTGATATTATATCTGCTGGGGCTTGTATTTCACGGCTCACTGAGCATCCTGGGTTTCACTATCTTATGTAAAGAGAATACCAGATTATAAGCTTACTTATTACCATCTCAGTTTTTATGATCTCACAAACAAGCTCAGCAGCCTTCCATCCTACCCTCCACAAGTTGTGGCAACTAAACAAAATTAAGCTTGCATTTCATGTATTTAAAATACTTTAGAAGAAATTACTGTATTAGCCTTCTCTCTGCCGTACATAAGCAGAGCAGAAGGTTGGATAGAATGTAAATGACAATCCTAATAATAAAAAAAAATCAACAGATGAAACTGAAATTCGCCACTGATACCTCAACCCTATAACAAGAGCAATTCATTGCAAAATAAAATTGAATGCTGACATGTTGACAACAATTAAGCAATAAAAGCTGTTCATTATGGTAGACATTATACAAGAAGCCTTTTCAGAAATGGCTGGGTAAGTGTGTGCTGGTGTAGAGAAGTAATGGTGTCTCTGATCTGTCTTGGTTAAAATTCATAACTGTCCCCATTTTAGTCTGACCAGAGGATATGGCCCTTCAGCTTCTGCTGGGGAGAATCAGGATGGCTTCCCCAAAGTCATCAGCTGAGCTCACTGCAAACAGTGCAGCTAAGCATGTTCACCCACTGACAGTCTTTCTCCAGTATCTCTTTTCCAGAACCAAAGAGAACGTAGCACTGTTTGGAGGAATGTAAACCACAGCTGGAAACAGGGTGCAGTTTTTGTTGTGTTTGCTCATTACAGTCTGAGGGAGTGTCGTCTCATTCTTCCCTTTGTTGGCAAAGATTGGATCATTGGTGCTGGTAATGTTTACAAATCTTTCTTTGGTAATTCATCCTCAGAGCTGTTATTTGGCATGAGCTGAGTAGCTCAAGGAACCAGAGACAGATAGGTTTTCCCAGGAAACATCTCAGTTCTGAAACTGAAGAACATGGCTGAAAATGAGACTCTTTAGGTCAGCACTACCTCATATGTTTATTCAGCTTTTACTGCTCAATGAGCTCAAACACCGATCCTGACTTTACAAAAACCTGTATTAAAATATGTTCATTGTGAAAGATCATATGAAAATGCTTAGCAGGGCCTCTTTCAGTGTTCTTTATGTGGAAGATTCTCAGAAATTTCAAATGAACTCTAGTCAATTGTTATCTTAATGGTAATTCTTTGACTCTTTCCCTGAGCAGCAAAAGGTAACCTGATTACAAAGGCCCCACTGTCCGAAAATCTGAGTCCTGCTGAGGAGATGACATACAATTATGGCTTGTCTCCTGGATGGGAGACTAAATGGAGGATATTATAGCTAATCCATGACTTATTTGAATAAAGAAATGAAGAAAAGAAAAACAAACAAAACAAAAAAAATCAAAATGAAACCATCATCTAATTTATGAATTCACAGTGTTTCACCATAGATAATGGACAGCCAAGAATTTTTGGTGTTTATAAATAACTACATATTTAAAATTATCCCAAAACGCTTTCTATTAAAAAGTATTAATTATCCATCTAACTATGCAAGTACATAGATGCATAAACCCATGGAATTTTGTGGAAAGTAATAGTTGGGAGTTTTGAAAGTCTTACTCGTCTGGTAGTTGTCTAATACCTTGAATATCTGATTGCATCATAATAGTCAAAGATGAAAAGTCTATTGAATAATCACTGATAGGCTGAATTTTAAATGAAAGCTAATTTTTTTCAAATGTTTGTTTTTTTTCATTTCAGCTGCTTTTTGTAATATTATGTAGACTATTGTTTTTATAATAATCAAATAGTATAATGGTTAAAATACCTTATAGTGTAACACATTTACAGAGAAATTTGGAGTTCAGGTTTCTCTCTCTCCTTTAAAGACTTTCAGCCATTCCAGAAAAAATATTTTAAACTTGACCTAAAAACTCAAAAAATAAAAAAGCTGGGACAACACCAAGCAATTAACCCTGGGACATTTCCATGTTGATGAGCATTCTGCAGAGGACAGGAACTCCTCCCCTCCTCATCCACACATGTTGTGTGCTACATCCTTCACACACCTTCAGCCCTTTCAGAGCAGCTGATGCAGAGTGAACATTCAATCCATTTTGCTATTACCTTTATGAAAGCTACAGTGCACCTTGAGAAGAGCATGTCTGACCCAATTTGATCTTTCATTTCTAACACCATTGCTTGCTGACTTTCTAAAGGATACTCAAGAAAGGCTTATTAGCAGATGTTATCACTGCAATCACCTTTTCTGAAATAAGGAATGACAGGACCATCTGTTCATTTGTTGCTTGATAACCTAAGCTTCCATGTTGTCCTGGAAATCCTGCTGATAGATCTATCTCCATGTGGTCACATAGCATTGATCTGTTTGGAGTGGATTTTTGTGGAGCAGAACAGAAAAAAATGGAAAACAGAAATGCTATTTTAAAGAGCAAATAGCAAAGGCTCCTGTAGGACTCAGGTAGAATTTTCAGTTGTACCAAAGTGAAATAGTGCCACAAATCCCAATGGCCTGAAATGAGGGACAATGAAGCAGTGAACCTGTACTTGATGCTTATGGAAATTATATCTCCCATTGGTTTCTATAGCTGGAGGATGTGTGCACTGCTGATTAGTGAAGAACTTAAGTGCTGCTGATAAGTGTAGAGAAAAACAAGCAGTGAGGCTTAGAAATCCTCTGAAAATACAAAACAAATGATGAAAACTCTTTGGGGAAGTAATTGACCTTTTAAAATTATATGCTCTAGAGTAGAAAGATTTAAGAGTACTAATTTGCAGTGAGCCAGGTGTGACAGCTTAAGTGATAACGTTTTACTGATATGGTGTGTGAAGTCTAAGCAGTCTATAATGTTTAATAATTAATATATAATTGAGATCTTAACAATTCACAAGGTCTAGAAAAAGAAAGTGATGTTTAAAATTAGTGCAATGGCCTTTGTAGTTATCTAAACCTTCAGTGACTCTCATAGTCATTGATTATAGTTGTATGCAGTTTTGATCAAAAGTAATTTAAAATAGTTATATACAGTTTTGATTAAAAAAGTGACAAATTACACTTACTTGATATGATTGACATGGTTATGTTAATTTTTTCAGTAGGGTACAAAGTGGTATAAGAGTATCTCATGAACAGAGTTGCTTTGCTGATGTTTATTGCCTAGGGAGAATTTATATTGCCAATGCGGGAGTTGTGTGGACTTTTCCCTTTATAGTGAATCAAAGAACTCAGTGTTAATCCATCAAGGACAACAAATGTCACCTGGACTAACAGAGCATCAGTTGTTTCTTCAAGAAAGTGAAAGGGAAGTAAGGAAGAACTGAAATTTGAGGGTAAATTCCAGATAGAATATGTATTTGAGTTGAGTATAGCAGTTCAGTTGGAATGAGAGAAAAAATATCCTGTGGGATATAATATTGATACAAGTAGGTAAATTGCAGGTTTTCTTTCATCTGATCACTTATGCATTTTTAAACATGGTGTTGGGGAACAAGCCCTCAACACATTTTCCAAGCTATTCAAAAAGTAGCAAAGTTCCACGGAAGTGGAGCTGCACTGGCTGAGTTAGCGATGCACAAATCCCTGTGGCAGAGCAGTGCCCCAGGGTTTGCATTTTAAGGAAGAAAAGTGTCTGGCAGAGTGGGGAGAGTGTCTGAACCCTAATAGTCCATGCAAGATATTTCACAAAAGCAACAACACACTGCTGCTCTTTGGATTCTTTCATTAAATGATGACTTAGTGCAAGAAAGTTGTTCAGAATCCAACCTGGTACAGGGGAAAAGCCTCTCTTAAGGCTGTCTTTTTTGGATTCCACTGGGTGCTCGAGAGATACTTTAAATGATTGTGAGTGCAAGTAGCTGAAGCTATGTAGATGTGGAGCTGTTGGGGATCTGGCCATGTGGTCAGAAATGAAAACATAGTGTATCTAAAAGGTAAAAAATCTTTATTTTATAGGAATGCCTGCTTGGCATGCTTATGACTAATTAGTGGGATTAACTCTTGTTTAAAAAATGTTGCCTGAAAATACACAACAGAATGCGTAGGGACCTGTAATGAAATTCGTAGAAAAAAATTAACTCAGTTCTTCATCTAGGGTTCCTCTTAGTACTCCTGGCTGGACAGAGGGAGAGGAAGGAAATTTCTTTCTCCAGTAGAAGTTTCTGTTTCCTGTTTTCTGTTTCCAGGCTTTAAAATTGTGCTGCAAATCCTGCATTTGTTGCTTTGTTTGCTGCAAGCTTTTTAAATGATCAGCCAATAAATATGAATGGCAGTATTCAGGTTCACTTACTGCAGGATATGCAGAGCTAATGAATCTCCTCCTTTCACAGGGTCCTGTGGGAAAGCAAAAGAGTCATGAAATAAACAGTTGTGAATCAGCTCGTGTAAATTTGCTACCTGCTCTCTTTGTCCAAACAGTGAATCTCTAAAAATAAATACACTAAACTGTTTTCATTACAGCTATTATTACTGTATAACTATCCAGTCTGTCAGGTTTTATTTGTACCATTTTAGTTAAAGCATTTGAGGATGTTCTCTGCTCTCTCTAAAAATCAAGATTGGCCAAGTTAATCTCTATTTCCAGCTCTTCACACCAGGGTACACTTTGTGGGGTTTTTAGTTTTTTTCCCTAAAGATATTTTTGAAGGAAGTCTTTCAAAGAATGAGCATGTTTCCCAGGTTAGACATTTAGTGTGCACTTCATGTGTGTGTAACGAGTGTTTTGTAGCTATTGCGGTGATGAATGCAAGGAAAAACTTCCATGGAAGTGCTTTCCTGTGTATGAGCTGTCATAGCTTGTTTTTAATCTTTACACATTTCCAGTTTTCATTTGCTAAGATTGAGGAAATAAGCCTTAAGAGAAGCACTGCCATTCTGTGAGGAATACTATATCCACTCTGCACTATTCCCAAGAAAACAAGATTTCCTGTTTGTTACACTCTTAGATTATGTCCTACCTAAAATCTACTTTTCTGAGCACGTCTTGTGCTCTTACTGCCATGATAAGACTTGGGAATGTTGGGGTTTTGTTGGAATTTTAGTTCAGTCTGTGCTCATTTGCTTTGCCTGTGTATCCTTGAGCTTAATGCACCTATTTCATCTTAAATTCTTGTGGCAATGCCAGCTAATAGAATTAGCTAAAAGCATGAGCAAATGGATTTATTTGATGTCCTCCTTTAGAAGAGAGGAACAATATCTCCAAGAAACAACTGTTCTCATGTACAACATCTGCTTCTCTGTAAGCTTCTGACACTTGACTCAGAGTTGGAGCTACATTTACTGCAGTGGAGTAGGGAAATCAAAAGTAGTATTTGTAGGAAAGGATAAGCTTTCATCGTTTCTATTTCGGAAAAAATCTTTTTAAATATGTAGGAATATCCCTTTTGAATATTTGTAATTAAAATGCTTCTCTTTTCTGGTTGAAGTAACTTTGTATTAAATTAAGATCAAGATCATTTGTAGTATTACAAAAATGAATTGTGAAACAGAAATTGAGTTTTCTGAATCATTGGGATGATTTTAATTTTTATTTTTTAGTTTTCTTATTTCTTCTCTGAATTCAAGATGAAGTGTTTGATATGTCAGAAATGTTCAGAGATATAAAACTGCTTCTTTTTCTAGTTCCTTTATTCAGCAACATTATTAATAAACACTATAATTTCTAATGCTGAACATAAGATATAATATGGCTGAAAATACTGTGGTGAGCACCATCAAAGAGAGCTTGGTTACATAGCAATTACTTTCAGTTAAAATGATCTCTGCATATCTACTTTTCAGTTAATATGCTGTTATGCAAAGGATCAGCATGTAAATGGTTTCTCTAAACTGACCTGGAATTTCCAGTAAAATGCAAAGGACATCAGGATAACTCCCTTGATTAATCCTCATGTTAAGGATGAAGGATTCCTACAGTCAGTAGGATAAAACTATATCAGCCAGATGTCCAAGTGTCACTGAAACAATGGCTTGGGATTTGGGGTACCTACCTGTGCCCTGGCCCACAGGTGGCTGTAAATGGCAGGCTGGGGTTGGATCCCTACATAAATTCATTTTTCAAGGTTTATATCAAAATGATGGAGATGATAGAGTGGAAGGAAATGTGTGACACATTTGTGTTCTTCTCTGCTGCTGATTTGTCTGTGAATGTCAGAAAAGTGAAATCTTCTCTATGGAATTAAGTTCTCATGGTCTTCTCCCAGCAGGGCACAGTCTGTGTGTGTCCCTGGGTGCTGAGCATTCCTGCTGGAGCAGGGGGCACAGACAGGCCATGGCAGGCAGTGCCATCCCCATGGCCCCTTAGCCAGGGTAACAGACCAGGGATGTGCTCCTCACCCAGTGATGCTGCAAAGCAGGAATTGTCCAGGGACTGTCTTAGCAGAAATTCCAGCCTTTTGCTTCGGCTGTGAGACATGTGAATGGTTTCATGGAGTCCAAGTGTATGTTCAAAATAAATTGTTCCATCATTTCTGTGAGTGCCCAGACAGCTTTCTGGTTTTTGCCCCCGGGTTTCTCTGCTATTGGTTAGATGTCATAAAGCTTCCATGGGCAAAAAGGGATATAATTCATATCAACAAGAAGGGGATAATGTTGAACAGTAATAAACTCAGCAGTACCATATTCAGTTTGTTTTCTGACAAAGTAACCTGCCATGCTTTATATTAGAGGACAATGCTTCTCTGTTTTGACAGGCTGGTAGGTGAATGCATTTCACTCAAAACCTGGCATATTTTTCTTTTTGCACATGAACTGTACACATGCTACACATTTTTTTACTGTCATTGTTCTGCTCAGCTTTCCTTATTTTTTGTACAGGTTGTTTCCCATATTGTTGTTTGTCAACCCAGTTCAGGGTTTGATTTTCCTGATTTATCTGGTTTCATTTTGTTTCTTTCTGTATTTGGAGAACCCTCTAACAAAATGGAGTACGTATCTAGTAGTGCTAGAGCTTTTAATTGCCACTTAATTTGTAAAATAGCTTTCTTGCCTCCAGTTATGGTTGGGTTGATATTGTAAAGATAGTGTGTGCTATTGTTGCTGGGAGTATTTTATTTACCAAAGTGTTTTGAGGCAAATCTGCCCTTACTTATACAGGAATCTTGTTAGGTGACTCAGGTGTGAACCCAGAGCTTTGTGCATCTGAGCTCTTGGATTCCTTGACAGTCTGAAAAATAGGGCAGTGAGCATCTTACTGAATTTAGGAAAAAGAATTTACCTTTCAGTAGTTTCTATGGCTCACTGAAACCAGACAAAACCTCTATCTTCTGCAATATCTGTAACCACAGACTAAAGCACAGGGCAGCTTTATCTTCAGGTTTTGAAATGAGCAATGTCCTTAGTTCATTATCTCATAAGGAAATTTATTCAGTATGAAATCATACTGAACACTTTTGGCTGTTATATGCCCATCATTTTCAAAAGTGCAAATTAAATCACAAATCGTTTTTAAGTCTGTAAATTGTGCTGTTAATTGACTGCATATAAAATAAGCAGTTAATGCCATTTTTTCAGCAAACTGACTCTGCCTACTTTCCCTTCTTATATTGCAAATTGCAGGCACCGTAAATTCAGTGTTGGGCTGTGGCTCCGTGCCTATCAAGCATTAGAGCACACAGCAAAGGTGAAGGAGACTTGGGAGTCATGTTCTTGCTTTTCACATTTAATTTTTCAGTTGGTGCTTTAAAAGACAGTAGATATTCTCAGGGGCTTGTTGGGTTCCTCTGCTGGTTTAATAGTGATCGTGACACTTGCAGGAGTGTGGCACTCAGAGAATTAGTGAACTCATCAGAGAGAAGGAAAGAATGATCAATTATTCACCACACACCACCAACTACAAGAAACATGACTGCTGCCTGTCTCTCTCCTTTTCTTTCTTGTGCACACATACACACTCAGCTTATGCTATTTGTGCAATTACATTATTTTCATTCAAACAATCTCTAGAGAAACTTGTTTCTTTGAGTGTGCTGGAACATTCATCATTAGGGTGTCGCATCGAGTGTTCTTGACATTCACTGCTCTGTGCCTCCTGCATCTTCCTCTTTAATTATTGTAATACTTGGAATAAATAAAACAACAGAAAGATCTGGCTGATTTACCTAGAAAGAACAGAATACATAGAGACATTCCATAATTAGATCAAGGATTGTTTTTGGACTATGTTTATTCCTATCTTCCTAAACTGTTGTGCTTGAACCTGGTTTTCAAGGGGAGGAGTCTAACAGCCTGCAGGTTTTTGCATTTAAGAAAGACTTTTGTTCTGCACCTCTAAATATTCATAATACACACAAAAGAAGATAACTGGGTTCTTTATTCGCTTTGAAATGTTAGTAAGAGTATTTTTTCAAAACTCAGAAATTGTAATAAAAATCTCATTAATCCTTGATCATGGCTTTATATGCTAGAGGGATATTAGTGTTAAAATAGCACATAAGCTCTTTTGAATATTCAAGATCACAGCATCTTTGAAATTATTTTGATTATCATAACATTTCAGTTGGATATTTTAAAAGTACATTGGTCTGAAAAATCAATAAGTCGCTGATTGTTGCAAAGAGCTTGTAGATTCTGCCAAAGTTTCACGAGGAGCTAGAAAAATAAGAGACAAGAACTCTTGCTGGTATTTAGAACTGAGAAAAACCTGAAGGCAGAGTCACAGGGTGGAATTTATCCTTCTTTTCATGGCCGTATTGCCTTATACAGGCATGTTTATTTACATCCTTATCCTAGAGTGAGTTCAGAGTAGCCCCTGGGTCAACAGGGTGGAATATTCCAGCTGAGAACATCACGGAGGAGAGCTCTGAGGAGTGAGCTGTGCAGAAGATGCCACCATGTTGAGTTTAAGAGCAGAGTTTGAAAAGCAAAGCTCCGTAATTTTAGCTAGCTGTGACAATGCATGTATATTTATACCTTTGCTACTGATACTCGTTGTGTAACCTTGTTAACACATTCCAGGTAATTTGCAAGTATTTGAACTGTCCTTTGTGTGTAAATGTCCTCCCCTCTGTGACAGCCTCACATGCAGCCTCAGCCATGCCCACCACAGCCATGTGCTGGACATATTCTCACTGTGCTCCTCACCTCTGCAAGAAACATTTAGGCTCTTTTAGTATTTCAGCTTTAAACTCTTGTTGTCCGTTTTGCTTTTGCACAGTTTTTTATTCAGTGCTCGTAGCAGAAGTGCAGGCTGGGTGGGGCTGTACCCAGTGCCAGCCCCGGTTGGCCCTGTGGCTGCAGGAACAGAGGAAAAAGGATCACTGTGGGATGGTTCCAGCAGCACAAAGCTACTCAACCTGATAAACCTCAGATTCTCTCAATAGCTACAGAGGACTGCAGTGCAGTGTCTTAGGCAGAGATTATATTCTGTATTTGTGTTGAATGTGAAATCAGATATGCCATAAGCACGACCTTATCTATAAAGAAACATCTAAAGCCCTGTTAGATCTCAAGAGCTAATGCAGGACCAAGTGCCCAAAAGTGCTGTTTCACAGCCTGGGGTTTGCCCTGAATGAATATTAAGCTGGAAACTCCTGGTCTTTTCTGAAATGGCTGCAAACTGGACATGCCTGGCTCTCATTTGCTTGATTTTATCACCTGAGAAAAATATGTTTTGTTTGTGGATTTTCCCATTTGGGTTTTTTTGTTTTGTTTTGTTTTGTTTCTCTCACTGTCAACTGCATGGAATATCTTAGTTTTACTTGCTTTTTTGAAACCAATGTTCTTTTGTGGACAATTTTTTCATACTTTTCTTATTTGAATAATGACTCTGAATACCAAAAACCTAATTGGTTTTGCTTTATCAGGTTATATTAAAGTCTAAAATTGAAAATATTTATTTGCAATAATGAGAGTTACATGCTGCTTGTGCGTTGCTTCAGACACTTTGCTTTGAGGTCCTGTTTGTCACAGTTCCATGTCATCCATAACCACTGGACATTACAGCTCTGACCACTTTTTGCCTCTAAGTGTGAAACAACCTCAAGATTCCAAAATAGAAGTAATGAGACTGATCTTAATCCATTAAACACATCCTATCACCTCTTTTGAGGTAATTACTGAGGCTTGTTTGCAAAAACAGAATTAAAACATTGAATTGATATTCTCATCTCAGAAGCCCTGTAATTTACAGTGTGACTGGTAGAGTGCAGTTATAAGGAAGTTCAAAAGCAGTGGCTTCTGGGGGTACCAAATGTGCTGTGATAAAAAACTGGCAAAAAGCATCATTTATTTCCATTTTACACAGGAGGTCAGGGAAACATAAATCAAGTGTCTTGACAGGAAATCTGTCTTGAATCTAGAGAATAAAATACCATCCTGCTCCCTGTTGGTCCCATGCCTTCAGCTGTAGAGCAGTCTTCTGTTGTTGACGTCAGGGACAGTTCTTGAATTGAGGTAAAAATATGCCACACATTTGCTGGAACATTTGTTTAAAGGCTTGTTGGGAATGACTAGAGAGGAGTGTTTGTCATCACATCTCTCATCAATGTATCGCTGTCTCTGATTTGATGTAAGATTAATTTCTAGCATTTGTTGACAGCTCTGTGGTTTCCCCAATAGAGTGAAATGTAGATATTAACATAAAATGTTCACTGTGTGGTAACATTCGTGGGAGCCCTGACAGTTTATTACAGCTTGTGACTGTTATTAAAAATATTATTCTAAAAGCAGAGATACCAGCATTTGTATTTTTCAGTCAGTGCCATATTTAGTAAGAGATGGCAGGGATAAATATATTTCTGCCCTTGATTTATCTGGATCACTAACTGTTGCTTTAAAATGCCCCGGGTAATATTTACCAAACAGAGAAATAAATAAAAGCATTGAGAAGCTACTGCATAAGAATTGTGGAGTTCCCTTGGCAAAGAGTATTTAATGGGTCACAACAGTGAGCTCTGTGCTGTGAGCTATCGTAGACATCAGCAGGTGAGAGTTTTGTTCTTTGCTTCCCCTCTGCAGAGCTGAAATAAGAATATCTCATGTCACGCTAATACTAAAGTGTTAAAACTAATTTAATTAGTTTTATTCTGAAAAATATATGTTTTAGAACCTATTCTGCAGGTTTACACCCC
>VZTB01000862.1:11902-22209 GCA_013397245.1 Thryothorus ludovicianus | reverse complement strand
AGAGAGACAGAGACAGAGAGACAAGGCTGGCCAGTGGGCAGGCCAGTGTACCGCAGCTGCTGACATGAGCCCTGCTGAGCCCTGGGAGCAGCTGTGGCCCACAGCTCAGTGGGCAGGAGGTGGCCCAGCTCCAGCTCTGAGGCAGGGAGAAAGGAAGCTGATAAGCCACAGCCTGTACAGAGGGTGCCCCACAGCTAGAACTGAAAGCCAGCTTCTGGAGATCCTGGCGCAGCTGCAGCACCAGCGCAACTGCAGTTCCTCACCTGACTGCTCTGGTCTGGCTGCTCCCTTATGTTAACCCTTTCAGTGTAGAAGGGACCTCCAGGCCTCATTCTCTCCTAGATGAAAGACAAGGACAAAGGATAAAGAGACCACATGAAGACATCAAGGTCAATCAAGAAGGAGTAGAACTCCATAGGGAAGGTGTATGAGAAGTCGCTTTCAGTCTGAAAATCTCTTGTAAGCTATGGTGATTGACTGTAATATATTGAAGTAGTTCCTTTAAACCATGGAGAATTATGGGGAGATGAGAAGTTCAAATTGTAGACCTGAGCGAAGCAATCCAGTGTTAAAGTGAGCCATTGTTGAAGTGTCTATGATTCCATGAGAAGTTTGAACAGAGAGATGAAGTGATAAAGACTCTTTGCCCCTGAGAGAAGAAGATGAAGAAAAGAATCTCTGTTCCATGAGACAAAGATTATCTCAAAGATAAAGAGACCCTTTGCTTTGAATAGTTGTTTATCTTTAAAAATAAAACCCCATACATCGAACTGGCCCAGAGGCACGGCTAGGAAACTACCGTGAGAGTAGCTTCTTGAATGAGGATTTTTTCTGTGCAGCAGTCATTTATGAAGATTGATACCACGAGAGAACTGTTTTCTTGTGGAGGAATTTTCCACGACAAATGAGAGGTGCTTCCCTCCCTAAGTAAACTTAAGAAAGATTATCTTAATGGTGGAAAACTGACAGAGATTTCTGGATGTTGTTTTCTGTTGTCAGTTGGAAAGAAAGAAGGGGTGGGGAGGGAGGAAGAGAGTTCTGAAGGTTTCATGTTGATTCTTGTTAGTTTTCTTTTCCCTCTGCTTTTAGTGTTAGTTAATAAACTAACTTTTATTACTTTTAAACTTAAGCCTATTTTGCTCTTGATTGGGAAATTCCAAATTGGTGAACCTAAACCACTACATTAATTGGTGCCTTGGCCAGGAAATCAAACTAAACACACAACAGATATCATAACTTAAAATTGTCTACAGTTCCCTGTTTTACTTACATGTAAGATGTAGTTCCCTCTACTTTGTTTCATTACAATCAATAATGCCACCAGTTGTAGAAGAGATTTTGCAATTGTGATTGCTGTATGACGTCCAAAAGTCTTACAAATAAATTTTTCTATATATTTCTTTAATGTTGTTCTTATTAGCAGTAATAACAGTTGCAATAGGATCTGGCTATTCAGATAGAATTGTGCCAAAATTCAGTTTAACAGAGAAAATTATTTGGGAGGATTTTCAAGGAAATGTCCCAAGGAAATATAGCGTGAAGTAAAACTTTCCCTGCTTAACATTGAGCCAGATGGAGTAAATTTGCAAAATTAATGGGTTATGGAAAAGAACATATCTTCCTTTGTCTCTTTTCCTGGGACAGAGTTGAGCATGAACCAGGAGTGGAAATTTGCCCCCTGATAATTTCGCTATTCCTTCTATTCTTAACTTGTTTTAGATTTGGATGAATGTCTATTTAGTTTCACATAAAATACTAATATGTTTTGTTTTAGAGAGGAAATAATTGTTGAGGTATTTAAGAGAAACTTCTATATAACTGTTAGAGAAATATTGTATTCATTCTGGATCTCCACTCACTGAAGAAATTGCTAGATTTTGTTCCTGTGAAGTCTGCATTTTAAGGGGTTTAATTTGTGGAATCCACCCTGGTATTTTAACATTTGTTATATTATTGTAAAATATTTTCTCTTGGGAAATATGGAAAGGACATCACTTAGTCAAACATTTTTTATCTCAATGAAGAAGTCAATCTTCTCTGTTTACTGGACTGCAGCCAAAACCTGCAGGATGTTTTAGAGTATGCTTGTGATGTAGCATAATGTAGGTCAACTCAAATTCTCTTCCACCCCAAACAGATTGAATGGATAGTCACACACAGGTGTTTTTAATCTTCCCAGTGAACTGATAAATATGAAATAACTCATCCAGTGCAAAAGACATGTGTGGCAGCACATTCCAATCCAAGAGATTGGAGGGGGTATTATCCCTTTGGAGCAAGGAGCTGTTCACTATCTAGCAAAGTATGTCAGCCAGCCTAGGAAAGATACAACTGTACATTTTAAGAAGTGGAACAAAGATTATTTTAGTTTTGAAGAGTGGTCATCTCAAGAAGGGAATAGAAGGAAATATGGGAGGAAAAATTAAGTTGCTCTAAATCCCTAGGAGACCGAGAAGATGAATTTGCCTGTAAGACTTAATGAAGCACTCAAAAGGGGACACCACAGCATGTTCATTAAATGGAAGAGCTCTCCCCAGCTGGTGTTTTCTGTGACAAACATTCCTGAACAGGCAACTATGGTTTATAAGGACTGAACAGCAAAGTAATTGAGCAAAATATTGAAAGACAAAGAGAAATCAAAATATGTAGGTTGTTGCCTGATGTTATGGGCTTTAACTTTTCATAAGAAGAAATTTTACAAATTCTTTCTTTATCTTCTTTCTTAATTGAAAATGAATTTAATGAGATTGAAAGTACCTGGGTAAGAACTAGGCATTATCTGTCTCTGCAGGTAGTTTGGAGTGTTAGCTCTCAGAATAATTCTTCCAAAGCATGCAAAAGGTAATAGTGTGTGACTTCACTCTAGCTGAAGTGGCAAGAGGGAAAATGTGACCAAAAATGAAAGAGAAGTATGTTCCAGCAAAACATAATAATTGAGAATGCACTGTAGCATTCAGTAACATGCAATGAGGTGTGCAAGCCTAAGCTTCAAGATTTGTGAAGAGTGTGTAACATTTCTGCTGTAAATATTTATACTTTTTTATTATTCTTTTATACAGCATGATAGATAAATATGAAAGTTATATGGAGATATTACGTCTGCTTAAAATTTCCTATTTTTAAAATACTGCTCATTTTTATTAGAAAATCAGTACAGTAAGTTTTCACAGGTATTCCTGTGAAATCAAACCCTGTATTTCTAAATGTAATATGCTTTTCTCATTGATATTCCTAACTTATTTTTTATTTTTAGGTTTTCATTGTGTGTTTAATTATACCAGATTTAATCATACATGCCAGTGAAGCTGACATCTTATTACACTGTTTGTTATATTTGATGATTCCAGATCTCAGTATATTCCCAATATTACCAAAAAAAAAAAAAAAGTTACTCCTTGTGGTCCAAACATTCTGAAAAGGTCTTAATACCAATATTTCTTACTAGCATTTGCAAGTTATAAAGTGGTTAAAAAACTTGTCAATGAAAATAAATTGTATTTGTATTTTGATGAATTTATAACGAAAAGTTTTATTGGCAGAAACCACCTTCACAGAGGTCTGGATGTGGTGTAGGAAGACAAAGTGGTGTAACATCATATGGATTTGATCTACTGCAGGACATTAGCTCAGGCGACAGGATTCAGAACAATTCTTAAAAAAATAGTAATAATCAGAAGGAGTAAACAACATATTAAGTAAAAACCAATGATAAAAGCATTTCTAGTATTGCATATATGAATAACTCAGTCATGTGAGGTATTGCTGGGTAAAACTTCAATTTAATAGTTGCTTTCTGTGTTATTAATATAGGAAATCTTAAATTCCATAAAAACTGGCTCAATGCCAATCTCAAGTATATAGGTGTAACTGTGGTGAGATCACTGGATTGAGAGATTACTGGATTGTTTAGAAGGATGCCTGAGAGAAAGGTACTTCATCTAGTCCTGTTTTGTCTACAGCATATGCTGGGATAAAAATTGTATACTAATAATAATAAAATAACTTGGATGAAGAGATAGACTGCCACTTCAGCAAGTTTGCTGATGATGCAGAAATGGGACAAGGACCTGTACAGGCTCGGAGGTGACCTGCTGGAAAGCATATCTGTGGAGAAGGACCTGGGAGTCCTGTTGGACAAAAAATTGTCCATGAGCCAGCAGCGTGCCCTTTGAGGCCAGGAAAACTGTGGGATCCTGGAGTGCGTTAGGAAGAGGATTGTCAGCAGGTCATGGCAGGTATCTTGTTACTCATCCCAGGTGAGGCACATCTGGAATGCTGTGTCCAGTTCTGGGCTCCTCAGAACAAGAGAGACATGGAGGTCCTGGAACAAGTCCAGCAGAGGGCTGTTAAACTCATTAGGGAACTGGAACATCTCTATTGTGAGATATCCTGGTTCTGGCCAGGACAGGATTCATTTTTTCCAGGAGGGGACATGGCCAGGACCCAGAGGTTATTCTGTACCACCTCATATCATCTTCTGGGGATGAGGGAAGGGCTCTCTTCCGTGTCCGGTAGCCTGGCAGAGGGAGTTCTAGGATGTTGCCAAGGCTTTCCACAGAGGGAATTGTGTATGAATTGTTTCTCTCTTTTCTCATATAATTTGTCATTAGAATTGTTACTGTTAATATTTTTTGGGTTTTTTTTTGTTTCTGTTTCCAGAGCAGATTGGAAACAAATCTATCTAATCATTCATTGGTTTAGATCTAGAGTCACGGGTCACAATGTGCCTTGGTCTCTTCATGTGATTGTGGTATCTAACCCGGGATTCCTATATATGCACTATGTTCTCATCACAGTGGTCTTTTTCAGAGCAGGGAGAGGGATCACAATTGGTTTTTTGCTATACTGTGTGATACCAGCTTGTGACACGAAAACATCAAGGACAATGAAGGTAATTTGGAATGTGTATTCAGTGTTGCTCTGCTGTTGTTACCTTCATTGTTACCTTTGGGAATCCATTAATAACTGTACTCATTGGAAAGAATAGGGGAGCATGAATTTCTGCAGCCTTCCACCCCCCTTCTCTTCCTACAACAGCTTTTGAGAATTTTGAATTTTCTTTTGATGTTAAGGAAAACATGTTCTTGTTGCTAGGTCTAGGAAACCTGAGTGTGGTTCATACCCATGTTTGTGTCAGCAAAAGAGTGATAAAAGAGATTTTTAGAAGGGTCTTTCAGACATCTGCCCTGAAGTATGGATGAGTGTCATGGAAGGTGGAAGAAAATGGGCCAGCTTTTGAAGGACTGTCCTGTTCCAATGGTTCAGAAGTTCATCCCTGAAAAACTACAGGACCCTAATTAAGTGGCAGAATATCCACAAGATAAATGCTGCGCCAACTCCAGAGAGGCGCAGAGTTTTGCACCTTGCTTGGATCTGGTTACTACTTGTCAGACACTGCTTGTCTCTACAAGCATTCTCAGGTGGAGGAGAAGAAGGCAGAGCAACAGGCAACGAAGCCACTAAAACTGCAGCTGAATCAAAGGGACAACACATGCCAGTATCAGTGGCCTCTATGCAAAAATAAAATTCAAGAACAAATCAGTTAGCTTAGTGAGAGATGAAAAGGAAACAGAGCCCTCAGAACAGGAGGAAGTGGCAGGCAAGAAGTGATCACCTGGTCTCTATTCTAGGGTGAGCTCAGAGATATATAAATAAATTTCAGTTGCCAGTTGAATGAACCCCATGTGACCTTGCTGGCTGCTTTGATGCTGGGATATCATGGCCCATGATATGAAACCAGATGGTAGTAAAGCCAAGCGACTGGGATCTCTGGCATGTAAGCATTGACAAGGGGATAAGGAAGAGGACAGAAACTCTCAGCCTTTGGAGGTGACTCTGTCAGGCACGAGAGAAAGGTATTCTCTCAAGGGTGATTTAATAATACACCCAAGCCATTGGAACTCAATGGAGAAAAGTACCCAGTACTTGAGAGAATTAGCTGTGTTGGAAGTAAGCTGTAAGGATTCAAACAAGAAGCTGTAGATCTCTGTAGATCCAAGTGAGCACCAGTGTACACAATCCATGTAGCTGAAGTTTGTACAGAGCGTTGATACCAATGAAAGAAGGAGAGCAAACAATGCTTCAGGTGACTACCTGATGCTGGGAATGTGAAGATCTTCTTTTCTTCTCCCTACCAAAATGTACCTTGTCAGTGGAAAGACTGTCCAAGACTGCAGAAAAACTCAAAAGACTCAAACAAAGTAGAAAGAAAATATCCTGTGCCTTGCCAGCATGGACCGGAGTCTCTTATTTTGAACAAGCACCCCATGCTTGTGAGAGAGATGGTCCATACCATGGACTCCAGCCAGGTAGAGGAGAGGGAGAATCAGATCTATTGGATTGTCTGGGTCCCATGCCCTGGCACATCAGACACACAAGAGTATAAGGCTTTAGTTGAGCACAATGTCCCATGCAGCCATCAAGATATGTAGGGATTGAATCCATCTTCATTTTTGGGATGACAAGGCAGTCCCAACAGCTGACTACACTGGAAGCTGGAGTGAGCCTGGCTGGGAATGAATAGCAAAACACCCCATGGTGACCAGCCCAGAAGCCTCATGGATCCTTGGCATAGATTACCTCAGGACAGGATATTTCAAAATCCCAAAAGGTCATCGTTGGGCTTTTAGGATGGCTGCTTTGGGGACAGAGGAAATCAGGTAGCTAAATGCCTTGCCTAGTCTCTCACAGGACCTTTCTGCTGTGGGGCTGCTGAGGATGCAACAACAACAGGTACTGATTGCTGCCACATCACTGCCCTGCCAGCAAAACTGCTCCATCTGGGACACCCATGAGATGATTTGTGAGATGGAGACAGGGAGTGGTCAGCAGCCCTACTCACCCTTTAACAGTACTGTATGGCCAGTGTGTAGGTCCGATGGAGAATGGAAACTGACAGTGGACTCTCATGGCCTGAATGAATTTTGCTTTCATCTGGAAGAGCATGGAGTACCTCTGGAACTGACTGCCCCAGAACTGGAGATAAAGCCCCATTGTTTACCATGGACTGATCCAGACTGCACTGGAAAAGGGAGAGACTCCAGAACACT
The DNA here is from genome assembly GCA_013397245.1 of Thryothorus ludovicianus. Lineage (NCBI taxonomy): Eukaryota > Metazoa > Chordata > Aves > Passeriformes > Certhiidae > Thryothorus > Thryothorus ludovicianus. The sequence continues at coordinate 15,160 of VZTB01000862.1, read as the reverse complement.
TGCAGTGATGACATCGCAGTGTGTGGCAACACAACAGAGTAAGGTTTTGAGAAAGGGAAGAAGACATAGAGAAGGGAAGGATATTTTTCCCCTTTGAGAAGGGAAGGATATTTTTGCCATAAAAGAAATTAAGGTGAAGTGAGATCCTCAGTAAATTTCGTTTTTAGGAATAAACTGGTGTCATGGTTTAGGAATAGTACTCCCCAATTTAATGTTTCTACTGAGGGTCTTCAGACAGCACTTCTGCTTGCTTGCTCCCTTCCACCTTCCCTCTCCCCCTTGCAGTAGGCTGGAGAAGAGAATTGGAGGCACAAAAAGTAAAGACCACCCTTGAGATAAAGACTATTTATAAGAAGAAACAATGCAATAAGGAAATAAACAATAATACAACAACACTAAAAACAGAGTGTATAAAAAAAGAAATATTATTGCTCACCAAGGAAACCCCTGATAATAGACAGTTGTCCCTTCTGCTATATTACCTCCACCACTCCCTCTGTCACAGAACTAGTGTCACCCAAACCACTCTCTGTAGCATGGAACCCCCCTCTCAATCCACCACACTTGCTCAGTGTAAAGGAAGCCCTTCTCCCAAGAAGACAGTCCCTTCCCCTGCACCCTGTAATGACATGAGGTGGTACAGAACAATCTGAATGTCCTAGACTCCTTCTGGCTACTGAAAAAATTAACTTTATACTGGAGGAAACCAGAACAAATGACAAGATGGACATCGTCAGATTCCAGTGGAAGTGGTCAATGTCCCCCACAAGGAGCAAAAAGGAAATGCAGGCTTTCATAAGTATTGTGGGGTTTTGGAGGATGAATGTTCCAGATGACAGTCAGGTTGTAAACCCTCTCTCATGTGACCTGGAAGAAGAATAGTTTTAAGTGCGGTCCTAAATAACAAGCTTTTGAACAAATTAAATGGGGGAGTGTTCATGCAGTAGCCCATGGGCCAATCAGAACAGGACAAGATACAAAAAAGTACTCTGTGTGTAGTTGGAGAGAATTGCCCTTTCTGGAGATTGGCAAAAAGTATCCAGTGAGACTCAAGGATGACTAATGGAGTTCTGGAGTTGTGGATGCAAAAGATCTGAGGGCCTGTTACATCCCAAATGAAAAGAAATAATGGTAGCTTATGAAAGGGTTCAAACTGCTTCAGAAAGGCTTGGCACTGAAGCACAGCTCCTCCTGGTAGCCTGAGTGCCAGTGCTGGGCTGGTTCAAAGTTCCTTCCACATATCATGACACCGATGTGACATGAAGTAAGTGGGTTGTGCTGTTCAGAGTGAGCTCGAATAGGAAACCCTAATCTCCCAGGGATCTTGGAAGTCATCACTAACTGGCCTAAAGGCAAAAATTTGGGACCATCATCAGAACAGGAGGGAAAGATCACGCATGCTGAGTAGACCCCACAATATAATAAACTGCCTGAAAATGAAAAGTGATGCATGCTCTGAACTGATGGTTCTTGCCATACTGTAGGGATACATCAAAAATGGATGCCCTACTTGATGAGTCACAAAAGCTATAGAGGGACAAGATGGATAAAGTCAAAGCTGAAAGCCTGGCTTTAGATATCGCTGAAAGAGAAATGTCCAGCACTCTGTCTCTACACTGACTTGATGATAGCAGATGCTCTGTGGAGGTGGCTGGACAGATGGAAAAAGACCAATTGGGAGTGCAGACACAAACCCTCCTGAGCTGATGACCTGTGGCAAGATGTCACTGCCTGGAGAGAGAAGTTGGCTGTAAAAGTGCATCATGACATGCACATGTGCCCAAGACCTGGGCTGCTGAAGAACATTGCAGCAACAGAAGGGTGGATTGAGCTGCCAAGATTAAAATGTCTCAGGAGGATCTGGATTGGCAACATAAGGGTGAATTATTTCTGACTTAGTGGGCCCATGATGTAGGAAAGAAATGCAATCATCAGATGGGTTTGTTGTCAAGGGATGTCCTTACCCATGGACACTATCCCCCAGGTTATCCATAACTATGAAATATGTGCTGGGATCAAGTAGGCCAAGTAAAGCCTCTGTGGTGTGGTGGACAATGGCCACAGAATCACTGAACATTCCGAGCTGGAAGGGACCCATTAGGATCACTGAGTCGAATGCTTAAATGAATGGTCCATATAGGGATCGAATCCTACAACCTTGGCAATGTTATTACTGTACTCTACTGAGCACAGCTCAAGTCAGAATACAAATAAGGGAAAGCCTGGTATATTGGTTATATCACAGTCCTGCAGACCTTCCAAGGCAAGAGCTTTGTGCTCACAGCAGTGGAAACCTACTGGCGGGATGCATACCCTGTGTCTCATGGAACACCATCTTGGGCTTGAGAAACAAGTTTGACAAACATGATATCTGAAAGTGATTGATGAAAATTTGCTTTCAGCCTAGAACATTGTCCCCTGCTACTAGTTTTTCTGCTTGTACCTTTCCTTCAAGAAAAAGCTTCAAATATTGACTGTTCAAAGTATGCCTACAAAGTGATATAGGGTGTGGAAAATAAAGCTTATGGGATAAGATTAAAAGAATTTGTTTTATTTAAAGAATTCTTGAGGTAATTTTATCACTATTGGTATGAACTTTCACTTGAAATAATACAACTGATTGTTTTATTGAAGAATTCTTGAGGTAGTTTTATCACCATTGGTATAAATTTTCACAACTGATAGCAAAGAAGGGAGTTTATTTCCTTTGTATGGAGACGAGACAGCAAAATCCAAAGGTTTACAGCTGAAGGTAAACTTTAAATCTTACCTTGAAGATCTTAGATCTGGAAAAAAGATATTATTCCCTAGCAGTAAAGATAGTTAAATTTATAAATGAAATTTACAACTCTAAAGTACTGTTACACAGTGTTTGTTTAGGTATGAATTACTGGGACGATTGTTACAGTATGTAAGAGGAGTCAATTTGGTATTAACCCTTTTAATCCTGAAATGAATGAATTTTTTCCTCTTTCCCACAGTGTGATAACAAGGATTTTATCTGTACTGCCCTCAGCATTCTTGGGCTTCTTGCATTTCACTGCTTGTCATTACTTTCAAGCAAAGCTGAACTAGCCCATACTTTTGGAAGTGATTGGGAAGATTGACTCTGTTGTCAGAGTCATGGATTAAATGAGTGAGATTTTTGGAATTATTTTTTTATAGGCACTGAATCACTGAATTTCGTTGATGTTTCCCTATGAAATCTTTTTTTTTTTTTTTTTTTTTTTTGTGGGGGGGAATTGTTTTTTTTTTTTT
>VZTB01000861.1:21455-33151 GCA_013397245.1 Thryothorus ludovicianus | reverse complement strand
GCTTTAATTTCCACGAATAGCAGTCACTTGGGAATTTGTATTCGTGAAGTCCTTCCTATTTTTCACAACTTTCCAACAGCTGCCTTTTTGGCCTATGTCAACTTATGAGGTACTATTTTAAGGATGAGCTGTTCAAAAGCAAAGGTTCTCTTCATCTATCTCTGAGATTATCTCAGGGAACAGAGGTTTTCTTCTTTCCTTGGGGGCAAAGGGTCTTCATCACTTTTCTCTATGTTCAAACTTCTTATAGGATCACAGCTATTTCAACATTTGCTTACTTTAGTACAAATGCCTTTGCTTATATCTACAATTTGAACGGTCTATTCTCCTATGCTTTTTCTATGATTTAAATGGGGAATTCTAGTATACCACAGTCCATCACCATGGCCTTACTAAAAGAATTTTCAGCCTAGGACTAAGGCATCTTGTCATTTTCCTTCTATCTGGGATTTGACTCTTTCTTACTGACTTCAGTGTTTCCATGTTGTCCTCTACGTGTCTTCCTTCTGTCTTTTTCTCTCACTTGAGAGAAGATTGAGATCTGCAGATCTCATCTGTGCCCTGAAAGAGTTAATATCTCACCTGGGGTCTGCAGAGGGTCATGTGTTCCCTTCTGGGCACCTGCGGAAGCAGTCAGGGTGATGGATTTCAGGTCATGCTGGGGAGCTGTGCCAGGATTTCAAGGAACTCAGCCAGAATAGCAGTGGCCACTCTGGCTGCATGACTGGTCTCCAGCCCCTGCTGGGTTCAATTCCAGCTGCGGGGCCACCCTCTGCACAGGCTGCAGGGCCTTCGATGACCTCAGCCGCATGGTCTCCTGCAGTGCCAGCACAGCCCTTCATTAGCTTGGGGCTGGAGCTGTTTACAATGCAGGTTTCTTGAGCAGCCATGCTGATATGAGGGGAGGGGAAGGATGGCTAGGATCTCATCAGCCAGACTAGGGTGAGNATTTCAAGGAACTCAGCCAGAATAGCAGTGGCCACTCTGGCTGCATGACTGGTCTCCAGCCCCTGCTGGGTTCAATTCCAGCTGCGGGGCCACCCTCTGCACAGGCTGCAGGGCCTTCGATGACCTCAGCCGCATGGTCTCCTGCAGTGCCAGCACAGCCCTTCATTAGCTTGGGGCTGGAGCTGTTTACAATGCAGGTTTCTTGAGCAGCCATGCTGATATGAGGGGAGGGGAAGGATGGCTAGGATCTCATCAGCCAGACTAGGGTCAGCTGCAGCACGTGGTGGGCCGATGGCCTCCCCTCCCCCTGCCCGGCAATCACTGGGGCCTGGTCCCGCCCCGCCAGGCCGTGTGGGCCGCAGCTGAGCAGGGCCCATCCAGCCAGCATCCTGTTACCTCTTCAAAGCCAGAAAACAGAGAGAGAGATTCCCGGGGTTTGTTCATTTTATGTGTCTTCACAGAGACGTATTTAGCTTTCTTAGTGGTTTAACAATGTGCCAATATTTAAAATTAGCAAACTAATTGTCTTAGTCTGAAGACAGGTATGCCTGCTAGGAAAAAAACCAGGAGTCTTTCTCCTGCAATGGAGAAAGCAAACCTCCTCTCTCCAAATTGCTATACCTTTAGAATTAAAGGGGCTCCCAGGCAAAGAATTTGGTATAAGAATAACAGTTCTTTACTAATGAGTCTAACAAGATGAACAAAATAACATTAACTATAGTATTAATACCAAACTGGGTTAGGAAACAGTCACAAGTTTTTCTCCGATGCACCTTTCTGGGCGGATGGGGGGAGAGGGGACGAGGAGTCCAGAGGGACAAGATGGATCTGAAGTTCTGCAGTAGTAGCTGAAGCTGTAGAAAACGTCCCGGCAGACAGAAGAAATGGCGTGGAGAAACCCAGAGCAAAACCGAAGCAGCCGTGGGTGCAAAGTGATGGGGGAGCAGCTCCCGTCAGGGCAGGGAGAGAGAGACCAGGGTCTGAATTCTCGGCGGACCCACGAAAGTCACTCCGAGCTCAGCTCCAGGTGAGGTCTGGCCAGATCTCCCTGGAGTCAAAAACTGCACCCCCTCTATTCTTTCCGAGCCCCCCCGAAAGAGAGAGGTGGAGTCAGTCCTACTCCCTCCTGACAGTTACTTCTTTTGTCTCTTTCAAGTACTTTAAAGTGTCCATAAGCACCCAGCAATCAGCTTCCTAGCCACTCTTTTGGGAAAAAATTCTACAAGAAAACAACCCAACCCCCAACACTAATTGGTTAAGTTCAGAGGAAGCTGTCAGTAGTCCTCACAGAGAATCACTTCCATGACTGATAGATTTTTTTCTTTAACTAAAAAAAACAGCTATGTTAAACCGCTACAGCCAACCATAAACCTGAAGAGAAACAACAATTTCATAGTGTGATGGTGCATCTTCCCCTTCCCCCAGGACACACGTTTGTGCGTGTGGCTAATGGGATTAATGCTCAGCCTCACTTCTTATTGAACTTAGGGGCATGGAGCTGCAGCAGCCTTGCCTCCATTGGCCTACAAGATTTGGCAACTCCTAACAGAAATGACATCCTTCCCACTTGCTATGAATCAGAAACCAATTTGGTGTCATACTTGGAACACTAGGTTAAAGTCTCTTTTCTGTGATTCTGAAGCTGGTAATGAAATCCATGACTGAGATACTGGAGAGCAGGCCATGCCTTTCTAGCCCCAAACCATTTTCACTAATGAAATATGGGCCTCCAGTCTGGGGCTTGAACCAATTCATTCTCTCTTAGCAGGTTGTTCAATGCACCTCTCAGTTTTGGCTATTTCATTCTCTTTGCTGAAACCCTGGGGAGGTAGGAAAGTCAGTACAATAGAAAGAAAAAGATCCCCTTTTTCTAAACTTTAGAAACTGCTGAAAGTCAGATGAATTAAATGGGCGAAGTGGTTGCTAATAATCTAAACAGATGTGATGAAACTGTATATTTTGTCATTTATGTGGGCCACATAAATTTCACTGTGTTGCAGCCAATAACAAAACCCACAATGTATCCACTTCTTTGTCTGTCATTTGAATCAATGGGGTGTCAAAGCACCTGCTTGTTCAGACTTTCAACATCCATGAAAGGCAATAAAACCTCAAACTGCAATTTCTGCAAACAACCCGTGCATGAACCCCTCTTCTAAAGTGCATATGGTATTCAGCTGTTCCCATTTTCAACTGTTCTAGTGGCATCCTTCTCTAACTCTGCTCTAACAACCAAGGGTTATAAATATGATTCTGCCACTAGTACTTCATAAAAGAAGGCAAGGAATACACTACTACTTTGATTTCACTAAAGATAATTAATTTTTGATTTATAGGTGCTTGGAAATGTTAGGTATAACCCATTAGCAGGTCTAGATTCTGACTAAAGAACACATTCTAATAGAGGGGACCCAAATGCTTATGCAGTATTTGTACAATCTATTTGTAAGCAGATGAGGCAGATATGAGCAGACAAAGCAGGGACAGGATTCCCAGGAGAAACAGAGACATTGCCCAAGTGTGCAGGGATGGAATTAGGAAAACCAAAGCTCAACAGGAGTTGGAACTAGCATGGGATATGAAGGAAAAAAGAAGAGCTATAGATGTGACAGCAGCAAAAGAAATGCTAAAAAAAATGTGGACCTCTTCTTTAGTGTGGCAGAAGATCCAGTGACTAATGGCATGGAGAAGGGCATTCATTCATTGCCTTTTTTTTAACTTCAGTTTTCATCACTAAGTACTACCCTAAGACCTCTCAGTCCCCCTGAGCCTCCTAGCAGCCTGTGTGAATGAAGCATTATCCACGGCAGAGAACAATACAGTTAGCGAGCATTTAAGCTAGTTGAACAGTGGTCTATGGGACCAGACAGGATGCTATCCTGGTTCTGGCCAGGACAGGTTACATTTTTTAAGTACCTGGGAGGGGGCATGGCTAGGACATGGAGGTTATTCTGTATCACCTCACATCACTATTGGAAGTGGGGGAAAGGGACTGTTGCTTCTGAGGAGAAGGAGTTCCTTCCAGTTGAGAAAATGTGGTGGAGGGAGCCATCCGGTATTGTCTATTACTAGGAATGTTTGTCCATGTGAATCACTTATTTTCTTATACCTTTTGTTATTAATACTGTTGCTGTTACTGTTCATTTTCTTATCTCATTGCTGTTTCCAGTAAATTGTTCTTATCTGAACCTGTGATCTTTGCCTTTTGTGCCTCTAGTTGGAGGGGGGTGGGGGAGCAGCATGTGGTTTGCAGAGTCCTCGTGAAGGCACTGAATTGGCAAGTACCATTCCTAAACCTCAACAGATGCAAAAGGGGCTGAAGGAGCTGACTGATGCCATCATAAGGCCATGCTCCTAATCAGTGTTAAAAGGTCATGGTGGTCAAAGAAGTTTTCTGATGACTGGAAAAATGCAAATGTTACAATCATCTTCAAGAAGGGAAAAGGGAAGGATGGAGACACAGGCTGCTCAGACTCATCTCAGTCCCTGGGAAAGTTATGAAACAAGCCTTCTTGCAAGCCATGCCCAAGCACAGAAAGTACAAGAAGGTGTCTGGGAACAGACAGCATGGATTAACCAAGGGCAAATTGCACCCAACCAACCTTATGGCCATCCATCTTTTTATGACTGACTCTGAGCACTAGGGAAAAACATTAGATGTTCATGTCAACAGCAAGGCCATTGACATGATCTTTTGTAGTATCCTTATAGCCAAATCTGTGAAATATGGACTGGATGAATAGACAATAATGTGTTGAAATTTGACTGGACTATCACGCTCACTGATGTGATCAGTGTTACAAAGTCCAAACATTGACTGATTGTCAATGGCCTCCCAGGGACTGATCCTGGGGCTGATACTGTTTAACATCTTTATTAATGACTTGAGTGATGGGATGGAGTGCACACTGAAAGTTTCTGGACAATACCAAATTGCGGGGAGCAGATGATAAAGTGGAGGGCAGGGTTGCTGACAGAAACGTCATTAAGTTTAAGAAAGGGAAATTTCCCAAATCTAGTACAGAGCAACTCCATACACTAGCATAGGTTGAGGGCTGACTGGATAGAGAAAAGATTTCCAGAAAAGGGCCTGGTGTCATGGAAAATGGGGAAATAAACTCTTCAACCAGTTTGTTAGGTTAGAAAGCTGACATTATTCAGCACCCTGGGTGCCGAATAGGAATCATTTGACCTAATATGCACATACAGAAGCCTAACAGACCAGGTTATATTAATGAAACTAATACAAATTCACTAGATTTCTATTACATATTCATTACATTTACTGAATGCACGCATATATGCTATTTCCATGGATGTATTTGGATATCATGATGTGGTGAAAACACACACACAGTTTTTTTGTTTAGTAAAGTTGGTCAATGCTGACCATTGTTATTTTCTTCTTACTTGTTACTTGGTTGTTAAAAAGTTCTTGTTAATTGTTAAATTCCCCTAATTGTTCCTTCTTGTCTTGTATCTGTACTACCTTCAGTCGGGAATGTCGATAATGTCCTCCACTAGCCTCCCCAAAGTGGTGCTGGGGACAGCATACATTACCATATGCAAATAAGGGGGCACTAGGTACTATGGGTAGACAAAAACCCCTAAAAACAACGAAAAACAGTGAACCAACACATAATAGAGGACTAAAAGGACATATCTTGGCAGTCAGGATTACTTTTCTATTTCACATTTACAGTCTGGATAATGTCACCATAACTGCAAAATGATCAGACTGGAATGGGATCCCTGGACAACAAGGCAACAGGTGTCTTCCTGGAAACTCCCGTGAGGATGGAAGTCTCAGCTCTGCTGCCTGGCAAAGCTGAACACCTCCTCCTACGCTCCGCTCTTGGGAGCAGTGGTGGTGTGTGCATCCCCTCGGGCTCCCCACCCAGAACTGACTCTTAATAAAGGCATCAAACAGGAGTTTGTCTCCTGGCCCTTATTTATAACAATTAGGGGTCTTTTGAGGGTCTTTGGAGGTTGTTTGGGAAAATTCCATTCCCCAAATTTTCAATTTATGGTTCCGGATCTTCTAATGAATCTTTTCTCCTTGGGTGTATCTCAAATATGTGGTCAGGTTATGATGCACTTCTCTTATCATTCTTTGCTCCAGCACTCTATCTCTGTTCTCAGAACTAAGACATCTTCTAGCACATATTAATGAATGATATTGGTAAATAAGGAAGCATTAGCTAGCATAAGACTTATTAGTCACAGATACAGGGAGTTAACACAAAGACACACTAATCTCTGGCATTTGTACTAAGCACTGTATNAACACATAATAGAGGACTAAAAGGACATATCTTGGCAGTCAGGATTACTTTTCTATTTCACATTTACAGTCTGGATAATGTCACCATAACTGCAAAATGATCAGACTGGAATGGGATCCCTGGACAACAAGGCAACAGGTGTCTTCCTGGAAACTCCCGTGAGGATGGAAGTCTCAGCTCTGCTGCCTGGCAAAGCTGAACACCTCCTCCTACGCTCCGCTCTTGGGAGCAGTGGTGGTGTGTGCATCCCCTCGGGCTCCCCACCCAGAACTGACTCTTAATAAAGGCATCAAACAGGAGTTTGTCTCCTGGCCCTTATTTATAACAATTAGGGGTCTTTTGAGGGTCTTTGGAGGTTGTTTGGGAAAATTCCATTCCCCAAATTTTCAATTTATGGTTCCGGATCTTCTAATGAATCTTTTCTCCTTGGGTGTATCTCAAATATGTGGTCAGGTTATGATGCACTTCTCTTATCATTCTTTGCTCCAGCACTCTATCTCTGTTCTCAGAACTAAGACATCTTCTAGCACATATTAATGAATGATATTGGTAAATAAGGAAGCATTAGCTAGCATAAGACTTATTAGTCACAGATACAGGGAGTTAACACAAAGACACACTAATCTCTGGCATTTGTACTAAGCACTGTATGGTGTAAAATCAAGCATTAACCACAGATATAGGGATCATGTACTATTGTGCTGAAGTTAAAAGAATTTTCCAACATCTTTTCTCCCTGATGCATAGACTCCTTTTTAAAGAAATAGAACTTGTTAGGTAACACTGAGATCCTAGTGGACTACTAGTATATAAGCCAACAGTGTCTTTGTGGTCAAAGCCAACTGTGTCCTGGAATGTATTAGCAGTAATGTAATCAGAAGGTTAAGAGAAGTGCTATTTTCCCCCCTCTGTTCAATACTGATGAGACTACAACTGGAGTCTTGTGTCTACTTTTGGGCTTCCCAGTACAAGAAAGACTTGACATACTGGAGTGAGCCCAGCAGAGGGCCTCCAAGATGGTCAGGGGGCTGGAGCATATGGCATAAAAGAAGAGGCTGAAAGCTGGGATCATTTAGCCTTCAAAAGAGAAGGAAGGACAAGAGGCAATGGGCCCAAGCTGAAACATGGAACATTCCACTTACCTATTAGGAAGCTTTTTCCCCATAAATAGGTCAAACACAAATAGAGGCCATGATCAGGGAGTGGGGTGGATTGGACTATGTGAAAGATGGTTGTAGTCAGGTGGGGTTGGTCTCTTTCACCAGGCAGCAACTGACAAAATGAGAGGACGAAGCCTCAAGCTGTGCCAAGGGAAATATAGGATGGATATTAGGGAAAAGTTTTTTACGGAAAGAGTGATAAAGTACTGGAATTGTCTGCCTGGGGAGATGGTAGAGTCACCATCTCTGTATGTGTTAAAAAAGACTGAATGTGGCACTCAGTGCCATGGTTTAGTTGAGGTGGTGTTAGGGCATGGGTTGAACTTGATGATCTTAAAGGTCTCTTCTAACCTTGTGATACTGTGACTCTGTGACTAGAATCCTTCAAATGTCTCTTTCAACCTATATCGTTTAATCATTCAATAAATGCCTGTCATCATCCACTTGTTTTCTTGTTCCTCTAACTGCACTACTACAACACCTTAGGAAGCTTTAAGGACTTCCCAAGCTATGGAACAGAGATATTACTCAGATCATCTGTCACCTATATCGTTTAATCATTCAATAAATGCCTGTCATCATCCACTTGTTTTCTTGTTCCTCTAACTGCACTACTACAACACCTTAGGAAGCTTTAAGGACTTCCCAAGCTATGGAACAGAGATATTACTCAGATCATCTGTCACCTATATCGTTTAATCATTCAATAAATGCCTGTCATCATCCACTTGTTTTCTTGTTCCTCTAACTGCACTACTACAACACCTTAGGAAGCTTTAAGGACTTCCCAAGCTATGGAACAGAGATATTACTCAGATCATCTGTCCTCAGATCACACTTGCCATGGGGAACAGCAACTTCCAGCTGGAAAAAGAGAACAGTTTGGGACATCTTGTTAAACAACACTCCAGTTAAATCTGTGAAAGTGTCTGACTATGCCTTAAACACTAGTAGTGAAGACAGCTTCAGATTTTGGATGCATAGTATTTCCTTAGGAAAAGAGTTCTATTAATAAAATTGTTCAGAACAAACTGTCAAGAGAACCACATTGTAGTCAAGATTTCTTTTTGTTTGTTTTCTTCTTTAATATTGTTAGGCTAATCCAGTTATTGGGAAGAATACATACAATAGTATTTAGTGAAATCTGGAACAAGATTAGGAATAACACCATCAAGTCAACACAGCAACTCTATTTGGCATAACATTAACAGTGCCAGAAAGAGGTAAAGGTTTGACTGTCTTGATTCTTTTGTGTAATTATAATTGGCTTTATATTTGTCATGGCTTTTGGCACAGTTTAGATTGTTGTGGACTATGTGTTTTTGCACATTAGAAGTGATTGCCTGAGGTGAGGCAAATGAAATACATTTAAAATAACTTGATATAGAATGTGACTTACTTGGTAATATCAACATTGTGCAGAAAAATCACCTTGCAGAGGTAATAAAAATATTTTGATGTGCAACCTATCATATTCTTCTGTCTTCTTACAATAACTTGCATCCCTGAATTTCCATAATTTCTGTCATATTGTATGTTATGGGAACTATATTCTAGCACTGCGGGGGGGGGAGGGAGGGGGTTGAACTAAACTTCCATTTATGATTTAAATAAAGTTGAAATAATTTTTCTTCCAAATTAATTAGAACTGCATTCTAAAGTAATTAATTATAGAAACCTCAAAACAATTCAAATGTCAAATGTTTGTAACAGGAAAACAAATTTATTTATTTCAGAAGACAATACACAATTTTATTTTGAAAACCACAAGAAAACTAGCCTGAGTTCATGTCTGAAATATTCAGAAAAATCCTACTGTCTTTAGCATGTTCCAGCCATTATTTTTAAAAACAACACACTAAAAGTTAATATATATTTTTATAATTATAAAAGTTTCCTAGTTATTGTACAGTACACAATACAAATTGCCCACAAACTATTATTTAGTTCCTTCCAATTTTGAGAGGACATGATATACTAAAAGATTTAGCATTTCTCACCAAAAAAAAATCACATCAGGAAATACATATTTACAAAATCAAGCACATTATACAAAAAAACCCTATCAAATTATTTTGTAAAGAGGCTTTCCTTAAATAATTAAAAAGTGTGTTCAACAAATTAAAAAATTGCAAAACTACATTGTCACATGCACATTCTACAAAAAAGTTGCATTCTTAATTTACATAATATATGCAGTAAATAGGAAAACAAAAGTTCAATTTCTCCTAGTGTTATTACATTTCTGTGCCTGTGGTACTGAATACTGTAAACTGCCACTTACTAAGTGAAATTTAAATGATGGCACCTTAAAAAAATACAGTAGAAAATAAATGAAACCAAGTTAGTTTTCTATTGGCAAGCTCTAGAATTAATCTAATTCCAGTTTACCACCTGAGGCAAAATTTCCCAAGTGTTTGAAAGGCACTCAAAGTTTATTCAATAGCCTCATTGGTTATTACTGTAAATCCAAATTTTCAGTGAGGATGATAAACTTCCTTTGGTACATAATTATAGTTTTTATACATTTAAATTGCTTTATTGGGTTACTTCAATATGATATTTAATGTTTAAATACAAAACAATCACTTTAAAAATGTATTTGGGATCCCTTTAGTATTCCTTGTGTAAAAAAAAAAAACTAGAAGAAAAAGACCCTCTTGTTATCAGTGAGTCAAAAGATAATGGATCATATCCCTGGTGAACTCAAATCAAGGGAGGTTGTGCCTCTACAGTCTTAATTATTTTCAAATATTTATTTTTTTAAAGTTCACCCAGTGCTGAAAATTCTTGAAGACATTTGCACCACGATCAAGGAAGCACTTAAGAACATAAGAGCATTTCCCTGATTCTGATTTAAGTGAGGGTCATTTTGATGCTCAAAGTCTTGTTATGGACTTTTTCTCTATAGTGAATTTCAAGCTTACAGATCAATTTGCAAGAACAATTTTTACAAAAACTTTAATTACTCAGGACTTCCAGTCCCAACGTTTTAATTGATAAAAAAAAAAATCAGAATAAGCCACAAAAGTTTAAATTATCAAACTGAGACATATTTTCCTCAAACAAAAACTAGGCAGTCACTTTGTAAGTGGCTTTTACTATTTCTTAAGTAAAATGGGTAAATTAAAGTTAGGTCTGGTCGCATTTAAAATCACTAGCTGCAATGTTCAAGGCAAGCAAACTGGGGAGTATTTACAATAAATTAAGAATAAAATATTGTTAAATTAAACCCCTTTGAGTATTGCATTCTAATTATGCATGAATTTGCATTAACTTACTAGAAATTTTTACAACTTGCACTATATTAGTGATGCAATTCCACTAAATGTAATGAGACTTTTTTTTTCACTCAGCTAGATTTGAATAAAATACATTTGCACCTACTGCTTTTGATTGCTTCTGCAATCAACCAGTAGAAAAGCTAAGTAAGGTGGTATTTCTATCTATAATTTTCAACAACTCTCTACTCACTTCTGAATTTGTTCCCTTGTTCTGGTGAGTACTACTTGTAAGAACAAAGGACTTTTCAACACAGCAGAAGGCAGGTGCAATTTCTAGGGTTTGTTTTTTATTTCTTTCTTAATTCTGACATTCAATAGGAGTCATCCAAACTGCATCCCTGTAGAGGAAGCTGAATCTAGTACTGCTGTCTTTCCATTAGTTCGTATCACAGTGACTGAATGTTAAACATAATATGAATACAATGTCCTTTATGTCTATTTATCAGATAGACTGCAGAAAATTAGTTTGCAAACATAACAAGGATTCTGTAAAATTCATTCTATTGTTAACTAAGCAGTTTTGGTTTTAGTTGTGAAGATTGTAATTTATAGTATTAAAGTATTTTAATATCACCCTAAAGTTATGTCCAAAAGAGTACAAATATTATTTCTAAACCCCCATATTGTAAAGGCATCTTAAAATAATCAACCTATGACTGTAGAGTCAAATATTTTATTTCTTCCTTCAGATATTTATGCAATTATGAAAAGAAAATAGCATAAATAGTTTTACACCATACAGTACATATGGGTGGCAGTGAATAATTTCACCTAAATCTATTAAGCCTTTTGAAACAAAAAACATTTCTGTCTAGCATGCAAATATCTAATTTAGAAATTTAAAAAAAATCTGCAGGACAATCAGTTACTTAAATATATAGAATATTTTCAGTCGTTTAATTAAATTACCTAAAAAGTGTATTGTCACAATGCTCAAAGGGTTAATGCAAAGCATTACATTAAATTAATTTTCTAAGGCTAAAACTTTGTATTTATTCTTCTATTCCTGTTTTATTTTT
>VZTB01000859.1:19312-35281 GCA_013397245.1 Thryothorus ludovicianus | reverse complement strand
GAATTCCTGCTGGGATCTCCCACCTCACAGGGACTCTGCCCAGCCCAGGGATGAGGCCACAGCAGTGAGACCGGAGCCTCCCACATTCCCAAACCCCCTGGAGGGCGAGCTCAGCCCCATCCCTTGGGAGCAAAACAGCAGCACAACCCCAGCCCCTGTGATTGCTTAGTTCAGAGAGCCAGGAAAACCAAATATTTTCCTTCTTAATTACCATCTTCCAGGCAAGCAGTTATTCCTCCTGTGTGTCACTCAGCCTAATGACGAATTCCCAATAAAAGCCACGCTGAGCTGCAGCCTTCAAAGGCAGGAAGCAGATTTTGAAGCAGATTTTGGAGTTAATCTCCTTTCACAAAAAGCTCCAAACCATGGCTGTGTTTATGCTGAGAAAAAAACCCCTGGGAACGAATAAGTCTGAAAAGGGCAAGGAATATTTTTTTCCTGGATGGGATATTTTGAGATATTGTTAATAAGGAAAGGGAATAATAGAAGGAAGGGCTTTGGAATGGTGGCTGGAAGGTTGGCAGCAGATGAGTCTGGAGTGTCTCTGGAAGAGGAAGGCCTGGAGTGGTAGAACGTTGGTCCAAACTGTGCCACTCTCATCCTCCTGCTGGGATCTCTGCCTCCATCAGCATTCCAGCATCTGCTCCCCATTTGGAATTGGGCTCCAAATCCACCAAATCTCCCACAAACCACCCACAGCCTCCCCCAGCAGTTTTGGGGGTTTCTGGTGGTGCCGAGGTGGTTTAACACAAGGAATGTTGAAATTCTTCCAGGTTTTAGGTTGGCCCAGGGTTTCATCTCAGGAATGACGCCCTCATCCCATTTCTTGGTGGCTGAAGATCGTCTCCAGGCCACCTGCACTGTCCCTTTCCAGGTCTGGATAATTCAGGATGCCCCAGGCTCGCGGGAGGAGCTGCAGCTCCTCATGATCCATGGGGTGTGGGTGTGGCAGGAGCAGGACATGCTTCATTCCAGTCCTGACCCGTGCTGGAGATTTGGGAATTTGGAGCTGCCCAGTGTGGACAGCCACAACATCAAAGTGCTCTGATTCACCCCAGGCAGGTCTCTCACCACTAATGGCATTTTTTTCCCCAAAAGGTCCAAAAGTCCTTCCCATAATTCCACATCCCCACACCTCAGATGAGATAATCCTTTCCCAGTGTGGGAAATGGGGAAACAAAGCCCAGAGAGACATCAAGGTGAGGGAGCTCTGGAATTCAGGCTTGGGGAGAACAAGAAAAATTCCATCTCCAGAAAGATGTGGCAACAAGAGCAGTGCATGGGGAGGAACTCTTTGGGAAGACATGGAAAAATTGTGAAACATCCCCAGGGAGGAATCAGAGGTTCAAAGGATTAGAAAAGAGAAGGAAGTGTCTCAAAATAAAAATAATTAATTTGCGCTGAGCAAAAAGTTCAGGTCTGGACATGGCACTGCAGAAATCCAGGTGGGAAGGATGGAAAATCCCAAGGCAGGTCAGGAGAGATGGTTTCCCACAGCCTGGAATGAATCTGAGCTCCAGCCCAAGCTCTGACTGCCTGTGGAGGTGCCTTCCCTCAACCTCTGGGATATTCACAGCCAAGGGAGACAGGATTGTGGCATTCCAGAGCTTCCAGATGGGAACGAGGCACCGAAATGCCTTTTTGGTTTGGTGTTTGGTGCCCCTGGCACCCCTTCGAAGCAAGTGGTGCTTCTGTCTCTTTGGAGGGTGATGGGGGTGGAGATTTTCCACTCCCAAGCTGTCTGCAGAATGTGAAATGTGGATCTCCCACTGGGAGGACTGGAAAAGGGTTAAAGGCATTCCCAGCTGACAAATCCCCCATTCCTGAGACATTTCAGAGCTCGGGACAGCTCTCACCCGCTGCTGGTGGAGTGTCTGGCAGGAGAACAACACCCACCAGGAAAGTGCCAAAGCAGGAGCCTCAGTCTCTTCAAGAAACTCGTCCCACTCTGTAGGTTTTTCAGGAATTAATTGCAAAGACATTTCTGGGGTTTGTTGCATTGGGGGTTGCCATGGCAACTGCTCCAGCTACTCGGAAAAAACAGGGAGGGCTCCCACTGTCACGGGGCCATCTGTCCCTTCCATGGGGGGTCACTTCCAAGCTCTGCTCCAACCTCCACCAGCTGAATCTTCTTTTTAAGCCTCTGAAAGTCCTCGGTATGATTTATCAACCAGCTCCTGCCCTCAATCTCTGTTTCTTTTCTCGGCACTGACAGGATAATTTCCTCTCTATCGCTGCAAATTAAATTCTAATGAGGAAGCTCTGCATTTCAATGTGATGGAGAGCTTTTCTTCTCCAGGATGCACGGGAGAATTGAATCCATCGAGGAGGGAGGAGAAGGGATTAAATAGGAATGCCTGAGGGGCAGGAGCCCTCTGGCAGCCTTGGGAAAGGTAGTTTTGGTGACAGGACCAGAGGGAATGGCCTCAGGCTGGGACAGGGCAGGCTCAGGTTGGCCCTCAGGAGGAATTTCTCCATGGAAAGGGTGGTCAGCCCTTGGAATTGCCCAGGGGGTTTGGAGTGTCCATCCCTGGAGGTGTCCAAGGAAGGCCTGGATGTGGCACTGAGGGCTCTGGGCTGGGGACAAGGTGGGATTGGGCACAGCTGGGACTCCTGGAGGTCTTTTCCAACTTCTGGGATTCTTTTTTCCCCCCTGATGATGGTTTGTGATTTTTGTGTGGATTCAGGTTCCCCTCTGAGCTGAGACCACAAGACCCTCCACGGATGGAGGTTTAAGCAGCTCCTGGGATGCAGAGATGGGCAGGAAAGGGGGGAAATGGAGCTGAGCATGGTGGGCTCTGCTCTGCTCCGGACCTGGGGATGCTCCTGGGGCACTCGGGGACACCATGGCCACAGCAATCCCATGGACCCCAAATCCCACCAGAGGAAGGGGCTGGATCTGCTGCTGGAATCTGACCCAGAGGGGATTTTCAGTTGTGGTTTCTCTGGGACATGGCAGCAGTGACAACATTTCCATGGCCACAATGGAATATCTTTTCAATCTCTATTTATTTCATGTGTTGAGGGAAGTGAAGGATTTCCCAAAAATTTATGGTGGCCATTAAAAACCAGGAGGCTGAAGACGTTGATTTGAGTCAGCAACATTTATAAAGGAAACTCTGCTCAATTTTCTGAATGTCAACAAAGATTTTCTGACAAGATTTTACACAAAATTTATATAAAAAACTTAGAAGTTTAGTATTTCTTCACCTTTTCCCAAAGCACTGTATTGGAGAACACTTGGTGTTTCAATGGAGACGGTGATCCTTGGTTTCTATCCCAGATGTTCAATGCCAAAATGAGGCAGGAAAAATATTTTGCATTCTTTTTTTGTATAGTTTTCAATTTTTTATTTGATGTAATGTTAATATAAGAAAAATGCTTTCACTGTTTATTCATTTTGAGTGCTCTTCCTGAATCATGGAGCTTCACCACAGGACTGAGAAATCCAAACCACTATTCCCATTTCCTAGGGATTATTGGGAAAGCCAAACGACCATTCCCATTTCCCAGGGATTAGGAAAGCCAAACCACCATTTCCATTTCCCAGGGATTGGGAAATACAAACCGACCCTGAGTGAGGTTTTGGCAGCTCTTGCCTGCTCAGAGCTGTTCAGAACTGCATTTATGTCCTTCACAGCAGTGAGGACATCCCTGAAATTCCCACATATTCCCAGGATCATGAATCATCTCCAGATAATTTCAACTGAGTTGGAAGTTGTTGGGAAAGGGGCAGTTTGAGGGCTGAGGTGCTGCTGAGTTCTCCTTCCCCTCCTAGCTGGTCCCAAGGAATGGGATTAGAGGATTCCCGCTCCTCTGATGAGCTCTGAGGTATTTTCCAACTTAATTTATTCTGGATTCCATAAATATTTCACTTTGGGGGCCGAGGGAAGGTCTGGGGCCTCACCCTGATGGTCTCAAAACACAAATCTCACATTTAATATCTCCTCATCTTTAAATTGCCTGAAAATATTGGAGTTCAGATCCTTTGGGAATTCATCCCTTCGTTCCCAGCATCCATGGGGTGGGGACTCTTAAGGAAGGGACTTTGCGGCTCTGAGATTGTCACTTGAGCATCTGTGTGTTATCAGCTGAGCATCTGTGAGTCTGCAGCTTCTTCCTGGAGGAAAAATCAACCCAAATCATCTTTAAAGAATAACCCAGGGAGCAGCTTCCTGGCTCCTCATTATCCCAAGAATCAGAACAGCTGAACAATTTCAGAACATTCCAGCATCCTCAGCATCACCATGTTAAATTCAGGCATCTTCACTCCTGGTTTAAAACCATCTCTGAAGGAACTGCAGGAAAACTGCAGAGAGCTTTCTCCAAGAGGTGTTTTCTCCCAGGTGACAGGGCTGACTTGAGTCTGGCTGGATCCTGAGTGAATCCTTCCCAAAACCCCCACTTGGGATGGTTTTTAGAGCAAAAGAGAAAAGAGACACACCCAACAACCCCCCCTGGGCATCCCTGGAGCATCCAAAGGCTCCTGGAGCTCTGGCAGCCTCGGGGCTGTGCCCATTCCCTGGGCAGCCTGGGCAGTGCCCAGCACCCTCTGGGGGAAGAACCTTTCCCTGAGCTCCAGCCTGAGCCTGCCCTGGCCCAGCTCCAGCCGTGCCCTGGCTGCTGTCCCCGTCACAGGGAGCAGAGAGTGGAACCCATTAATTTGGGAAATCTGGGAGTTACAGCCCAGGTTCCAGTGGCAGCTGCTCCGAAGTGACCACCAAACTCTGGGGTTCTGTTTTCGGGGTTTCCCACTGTCCCCATCTCTGCTGATGGGCCTGGACCTGAGGAAAATTTCCCACATCCCAAAATCCCACAGAAAGGAGACAGAGCTGTGTTTGCTGGCTGTGCTGATGGGACACCCCACCAGGGGTATCGAGGATTTGGTGTTTTGTGGGAATTTGGGCTTCCAGGGCATCTCAGGCGTGGCCTGAAGTAGGGAATGGAAGGCACAGAGCTGGAGAAATCAGAAACGTGTGTCACAATGAATCTCTGAATGAATTTTATGACATTTATTCATTATTTTCCTTCTCCTTTCTCGTCCTTCACTCTGTGGCCTAGACAGCTACCCCAGAAAGTTTTGCTGTTAAAGCAACATAAGAAATCAATAAATACAAAAAAATAATTCCCATTACCAAGTCCAGCTACTGTTCCAATTCCAGTCCTGTGTCCCCAGGCCACCAAGGGCATGGGAGATTTGTTCTTCTACCAACCAGGCCAAGCTGTAAAGTTTTGGCTGTCCCAGAACAAAGAGAGCTGATGTAGCAGAGCAGTTAAAACACTTGCTTAATTTGTTCTTTTGACATGAAAGGCTCGTTGAACAGCTTTGAAAAATTCAGACAAAACAGCTCCTAGCAAGTCCAGGGCAGGAACAGACCTCAAGAATCACCAGCTCAGCTCTTTGTAGGTGAAGGTAAACAAGAAAAAACAGAAATCTCTGTTTCAGAGGGTGAATCATTCGTGCTCTTGGGTGAAGCATTGGTGAAAATCCAGGGATATCAAAAATTGTGGTTTCCCTTGCTTTACCCCTTTACAAGAGGGTAAATTCCAATCTTTCACTACTTTAGATCAGTAGAAATTCTGGACTCAGGTGAGGAAAATCCTTCTCCTGCCAGGTTCTGTTTGGGTCCAGTCTCAAGGACCAATCTTGGCCCTTTCCCTTGGTACTGTGTGAAAAGCCAGAGCCTTGCTGTGCTCCAGGCATGTCCATGGAGGAGTTTGCTCCAGGGAACGAGCCCTGATCCCGAGCTGTGTGTCCAAGGCCTCTCCAAAGGCAGTGCCAGAGCACGTTCTGTTTTCCCAAGCTGGAGGCTAAGTGTGCATCCATGGATAAATGTGCCAGCAGCTCCCCAGTCCGAGAATGGCCCTCCTGGGACTCCACAAAGTGACTTTCTCAGCATTAATTCCCGCACTGGGAAATTGCACCACGTTAAGCACGAGGCCATGGAGGAGATCCAAGAGCACAGAGCTCCTGTCTCTGCTTCCTTCCCTGGAAATCACAACGAGGAAAACGGAATGAGGAGTTATCCCTCACCTCTGCGTTAAGGGAGGAAGAGTTTCAGTTTTGAGAGAACCTGAAGGGTTGTTTGAAGGCACAAACACTGCTCACACTCTTGGGAATGGCATTCCCAAAAGAGACAACACCTCCCTGAAGACAAAGCAGTCCTGAGAGGGAAAGCAGGAGGACACGGAGTCCTGGCAGTGCTCTGCTCTCACCCTGTCCAGCTCCTCCTGTCACTCCCCAGGGCCTGGGCCGAAGGACACGTTTGCACTCTTGTTCCCTTGTCCTTTTTCCTCTCCATGTTCTTCCTTTTGGATCGCTTTTCCTGGCTTTTCTACCAGCTGGATGTGCCATCATGCAGGAGTTTGGGATTTCTGAAATTGGCCACTCTGAACATGTGCCGTGCTTGGCTTCCCTGCAGCTCCCAGGCTCATCCCAGGCCTGTCCCATGTTCAGCCCTCACAGTCCTGGCCCAGACGTGGAGCTGAGCTTTGCTCTGCCCCTCTCTGATGACGTCCTCAGAGTTCCATAAATGGTGCAGATTTGAAGTCTCGTGGAGATCAGATGGTCCCTGTTGTGCAAAGAGACACAGCAGGACATGGACTCAATGTCCCTGGGGTGGCTCCAAGGAATTTGATGCTCCTCACATGGCCAAAAACACCAGGGCAGGGCTGAGGACTCAGCAGCACTTCCAGATCCAGGCCTTCCAAACAACTTCTTTAGAACAACTTAAGAGTTTCCTCCCAGGAAAACATTCCTGGGACAACCCAGCAGCTGCATCACCCGGGTGGGGTAGAGTTCAATCACAGATTTTTCTTTTTTTCCCTTGATTGATGCAACTTTTGTTTATAATTCAAATTCAGTGGAATTAGCAATCCTGGAAAGACAAGGGCTCTTCCAGGATCTTTTTCTTTCTGCCCTGGGTTTTCTTGTGAATTGGATACAAGTTCCTACCCAAATGCCAGGGACAGCCACAGTCAGGCATCCAGGAAATAACTCCATGGATGTAGCAAAACGAGTTTCAAATGACCTTGGTCAACTGAAAAAATATCCCAAAAAATTATAATGCTGATGGGCAAGTGTGGGGAACTCCTTTGCTTTACCAGGTTCTTCCCAGGGTCAGGATTAAAAGTATGAGAGACAGAATTCTTGTTGGGATTTGGATGTTTATTATTTCTTATCTCAGTTACAGCCTCACTGAGCGTGAGTGCCTCTCCATGCTGAGTTATCAGAGCAAAAATGGAATACAGAGTAAAGTCTTCAAGGTCTTTTTAAACCTAAACTACCCAATTATGAGATGCCAACTAATTTATTTTAACTTCTAACTCAATAACTAGCTACCCACATCCCACAGTGCAGATTTTCTCAACCAATCACACAAAATCACCCAAACTTGTGAAGAAGAAAGAGAAGATAAAGAAGACTATGCCCTAAACTCTCTATCTTGTTACATATATATCACTATATCCTAAAACCCCAAACTCTAAATCTCTCACCCTGTGGATAACACACTTCTATTCAACTCCACCCTCACAGACTCAGAGCTGTCACTCAGCTTTGGGAGCCTTTCCCAAGGCCTCAGGTCAAATGCAGTGATTCTCTGAGGATCATTCCCTGTCAGCACAGAAAGTCTGAAATCCTCTGTGCCCAGGGTTCCAACAGGCAAGAGCACAGGAAACAGCAAGAAAGACCACGGGCTGAGCTGCCCAAAAATGAGAAGGTTGAGGGAAGCACAATAAGAATTTCCAGGAAGAGGAAGGGTGGAGCAGGTGCTTCGTGAGCAGGGCAGGCAGGACAAGACATGACAATCCTGCAGAGGGGAGGCTGGGATGGAGATTTGGGAAAACAATCCAGGGATGGAGGATTTCTGGGCACAGGGAATTGCCTGGGGTGGCTGTGGGAGCCCCATCTCGCAGGATTTTGAAGCACAGAGGTCTCAGGAATTCCCAGCTAAGCCTGCTCTGACGGGTGAATGAAGGAAATGACATTTCAAGACTTGTTTTCCTTGGTTTTCTGTTCCTCTCTGGTTTTGGCACAACCCAGGGAACACAGTTAATTATAGCCCTGGAGAGAATTGATTGTTGCTTTACCTTATTTGGTGGATAACAGCAAATCCTTCTTTGTGACAACGAGGAAACCTGGTCTGTGAGCTCTGTCTGAGGTTACTGATCCAAGCAATTACCCAATCCAAGGAATTTGGCTTCTCCTCTGGTTCTCCATGTGCCCCAGTGGGGTCAATCCCCTTTTCCTGGACTTTACAGGGATTTGTTTCCCCATGCAGCTTAACCCCACATTTCATCTCAGGGCACCTCTTGCTGTGCACAAATCCCGCTTGGATGAGGACACCCATGAAAAATCACAACAGAAATTCAGATTTCAGTGGAATTCAAGATTCCCAAATGCAGGAATAGCTAGAAATGAGTGGCTTTTGCAGGCTGGGAGAGCTCTGAATTGCAAGAAATCCTTGCAGAGCTGCAGGGGGTACCTGCAAGGTGAGAAAGAGCCACTCCAGGTATCTAAGCCCATTTCCCAGGAATATGGCCTAGAAATTCCATTTCCAACCC
Source organism: Thryothorus ludovicianus (assembly GCA_013397245.1). Classification (NCBI taxonomy): domain Eukaryota; kingdom Metazoa; phylum Chordata; class Aves; order Passeriformes; family Certhiidae; genus Thryothorus; species Thryothorus ludovicianus. The sequence goes on along the minus strand of VZTB01000859.1, from coordinate 26,716 downwards.
CCATAACCCCCCCCACACCTCAGCATAACCCATCAAATTTAGGAGGTTTGATTCCAAAAACCTCAGGGTGAAATTCAGACCAAGATATCCCCGGTGCAGCTTCCTCATCCATCTTTATCAGTGGAACAGGCACAGAAGGGCTCCACAGCTCCAGGAAAAGCTGGATGAACAATTCAATTCCTGCTCTGAGCCTCAGTGAGATCTGTGTGAATCAGGAGCTATGAAGGCGTGAAATGAGATCAGAACCAGCCCTGGAGCTCCCTGCCCTGCCCACGGCCCATCCCTGCTTCCCTGTCAAGCTCCAAGTGGGATCTCGCTGGCTGGACCTGCTCCCTTTGGCACGGTGCCACCACTGGGCTCAGCCATCCAGTCCCTCATCACTTCCAGATCATTAAATTATTTCTCTCTAATCCAATTAGCAACGTAAGCACAGAACAGTCCATGGGATACGTTAGCAGGAGGCTCCGTATCCATTTCCTGATGTCAAGAGCATCCCTGGGGAGGGGCAGGCAAACAGGGAGTTGTTGATGTCATGGCAGCATCTTAAAGCCCCAGGTAATTTGTCACAAATTCCATGTTTTCCCCATTTCCAAGGATTTTCCTCCTCTGTTGTCTGGTTGAGAGGCAAATGCCACATTTTTGTCGAGCATGAAGGGCACCTGCACCTCGTGGGGTCAGCAGGGTGGGGCAGTGTAAGGGTGCTTAGAGAGGGGATCAAATCCCACAGCTCTGGCTGGAAACAGTCTGGAACTCATTGAAACCATGCTGGAGAAGGAGCTCAGGGGTTTCTCCATCCTCCTGTGCCAGCAGGGAGCTCCAAAACCACTCAGGGGCACCCCAAAGTCCAGGCTGAAGCACCTCAAAGGCTGGCCCAGCATCAGATGGGGTGTCCTGAGCCCTTCCCAGAATTGTCCTGCAGCCTTCAGCAAGGGAAGGGTTGCCCTGGCACAAATTTTAGTCAAGAAAAATATCCTGCAGCCCATAAATGCTGGATCTGGTCCATGAGGCTGCTCCAGGGGCATATCCCAGCCCTCAGAGTCTTCCCAGGGCCTTTTCCAGGGATCTCATACCAGAAACAACCCCAGACACTCTGGGGTGACAAGGAAGCAGCACAAGACATTTTCCTTACCTGAGTTTCACTGTTTTTAACTGGTCCCAGGGCTGTCCTGCCCTTCCCATATTCCCTGGGATCCTTTGCAAGCCCCAAATGCCACCCCACACCCCTTTGCTGGAGCTGGCTCCACATTTCCCTGCCTCATTCCTGGGTCTCTGCAGTCCTTCCTCTGACCCTCTTCCTCTCCAACAGGATCCTTCAGGTGATGACAGCAGAGGGAAATAAAGGAGAAGAGCTCCCAGCCCTGAGTCAGGAGCAGCTGGGAAACCTCTAAGCGCAATTAGGGTGCTGAAAATCTACATGGATTCAAAAGAGAAGAAAAAAATCTTGGAAGGAAATGGTTTTAAGGTTGCTGACTGCAAAATCCCCACTTTAACTTTGAAAAACCTGAAGAAACACCTGGACGTAGCACTCAGGGCTCTGGTTTATTTAGTAAGTGGTGTTTGCTCAGCTTTGGAGGTCTTTCCCAACCTGAACCATTTTGATTCTATCGCAGCACATCCCAGAGGCAAAAACCAGTTGGGAAATGAATTTGGGGAAGCATCTCCCTCCTCTCCCTGTTCATCTGCTGAGCACCCACAGCTGCCTGGGACAGATTCCAATCAAGGACAACATCCTGCTCCATAAATGCTGGATCTGGTCCAGCACCCTGCTGCAGGACCCTTGATCTGACCCCAAACTGCTTTTGCTGCGCTCTGAAGGAAAATTACACCCACCAGAGGGTTTGTGAGGAGCCAGCGCTGCTCTCAACAGCCGCAGGCTGGTGCTTAATGAGCTTTCAGCTGATTGTTGCCGAGTGGAGAGGCACAATTAAAGCCCATTAGCTGCCATGACATCACCAGCTCGGAGGAAACTCTGTGCTGGGCAGGAAGGAGGCAGGACAGCCATGGAATTGTGGCTGTGGAATGAGTTAAAATCATTGAGTTACAGCCGCAGAGTTACAGCCGTGGAATGAGTTAGAGCCATGGAGTTAAAACCATGGGGTTACAGCCATGGAATGAGTTAGAGCCATGGAGTTACAGGCATGGAATTACAGTCATGGAGTGAATTCAAACCACTGAGTTACAGCCATGGATTTACAGCCATGAAATGAGTTATAGCCATGGAGTTACAGGTATGGAATGAGTCAAAAACACGGAGTTACAGTAGTGGAATTACAGCCGTGGGGTTACAGCCATGGAGCTACAGCCATGGAACAAGTTAAAAACATTGAGTCACAGCCATGGAGTGAGTTACAACCATGGAGTTACAGCCATGGAATTACATCCATGGAGTGAGTTAAAACCATGGAGTTACAGCCATGGAATGAGTTAAAAACACTGAGTTACAGCCATGGAGTTACTGACATGCAGTTGTTACAGCCATGGAGTCACAGCCATGGAATGAGTTACAGTCATGGGGTTACAGCCATGGAATGAGTTAAAAACACTGAGTTACAGCCATGGAATTACAGCCATGGAGTTACAACCATGGAATTATTGACACGCAGTTGTTGCAGCCATGGAGTCACAGCCATGGAATTAGTTACAGTCATGGGGTTACAGCCATGGAATGAGTTAAAAACACTGAGTTACAGCCATGGAATTACAGCCATGGAGTTACAACCATGGAATTATTGACACGCAGTTGTTGCAGCCATGGAGTCACAGCCATGGAATTAGTTACAGTCATGGGGTTACAGCCATGGAATGAGTTAAAAACACTGAGTTACAGCCATGGAATTACAGCCATGGAGTTACAACCATGGAATTATTGACACGCAGTTGTTGCAGCCATGGAGTCACAGCCATGGAATTAGTTACAGTCATGGGGTTACAGCCATGGAATGAGTTAAAAACACTGAGTTACAGCCATGGAATTACAGCCATGGAGTTACAACCATGGAATTATTGACACGCAGTTGTTGCAGCCATGGAGTCACAGCCATGGAATTAGTTACAGTCATGGGGTTACAGCCATGGAATGAGTTAAAAACACTGAGTTACAGCCATGGAATTACAGCCATGGAGTTACAACCATGGAATTATTGACACGCAGTTGTTACAGCCATGGAGTCACAGCCATGGAATGAGTTACAGCCATGCAATTGTTAGAGCAGTGCAGTTACCTGACAGGATGACCAGGAAAAGTGCAGGCTCTGGAGGAGATTTCTTTTTGTGACAGCCCATTTCCAACCCCAAGCTTCTTATTTTTCACAAATGTGCTTGGATTCACCACCAGTCACCAGAAGATAAAGGATATGAAAAGGTGTCCACAGGAAGGTCACAAAGATAGTGAAGGGTCTGGAGGGGCCACAGGGGGGACAGCTGAGGGCACTGGGAGTGTCCAGCTGGAGCAGAGCACAGCGAGGGCAGAGCTCAGGGATGTGCAGCTCCTCCCGAGGGGCAGCTCCCATCTCTGCTCCCTGTGACAGGGACAGCAGCCAGGGCACGGCTGGAGCTGGGCCAGGGCAGGCTCAGGCTGGAGCTCAGGGAAAGGTTCTTCCCCCAGAGGGTGCTGGGCACTGCCCAGGCTGCCCAGGGAATGGGCACGGCCCCGAGGCTGCCAGAGCTCCAGGAGCCTTTGGATGCTCCAGGGATGCCCAGGGGGGATTGTTGGGGTGTCCTGGAATCCATGAACCTTGTGGATCCTTCCAGCTGAGGATGTTCTGTGATCCTGTGACCTCTGACATCTCAGGGACTTTGTGATGCTTTTCATCCCTGCTGCAAAAGCTTCACCCCATCACTCCTGAGGGGACTGTGGAAGATAAAACAGTGCAGGGCATCCCCTGGATGGAGCAAGCCCAGGTTCCCTCAGGGTGACCAAGAGGGTCCCCAACTGCTCCATGTCAGCCCCAGCACCCCACTGGTGGCCACTCTGATATGCCCCAGCTCTGAGCAAGCAGCAGAAGCAGCAGCGAGACCCCCTGGGATCTCCTGAACGTTGGCTGGTCTCTTTCCCTGCTAAACGGAGCTGTTTTTTCCTGGGATCACATTTCCCTGGAGCAGGGGGGACAGTGCTGCCTGGGGATGCCATGGTACTCCATCCCTCCACAAACTGCTGGAACTGTTGGAGTTTGGGAGCTGCTGGGGCTGTTTGGATTTAGGAGCTGCCAGGATTTCCTAGCAGCAGCTTGGAACCTGAACTAGGGCACAGTCCCAACCCTCCCAAGCAGGACAGGCACAGGCACAGCACCACATGGGAGTCAGGGATTGCCTTAAAAAGCCATGGAGGCTGAGGAGAGCCTTTGGCCTCTTTTTCCATGGATACATCCAGAATTCCTCAGTTCATTCACTCTGCAGGCTCACCAGGGTGCACGAGGTGTTTTCATATTCATATTTGCAATTGTGAAAGTCCCTTCCTCCCTCCCTTCCTCCCTCCCTCTCCTTCCTTTCCTTCCCTCCCTCCCCATGGAAAAATTATGGAAGTTTTGCAATCCAGCAGAATTCAGGGCTGAGGGCAGCAAGCCAAGCCCCACATAAATCCCAGGGGATTTCCCCTGGTTTCCATGGATTTCACCCCAAGGAATGATGCAGTTCCTTCCCTGCTGGGGGTGCAGATGTTCCCAGCCCTGATGGTTTTCCATCAGTCTCAGGGCGAGACTTGCAGCTTTTTCCAGGCAGAAAACAAGCTCTTTTCAACCCTCTCTGGGCCCAGGGAGGTGCCATCTCTGGATTTCCAGGGCTCTGCTGGTCTCTGTGATCCCAGAGCAGAAATCCAGCCCTTTTCTTACTCCCAGGTGCAGAAATTCACTCTTTCCTTGCTCCTGGGGTAGAAATTCACTTTTCTTGCTCCCAAAGGAAGAAATCCACTCTTTTGTTGCTCTTACAGACAAAAATCCACTATTTCTTGCACCCAGGAGTAGAAATCCACCCTTTTTACTTCTTTCCAGGCAGAAAACAAGCTCTTTTCAATCCCAGGGGCAGAAATCCAGCCCTTTTCCTGGAGCAGGAGAAGAGCTGCTCTCCCAGATCCTCTCCTGTGTAAAATTGATGCTCTCAAGGCAGGGCTGGAGACCTGAGCCTGCCAACTCTGGTTCCTCAATCTCGTTAACCATGGTGCCCTGTTTAAATCATTAATTACGCTCTCAGCTCCCAGACAGGGACCTCAGAAACCTTGGGCAGGGTGGATTTTTAATGAGAGAGAATTCCTTGGTGGGAATAAGACTGCCTTGGTCTCAGGATAAAACAATGGGATACCCAAGAAATATTTCCCATCCTCTCCTACCAGTGGGGTTTGCTGCAGGTCCCTCCTGCTCAGGCTCTGTGTGGGAGAGAAATCCAACATCCAGCCTGACACCCTCAGCTCCTGGCTGTGAAATTCCCAAAGAATTCCCAGGGCCCCATCCATCATGGAGAAACTCTGCCTTGGGGCCTTGCACAGATCTGTGAGGATTTCATGTAGGAAAATGTTGTAAATCCTCTTCTCACAGAGCCTTGCCTGGCACTGGAGGGTGGATTTAACCCCAAATCTGTCCCATTCCAATGGGATCATTCTAATTCACAAGGTGTCTTGCTTTTATGGGAAGGCATTCCATGACTCTGACATGGATCAGTCTCTCTTGGGCTGTCATCCATCTCCCAGAGTTAAAGAAACTGGGCAAAATTTCTTAAAACTCGAATTCTTCCCAGATGCACGGAGCACAAAATTAGAAAACCACACTTCTTGGAAAGCTGGAAGGAAGGGCAGCTTCCCCCAGGGAAAGGCTCCTGTTCCACGGGAGTGGAGTCAGAAGGAAATGGAATTATCTGATAGGAAAAGAGCTTGAGGAAAGCAGAGGTTGTGGGAATGGCAGGATGGAGCAGCTCTGCTGTGGATGACTTGGAAGGGCTGATTCCCTTCTTTTCTGCCTCCCAGCATCGTCATCTCTCTCCCTGTGCAGGAATTCCCATGGACAGTGGGATTCTGGGATCCAGAGTGGGAATACAGAGGGACAAACTCATTTCCCTGGAGCGAAGGAAAGGCAGGAAAGGGTTTTTCTGTCATTTACTGACCTGTGAGAGAGCCTTGATTCCCCTGGAGCTGTGATGGTCTCACCTGTCCTGAGCTGGGGACACTGCTGGGACATGTGGCAGGAGATGTCCTGCAGCCTGGTGTCACCTCCCCTTGGCCACCTCCTGTCCCCTCAGAGTGCCACACAGGAACCTCCGTGTTTTTTGGCTCTTTTTTGAATTTTGGACTGGAAGAATGGGAGAGGTGCTCTGGAAATGCTGGGCAGTGACACGGGGACATGTGCCCTGGGTGTGGCTGTGCGCTAAAGAAAGGGACATTATTGAAATCCCACCAAAATCCCAGCACTCCCCAGTGACTCCTGCAGCCCCTCTTGCTGTGCTGGGCGTGAGACCCTCAATCTTCAAACACCAGGCTGCTGATATTGAAGAGAAATTTTATATTTAAGCCCTGTTTTTCAGAGTTATGAGGAGTTAATGACTCAAAGATGTGCTGCCCCCCTCACAGATGTGTCTGCTTTGGCTGATGAGCTCACCTGGGCACGGCCTCAGAGATCCTTTATGGGGAGATTTGGCCCGGTTGGATTCCATCAGAAACACCAACAAACAATTCCCCCCTGCTTATTAACACTCTGTAAATTTATTAACACTCTGTAAAATGTTTATAAATGGAACCTTAATGGACAGCATGGCCTGGGGCAGCCCCTATATAAAAAGGCATCCAGAGTCACCTCTCCAAGCCCCAGCAGCAGTTTTGTGAGGCTGTGGCAGGAGGCCAGATGCTGTCAGGGCAGCTCTGGCTTTGCTCTGGTGTGCAGCACAAGGCTGGATGAATTCTGCTTCCTTCCTGCATTAGAAAATATTCTGCATTTCAGGAGAGGTTTGGAACCCCAGGTTTTGTGATGGACACGCCAGCGCCGCCTTTGCTCAGCTCTCTTGGGTTTGGAACCTCTTCCACTCCTTCACCCAGAGCTTCTCCCTCGCCCTGGAGCTGCAGTGAGAGCCCAAGGGAGCTGGAGCTGCAGGACTGAGCTGGAGCTGCAGGACTGAGCTCAGATCTGGTTCCAGGAGCCCTGCTGGAGCTGGGGCTGCAGGACTGAGCTCAGGGGTTGCCATGGGTTGCAGTGTAAAATATAATCAGGGGTGTGTTATTCTATTACCATCCATTAGAACTGGGATGGGGGAAGTGATGTGATCTTCTGTTGATAAGCAGCTGATAAGAAACCATCCAGAGCAGTTTCCTTATCTCTGCCACCACCCATCCTCCCTTCAGGGACAGATCTTCTGCTCATGGGCCATTGAGTCCCACTGATAAAATTACAGCATCCCATTGGGAAATGCTCCATCCAGGGGAGGAACCAA
>VZTB01000859.1:8094-19285 GCA_013397245.1 Thryothorus ludovicianus | reverse complement strand
ATTTTCCCTTTTTCTAATAAATTGTATTTCTGACTTGGGGTGTCTCACTGGTTTTACTTCTCAAACCAGAACAGATCTGGTTCCAGGAGCCCTGCTGGAGCTGGAGCTGCAGGACTGAGCTCAGGGCTGGTTCCAGGAATCCAAGGGAGCTCTGAGAGCTCCGTAAGCTGAGGCTGAGTTATGAATCTGTGGGATTGCAGTGGGGCTTCAGCTCTGGATATTGGCATTTCCTTCCCAGTCAAGCCCCAATCTGCAAGGCCCGAGCTCCATGGGCCATGAGGTTTTTGGGAGCTGTGGGAATGCTCGGCTGCAGAGGAGATGAAGAGTTCAGTTCCTGTCACTTCCCCTGAAATCCCAGCCCAGAGCCCTTTTGTGAGTGTGAGCACGCAGGCAGAGCTCACTGGGCTGGGAGAGCCTGGGCTCCCCTTCCCAATCCACTGGGATTTTAACAGTTGATCCCTCTGGAAAAGAGGCAACAGAGGCTGATCCACTGGAGGAGAAGCATTCCAAAGTTCCAGTTCAAATACTCACCATCTTTTATTTTTCCTTCATCTTTCTTTGTTCAGTCCTGTCCATCTCCTGATAGTTCCAACCCTCTAATTCCACATACTTAGTGCTGGGTTTTATTAAAAAACTTCCTGGGGGTTTATTTGGCTGGACTAAGGATGGAAAAGCACCTAGTGATTACCCAAAGGCAAAGCATTTTTGAGTTTCAATGTGAAGCAGGGAATTGTTTCTATTTATAGGAAAACAGTGCATGGGTCCTAAATGGGGTTTGGCAAATTCACATTCCTGGGATTTCTCCTTCCCTGCCAGTATTTCACATGGACAAAACCCTATAATTCAGGAACTTGGTGACCATTTTCATTTTCATTTCATTTTTTTTGCCATCCTTTTGCCCTCTTGTTCCAAGATCAGGAATTTCCTGCCAGTGCCTGCAGAGCTGAGAGCCACGAGCACTCCCCATTTTTGCACAGATTTCACCTTTTCAGACCCAGATTCTCCCCGTTCCTTCCTCCTTCCCATATTTTTTTCCCTCAGCCATTCCCAGCAGCCCTTCCTCACACAGCCGCGACTGCACTGCTACATTAACAATTAATAACAGAGCAGCAACGAGGAGAAAAATGGACAATAAATTAGCTTTAATTGGACAGGAATGTTGCCAGATATTCTCCTGCCTGTTTTCCATTCAGGCTCAGCCAGGCTCCCACCCTTTGAGCTCCAGGATGCTCCTCTTGGAGGCTGACTCCAAGGATTTTAGTGTCATCCACGTGCTGGATCAAGGCTGATCCAACACAGGATGCATCTGACAGAGCTGAAGGCTTTTATTGCCATGGAAATGCAAAGAAGCGTCTGGAAACCTTGAAAGCAGCCCAGGCTGGGCTCCGGTTCCTGCAGCAGGAAGTGTCTCCAGTTGGGAAGAGGCAGATGGTCCAAAGCCCTGACAACAGCAGCTCTGCAGGCTCCAGTCCAGAGCTCTGGCCTGGAACACAAACCCTGAAGGTGCCCAAAGCTTCCCGAGAGAGGCAGAGCAGCCTGGCACCAGTGGGGATTTTAAACCTGGGACTGGAGCCCTCCCCTCCAGTGTCACAGTCAGACCTCGACATGGGGGATGCAGCCTTGACCCAAATGTGCCAGAGAAATTGCTCCCATCAGAAAAGCTCAAACCTGATCTCATTTCATTGCTGGGTGCTTTTATGGAGTCATGGAATGGTTTGGGTGGGAAGGGACATTAGAGATCACCCAGTGCCACCCCACGGACACCTCCCACTGTCCCAGGCTGCTCCAGCCTCAATGTCCAGCCTGGCCTGGGACACTGCCAGGGATCCAGGGACAGCCACAGCTGCTTTGGCAATTCCAGCCCAGCCCCTGCCCACCCTCCCAGGGAACAATTCCTAATTCCCAAGATCCCATCCATTGCTGCCCTCTGGCACTGGGAGCCATTCCCTGTGTCCTGTCCCTGCAGGCCTTGTCCCCAGTCCCTCTCCGTCTTTCCTGTCACCCTTCAGACAATGCAAGGCCAGAATTCTTTTGCCCCAAAGCTTCTCTTCTCCAGGCTGAACAACCCAAATTCCCTCAGTCTTTCCCAAACCCCTCATCAAGAGTGGATATCACAACCAGAACCTCCACTGCCAAAATCCAAGCTCACAGTTACCTGGGCTACAGGAAAATCCCAGCTTGGAAGTGACTCCAGGCAGTGCCAGCAGTGGGCATGGATTTGCTCGGACACAAATCTGTGCTTCCGGCACGAGAGCCCTTGAAATATCATCCCTATGTCTGTGTGGGATTTCTCCTCTGAGAAAAGTGTCCCAGGCTGTGCCCCTTTCCATCAGTCCCTTCTTTCCTTCCTCACTTCCAAGATCCCATCTGTGAGGTGGGAGCAATTAGGAGTAATTAGCGCCATCACCAAGCCCCTCATTAGCGCTTCTTTGGGATGGGAAACAGCCTGAGCCCATTCTGGAAAATAACGTCACCCATATCCTGCCTGAATCATCCTCACGGATTTCAAATGCCAGGCTTTCAAAGGAACAGGGTAATGATGCCCTGGGTGTCTTGGAAAGGAGGAATTCCGTAGGAAGATGGGCAAGGTGCTGAATTCCAAGCAGGATATTTTGATCAGGCTCCATCAGCTTCTATTTCATACCCTTTTGTCAAAAAAATGACCTTTTCATTCCATGGAACTGACAGAGGGCAAGAAATGGAACCCTCCCAGTGAAATCTCTGCAGGAGGAGGAAAACAGGAAGCATTTCTTGGAAATCCCTCATTCCCGTAATTGCCCAGTGCGGAATTGCTGGGTTTTTCCCTCTAGTCAGGCATTTTCCCTGGGTTATAAATACATTATAAAAGTACCAGATCATGAAGTTTACAAGTGGTGTGAGGGCTGAGTTGCTGTGTAATTACCCCGGATTTGCTCTCAGGCATTGCTGTCTTCAACTCTTATCCTGCAGGATCTGGTGGGCAGCAGGAACAGCCAGAAAAATAAAAAAATAAAAAGCATAAAAAAGGAATTATCCTGGTATTTGGTGGCTTAATTCCAACATAAATCCTGCTCGGGAGAGCTGGAATGCTGCTGGACAGAGTGTAAATCCCCTGGTTTTCACATCCAAACACCCCAAACCACCAAAGTTTCCCATCCTCAGCTTGAAACCTCAGAGATTCTGCAGCCAAGAATGGCACAATTGACTAATGGGAATTCCAAGCAGGAGCTGCTGTGGGAAGACAGGCCAGGAAAGGGAAAACCAAAATATTTCCAGCTGGAGAAATGTGCAGAAGCTTTGCTGCTGAAGACAGGGATCGTATTTGCTGTTGTCTCGACCAAAAACACCACTCAGCACTCGATCCTTTAAAACAGTTCAGTGGTGTTGAGGCAGGGGAAAAACAAAGCCAAAAATTCCCAGTTTTGCTTTCCAGACCAGCTTTGTCCCAATGGGCTTTTCCAGTAAATGGATCTTCCCACCGACAGGGGCTCATTTGCTGTTCCCTCCTCAGTTTTTCATCCCAGCATGGCTCAGGCTGGGAGGACCCCAGGGGGACACTGGTGCTGCTCTCTGCTCCAGCAGGGCCATCCCAGGATTGTGTTCACGTGGCTCTGGAATATCTGCAGGGAGGAGACTCTAGCCCCTCTCTGGGCTCTGTCCAGGGCTGGGCATTGCCCAGGGAAGAATTTTTTCCTCCCCTCCAGGGGAAATTCCTGGGCTCAGTCCCTGTCCATGGCTCTGGTGCCACTGCTGGGCCCTGGAGCAGAGCCTGGGACACAGGGACACACAAAGTCCCCTCAATGTCCCCTCTTGCAGACTCTCATTTGCTAATAATGCTGTGTAATCAGCTATTTTCTCAAATAAATCCAACCCCACCTCCCAACAGAATTCCCATTTCGAAGTTTGTGCAGAACAGCAGAGTTTTGGTGAAGCTGTAACAGGCAGAGCTTTACAATTCTGGCCAAGGGGATGCCACCAGCTCTGTCCTGGATAAATTGGTGTCAGCACACCTTTGATGAATTATTATGGGCTTCATCTATTGGAATAGCCACATCAGAGATCTCCAAAGTGCCATTAACCAACAAAATGACCCCAAAATCAAAATCCAGCACGCTCCACTAACGCAGCATCTATTAAAGGAAAGAAACTTATAATTAAGGACAGAGGATGGGGACAAATGGAGCTGATCCTGCAGCAGCAATGAGCCAAGAAATCCTTAATTTTTCTGTGTTTCAACGCTGTCACTTCAGTGGGACATCAGCACATCTTGGAGTATCCCCAGCAGATAAAGGGATGCGAGCTCAGCCGTAATTCCTCGGCTAAACCGTGGCCTTGGAATGATGTCCCTGGGAGAAAAGAAAGATTCTGGGCTTGGAAAGCAGCAGGATCCTTTTGATGTCCTCCAAAGCACCCCACAGCAGGAAAGGTTTATTAGGATTGATGTATTAGGGCTGTTATGGGGCCGGAGCAGCTCAGGTTTGGGCTTAATAAGACCTTTTAAATGAAAAAAACTGCTCAGATTCTCGTTTTCTGTCGCAGAGGGGGGAAGAAAGCCTGTGAATCATCATTTTAGGGTTGCAGACGAGGATTTCATCCTTCCCCAGCTGCAGTTTTAGGGCTCTCCAGTGTGAGGAACCGCTGCTATTTTTATTTACACTTTAAAATAATAGCGGGGCCTTGGGGAACGCAGCCATTTCTCAACAACACGACATTTGTGACTCTTTGCGAATTTGCAAGGCCCCCACAAGTTGATGTCATGCAGATCCTGGGAGGGAGGCACAAAGAGAGCCCCATTTCCTCCTCTTTTTCTCCCCATGAGCTTGGGATCTGCATCCTCAGTGCTCTCCCTCTCCCTGTGATGCTATCTCTGGGAAATCCCAGCTACTTCCCTGGGTAGCACCAACAGCGACCACTCCCAGACCTGAGTTGGTTTGGGTGGTGGCAGAGCAGGGCTGCTCAATGATGTGGAAAACAAGGCTCAGACATTTTTTTATTAAAAACAAAACCTGCCAGAGGTGGAGACCCGAGGTAAGCCCAAATCTCAGGCGGCAAGCCAGAGCAATACTCAACACAACAACATAAGGACTTCACAACCCAGACCAGGTGCCCCTGTGCATGCAGCGTTCCCCAGGAGAGCCCAGCAGCTGGCTGCTCCAGGGTTTTAAAGTCTCTGCAGGATCCCAGTTGGTGAGCTTCTCAATCCTTGTGTTGATTGTCTCCTTTTTCGGGTTCTGGCTGGTCCATCTCGGGGCTCATTCTTGACCAATCATTCTGGAAAGTGTTGATGTTATTGGTGCTCCTTCACTCCAATCCCAGTTCTTTTCCATGATGTAACTTCTCTAGAAAGTTCTTTCAATTCTCTTTACTGAGATCACAGCAATGCTCCACCCCTCAATGTTATTTCATCATATTTCATTACATCACTGCATTGGTTTTATATAACAACTCTAAACTTTCTTTACATCATAACACTGTACAACTTTCAATACCATTTCAATTATAACCATCCCATATTTATGACTTGGTACCCATAACACTCAATACTGCAGCAGCGAGGCTGCTCTCAACAACACCAGAGGTATCAGCACCAAGGATTGGGGCAAAGAACAGGGAGGGATCTCTCAGGTGTGTCCTGGTTTAGAGCAAATTTGGAAAAAAAAACCTCTGGATGGAGTCCTCCAGAAAACTAATCCGAACCACCCCTCTCCCCAGCTGGTTCGGAACAGAAAACATTTCTTTGGAGGAAAGTGGAAAAAAATTGTTTATTTAACAGTCAAAGCACTCCCCAGCACAACAAATGAACAACACTGAACACCAAACCCTCAGTGTGCCCCGCAGAGATGCCAAATTCAGAAAGTCTCTCCCGGGGCTGGAGCTCGGCTCAGTTGCTGTCGGTCCCTCAGGGCTGGGAAAGGCCGGGCCCAGGCCAGGCCCGGTGGGACACAGGTGGGAGCTCCTGGGGCCCTTTGGGTGTTTAACCAGAGCAGGGTCAAACAGTGCCAAGAAAAAGGAAAAAAAACCACAGTCTGGAGAACTTTGTCTCAGCCAGCCAAAAACTGACAAAAAGCAAAGGAGAGCTCTCTCACTGTCCACACTGCAGCCAGCACAGGCCGTGTGTGAGGGAAAGCTGAAAACTCTGATCTTTATGTTTAGAAAACAACCACCTCAGACATTCTACCACATCTCCTTCCCTCTCAGATCCAGTTTTAAAGGTGCAAAACTTATTTCTGAGCTAAACAGACGAATGGGGATACAATTTTAGCATCAACCCAGGACAGGGTGGTTCCCCTAGAACATTTATTCCAGGAGAGGGACAGGGATGAAAGACCAAGAGCAGCACAGTGCACTGTGTTTTAAACAGGGGAGGTACAAGGAGAGGGCACAATTCTTCAGCCAAGAGGGGAAGGAGTAGGGGGAAGCACAAAGCAGGGCTTACAGTGTGGCAACCAACGGAGGAATAAATGGGAGGGACACAATTTAAATAAACCAAAGGGGCCTCGAAGTTTCAGGGATTTTCCAAAGGGAGGGACAAGGGTTGGGACAGGGAAGGATTGACATCTAGGCAGGGATCATTTGGGAACAAGGGGAGGATTCAACACAGGATTGACAACTTTAGCAGGTGGGGTAGAGGGCAGGATGAAGAAATGATGGACAATGGGGAAAAATAGGAGAAAACTTGTACCAAACCAAGCACCCTGGGGAAACCAGGAACAATCCATTAAAGAAAATACAACACAAACCCACATTAAAGAGAGACACATCTCCACAGCTCTGGGGTCGTGTTTTGGGGCCAGGAGGTTTTTAGGGTCATGGAATTGTTGATTTTGGTTTGGAATCCCCGTTCTGGATGTGGGAATGGCACAGATCTGCCCCTGATGGTTCTGCAGTTCTGAGATGTGCAATTCTTTGGGGAAAATGAATTTTGAACTGGGGAATTGATGTCACCTCCTTTATTGTGGATTTTTTTTTATTTTTAGTTGGATTTTTGTTGCTGTTGTTTTGTTTTGGGGTTTTTTGTTTGGTTTGGATTTTTTTTGTGTTTGGGGATTTTGTATGTTTGTGTTTTTGAGGTTGGGTTTTTTGCTTTGCATTTTTTTGTCGTTGTTTGGTTGGTTTTTTTTGGTTNGGGAATTGATGTCACCTCCTTTATAGTGGATTTTTTTTTTAATTTTTAGTTGGATTTTTGTTGCCGTTGTTTTGTTTTGGGGTTTTTTGTTTGGTTTGGATTTTTTTTGTGTTTGGGGATTTTGTATGTTTGTGTTTTTGAGGTTGGGTTTTTTGCTTTGCATTTTTTTGTCGTTGTTTGGGTTTTTTTTTGTTTTTTTGGTTTTGTTTTTGGTTGGATTTTGTTTTTTGCTAATAGCCAATTACTTTTTTCATCTTGAAAAACACCAAAGGGACAATGTTCTGGAGAATTCCCAGAGGAATTCGTCATTTCTGTGGACTTGTCCTTCTCCTACTGAGCTGGTGGCACATTCTGAGCTGAACAAAACCCCTGGAAGTGAAAGGCTGGGATTTGGAAAGGGGTGGGGTTTTAAAATGATTTTAAAATATTTTTTTATTTATTTTTATTAAATTATTATTTATCCTTCATTTATATTTAATTTATTTAAGATTTTGGCTGCAGAATTGAAAAGAAGGAAAGTGAAGATGAAGCCGGAGCACTCAGCCAGGATTTTGTCCCTTTGCAGAGTTCCAGGATAACTGGAGCCCTGTTTGGATGGAAATGAGGAACCTGAGCCATTTGGAATCTGGACTAATATTTCAGAAATGATTACCTGATAAAATCAATTAATGGCATTATAAAATTGAATATTAAGTGGTGAAATTCATCAATTTTCCTAAAATCTATGTTTTCCCAGCTCACCTTGATGTGTGTTCATGTGAGCACAGATGAGCTGCTCTGGGATTTTTACATCAGCTGAAACTGGAGAGGGCTGAGAATTTCCATGGAAGAAGCCACAGGGAATTTCCCCACTTGGGATTGATGAAAAAAGTGGAGAATCCCTGGGCTGGAGTTAGGCAGGGCCAGGGAAAGAGCAGGAGGTGCAAATGAGCTGGATTTGGGTGCTGGGCACTGGAACAGCTCCCAGAGAATGGACACGGCCCCGAGGCTGCCAGAGCTCCAGACAGGCTCCCAGGGACAGGCTGGGATTGTTGGGGGTCTGGGCAGGGCCAGGAGCTGGGATTGATGATCCTTGGGGACATTCCGTGATTCTCTGAGTGATTTCCTCACTGCTGAGCTGGGATTGACTGCTGCAGCAAGGGGCTGCACCAGCCTGGCCTAACCCACAGAGAGGGGAGAACAAATTCTCAGCAAATTGGGATTTCCCTGTTTTCCCTGCATCCAGACCCCAGAGCTCTTTCGCTCAAGGATCTCTGGAGTGAGCTTTCCTCAGGGGAGCAGGAGAGCACAGAGCTCCTGTGGGATCCATGGGAGAGAAGAATGTGGTTATCCTCAACCCAGCCAGCCCTGAATGCCCTGCAGAGCCCAGGGCAGAGCTCTGCACGGGGACAGGAGTGCCAGGACAGCCCAGGACAGGGCTCTGCATGGGGACAGGAGTGCCCGGACACCCTGGGAATGCCAGGACAGCCCAGGAGAGCCAGGACAGCCCAGGGCAGAGCTCTGCATGGGGACAGGAGTGCCAGGACACCCTGGGAATGCCAGGACAGCCCAGGGCAGGGCTCTGCATGGGGACAGGAGTGCCAGGACACCTGGGAATGCCAGGACACCTGGGAATGCCAGGACAGCCCAGGGCAGAGCTCTGCATGGGGACAGGAGTGCCAGGAAAGGTGTTCCCACACAGCCCAGGTATGCTGGGCACTGCCAGGCACATCCCTGATGTAGGAGGTCATTCCCTTGCTCCGGGAATTTGCTCCACACTTGCTGGGGCAGGGGGAGCCTCTCCATGCTGGGCCCATCGGTGCTGTCACTGGTTCTGCCCAGTTAACGGGTTTGGGGTTTTGCCCTGTGTGCTGCTGAGCAGATCTCATCCCTGACAGCAGCTGCAGAAACCTCTGTAAAGTTCCATCGATCCCATAAACCCAGCAGAGGCTGCTTCTGGAATCTTGGCACAGCCCTGGGAGCACAGCGAGCTCGAGTTGTGCAAAACCCCAAACACAAACTGATGAAATCCGGCTGCAGCCCAGAGCAAAATCCCATTTCAGCTGCAGTGCTGAGCACAAGAATGAGGCAACCATGCCCTGGTGACTCCCATCCCAGCTGCTTTCAGAAGTGTTTTCTCTTCCCTGTCAATAAAATTCCAATGTCTTTGTAGAACACAGCAGGTTTTCTTTCATTTTCATTACTAAGGATTTTTGCAGCAATTTATTTGGGCCACTGTTACAAGGGGTGTCCCAAAAGTGATGCCTGATTCCTTCACTTGAGGGTATTTGCTCCGCTCAGGTGATTCCCCACCTGCAGAACTGAGATCCAACATCCAAAGGATGTGGAGCTGCTGGGGAGAGTCCAGAGGAATTCATGGAGCTGCTGCAGGGCTGGAGCCCCTCTGGAGCCAGGCTGGGAGAGCTGGGGGTGCTCCCCTGGAGAGGAGAAGGCTCCAGCGAGAGCTCAGAGCCCCTGGCAGGGCCTGAAGGGGCTCCAGGAGAGCTGCAGAGGGACTGGGGACAAGGGATGGAGGGACAGGACACAGGGAATGGCTTCCAGTGCCAGAGGGCAGCAATGGGTGGGATCTTGGGAATTAGGAATTGTTCCCTGGGAGGGTGGGCAGGGGCTGGGCTGGAATTGCCAGAGCAGCTGTGGCTGCCCCTGGATCCCTGGCAGTGTCCCAGGCCAGGCTGGACATTGGGGCTGGAGCAGCCTGGCACAGTGGGAGGTGTCCCTGCCATGGCAGGGGTGGCACTGGGTGGGATTTAGGATCCCTCCCAACTCAACCCATTCCATGATTATTTTACTGGGAAAGGACCCTCTGCTTATTCCATCCCCCAACAGCTGTTTCATTGACGCTGAGCTATCCCTGCATCCCGTTCCTGACAATAAACAGGGAATTTCTCACTGATCTGTTTCCCTTTCAGTCTCCAGAAGTTCCTGGAGCACTTACAGAGCCACCACAAATTTATGGGGCAGCCTCACATTGTAAAACCCATCCGGAATCTTCATCTTTGAACAGCTTTCAGACCACAAGAATTTGAAATCTCATTGTGCTGGAGGCTCAGGCAGCTCTCAGGGCTCTTTTTTTTTTTTTCCCTTTTTAAAAGCTTATTCAGAGTTCGAGGCATTTTTTTGGCCAATTTAAATAGGGAGTTGAAGATAAAATTCCAGCCAAAATATGCTCTGTCTCTCCCTTCCCCAAAATAGATTGGTTATTCCAAGGGAAAATGCTCTGTGTAAAGAAGAGGGGCTCGGGAGGGAAATATTTTTTTTCCCAGACTAAACCCTGGAATTCAGTGAGATTATTCCTACAGAAATTCCTATTAAAGATTAATATAGAGTGAGAAGAGAGGCTAAAGCACGACCAGGATTTCACCACTGTGAGGGAAGGGTGTGTCAGAATCGATCCTTTGGGGGGAATATGTTTGCTTTAGAGGGTTTGCCAGGGATATTTTTATCAAATTTCTAGCAGGAATTTGATCACTTCAGGACAAATATGCTATAGCTGTGGATTGAGGGCTTGTGAGGTCTTTCCCCCCTTGATTTTTATTCAGATAAAAGGAACTGAGGAAACACTGGAAGATGGAAGAACTTGGAGAGAAGTATTAATAGGGAAGAGGACGAACTCTGCTCCTGCCCTAGTCCCTTCTGCTTCACCCTCTGAAGGTTCAGTGATGCCAAGAAAATGATGGAAACAGGATTGTGACCCAGCCTTGGAGCTGTGAAGGTGCCCAGGGATGGTTCCTGTCCTCTTTGAAGCCATCCTGGTCAACAGTGGGGCTGCTGGATGTCCTGAGAGACTCAGGGTTGTGGATGATGGCACATCAGAGTAGCTTCTGTTGTTCTGGAATTTTGGGAGCTCAGGGAAGCGTTTTCTGCCAGTCCTTGCTGGAACCACCCTGTTTCACACCTGGACATCCTGGGAGCCTCAGGATTGGTGGGGTTTGGAGTGGCCAGGAAGGGCTGGTGCTCCCAAGGCAAGGCTTTTGCTGCTTCCTCATTGTCTTGGTTTGAACACAGGTGTCTGCTGAGGAAGGCAGGAGCCTCCCTTGGAATGGAGATTGGAAAACCCCTCCCTCCCAATTATTATAATTTTGAAAT
>VZTB01000856.1:35208-60210 GCA_013397245.1 Thryothorus ludovicianus | reverse complement strand
GAAGCCATGCTGGCTATGACCAAATACTACATTGAGTTTTAGGTATTTTTATTAGGTCCCAGAATAAGGTTATCCATGACTTTATGAGGTACTGTAGTGAAACTCAGAGGTCTGTAGCTTCCAGAGTCTTTCTTCTTGCCCTTCTTGAAAATTTTGACAATGTGCCCCAGCTTCCAGTCAGCTGGAAGCACCAGCTTTCAGTTCTGAACTCACAAGACCACTCAAAAATCATCGATTTTGTGATGACATCAGCCAGCTTTTCAAAGATTCTCAGATGAATTCTATCAGGCCCTATAGATCTGTAGGGATCTAGCTGGAGCAGCAAATCCCACACAAATTCAGGATTGACTGAAGTTTATAATTATTGCAGTCCTAGTCCTCCACCTGAAGGCACTGTGACCCCTTTAGTCCATCATCGGTGTTGAAGACAGACAAAGGGCATTAAACACCTCTGCCCTGTCCCTGTTTGAGATGTTTCCATTCTGTAACGGGCCAGTATTATTTTTATGCTGCCTATTGCTATTTTAATTTGTATGAAAAATCTCTTTTTATTGCTCCCACAATTCTGGCCAGCTTCATCTCCAGTTGATATTTGTCCACATGAATTTTATCCCTAGAGTGGTAAGCAGCGTCTCTTTTTGTTCCCATGCCACCTGACCTTGCTTCCACTGGGCAAGGTAGCAGTGGAAAGGGCATACAGCTTCTTTTTTTGTCTTATTTCCAAGAGAAGGTTCCTCCTCAGCCAAGCCAGCCTTTTGCCTTGTCTTCTTGATTTCAGACATTTGGGAATTTCCTGCTCCTGTCCTCTTAGAAAGTGATGTTTAAGAAGTGAACAGCACTGATGGACTTGAGCACATTGAAATACATTTTCCCAGAGGACATTACTCACTAATTTCCTGAGCAGCCTGAAGTCTGCTAATCTGAGTCATTGCTCACACTTTTCCTGCTGTCAACTGAGATTTTAAGCTTGATAACATTGTGGTCAAGACAGTGCCAGTGTCCACTTTGATCCAGATCCTCTCGGTTGACAAGCAGGAGATCAAGGAGAGAATCTGAGTCGGTTCTGCTCCATAAAGTTGTCATCCAGGTTGTTTAAGAGTCTTCTGGCCCAGGTTGTACCCGCTGCATGATGCTCCCAGTTGATTTCTGGCAAGTTGAAATTCCTCATAAGGACAAGAGCAGTTGACTTGGAAGTGTCCTTTAGTTCCTCAAAGATTAATTTGCCAGCATCATTGTCCTGGCTGGGAGGTCTGTAGTAGAGTCTCATGAAAACATCTACATTATTTGTTTGTCTCTTGATTCTTATCCAGAGGCTCACAACCATTCCATTGCCAGCTGTGAGCTCCACACATTTTATCCTTTTTATTGCATACAATGCCACCCCCTCAGCCTATCCTGTCCTGCCTGTTCCATCTGAAGAGCCTGTAACTGTCCATTAGGGCACTCTAGTCACAGGACTCATCCTACCAGGTTTCACTTATGCCAATTATGTCAAACCTCTGTGACAGGGCCAGGGTTCCAGCTGGTCTTCTTCGTTGCTCATGTGGCGTACCTTAGTGTATAAACATTTCAGGTGTGATCATTGTAGTCAATGAAGCCAATTGAAGGATTCCATTACTGCTTGTTTCCTTTAGTTTTGTCACAGCATCCCATTGCTTACTATGGTGAGCCTGTTTTGGTCCCTTTTCCCCTTCCAAGCTAGCTTAAATCTCTATCAACAACCCCTGCTAGCTCCTGTGCTAGAAATCTTCTCCTCTTAGAAAATTGAATCTCATCAGGTGTCAGTAGACCAGCTGTTGAGTAGAACATGGATAAAACCATCAAATTTTTTCCGATTACACCAGCCTAAGAGACACACGTTGACCTGATGGATCTGCCTATTCTTATTAATAATATTTGTTGTTACCAGAAGGATCGAGAAAATTGCAGCCTGTGTTCCTGTTCCTTCTACCAACCTTTTCAAAGCACTGATATCTCTTTGATTGGCCTTGGACATCTCTTTGTTATTTCATCACTGCCCCACTGAACAACCAATAAAGGATACTAATCACAAGGCCTTAGTGTACTGTGGAGTCTTCCAATAATGTCCCTTATCCAACCCCCTGTGAGCTGGGTCCAGTCAGGCCCTCTGTTCCTCCAAGAAGTGAGTCTCCTACTACGACAATCCCCCTTTTCCTCTTAACAGGAATTTGTGATGCCGGGTACAGATAGTGTTGTGTTAGGAGGCCACTTGATCCCAGAAGGACCTTTACCCACCTCATCAGTTGTCTGGCCTTCTTAGTTCCAGAGCCTTCTACACATGCTGTAGAAGGTGCCAGTCCTACTTGTCAGATTCTGAGGAGGAGAAACCTTCCTCCTGGCATGCTGTGACTTGCTTTCAGTTTTCATCTTGACAGACCCTGGACTAACAGACCCTGGGCTAATTACTCTGCAGGGTTCTGAGTCCTTCTGCTTCTCCACTGCAGTGTGTCAGAGACCCTCAAAAGCCTTGAGACTGTAGTGTTTCTGAAAATAATCCTCAGCCCCTCCCTCGTGTGCTCAAATACTACATAGCCTGTTCACTTGTTCCTGTAGCTCCCTCCTCTGGTGACACAGATGTCCAACCACAGCACATGGCAGCCTGTGACCTGGCGAGCTCCGTCTCCCATCAGCAGATCTGTCTGTCTGGAGGCCTCTGACATGGTTCAGTGACCCCTACAGCTACATGAGATTGAGCTTGGTGTGTCAACACCTTAGCTAAGGAAGCTTGAACTAGTATGCTAAAAAGATTGGGACTGAAAGATCCTCTTCCTTACTAGCTGTTCAATCTGTTTACTGCCTCTGTTGGCTGCTCCCAGATGGTTGGAGAGGAACCCCTGCTGTTTGTCCTGCTTGTGTGAGTTGCCGTGCAAAGTGCTGTGCCATGCCCCTGTTCACCATGCTCCCTGGAGCTGTTTAAATCCCCTGTGAATGTACAGAGAACTCCCCCTGTACAGCCTGATCTAACCCTCACTCCCAGAGTTCCTTCAGTCACTGCTGCTTTGCTGATTGACCATATTAATGAAAACATTTCAAGATGGGAACTTAGAGGGCAGCAAAGATAACAGAAAAGTTAAGGTCATTAAAAATGGATCCATTCACTTGGCACATATATGAAAAACATTGTGTATAACACACAGTAATGATGAGACACCAATACACATATGAATGGCTGTCATTTGAATAAAAGATTGGAGGGGAAACTTTCATCATTTTGAAACCTGAGGTTTGTATCCATAGCAAAAATGAGAGGATGAGCATATAGTGCCATGCTAAGATGCCATAGTTCATTCTCACTATCTGTAGCTTACAGTACCCAAGAGCATTTGGTTTGTTTAGGCAATGTTCCTGTTTTACAGAAATTGCTTCATCTGTTCCATGATACCACTACATGAGTGATGTGACGATTCTTATGAATCACACAAGTGATCAAAGTCATAAATTTTTGCAGCATATAGCTGTAAACAAGCCACTGGCTTACAAATCACATAATTGCAAAATGGCTGAGGTTGGATAGGACCTCTAAAATCTAATTCCAAACTCCTGCTCAGAGCAGGGTTAGCTAAAGCAAGTTTCCTGTACTGTGTTCAGCTGGTCTTTGAATATCTCCAAGGAATCCAGACTTCAGACCCCCTCTGGACAATCTGTGTCACCCTCACAGCAAAAGTGTTTCCTGAAGTTCCAAGGGAACCTCTAGTGTTTCAGTTTGTGCCCATTGCCTCTGGTCCTATCACCGGGCACTACAGAGGGAGTCTGGCTCCCTTGTCTTAATTCTGTCCTGCTGGGTATTTATATATATTATTATATAGATGCACAAATCCCCCCCGGCCTGGCTTTTCTTCAGGCTGAACAAGCCCAGCTCTCTCAGCCTCTCCTCATATGAGAGGTAGTATAGTACATACAGTATCTTTGTTGCCCTGCACAAGTTGTTCCAGTATATCCATGTCTCCTTTGTACTGGGGAGCCCAGGTCTGGCCACGATGTGGCTACACGTGACCTCACCCGTGCTTAACAGAGTTGAAGGTTCACCTTCCTCAACCTTCTTACCTTACCACTCTTTGCCCAAAGCAGCCCATGATACTGTTGACCTTTGATGCTGTGAGAATGCATTGCTGCCTCACAGTCAGCTTGCTGCTGGTCGAAACCCCAAACCCTTTCCTGAAAAACTGATCTCCATCTGGGTAGCTAGCAGATATTTGTGACTGGGGTTATTCCTCCTCAATTACAGGATTTTCAATTTCTGCTTGTTGAACTTCGGGAGTTTTCTCTCGTGGAAGCACTCTGTAAGCAAAATGCCCTGATGTATCAGTCCCACTGCCCAGTTCTGTATCATCTGTGAACCTGCTGAGGATGCACTTTATCCCCCCCTCAAGGCCATTAGTGGAGATGTTGAACAGCACCGGGCTTCATTATTCAGCCACTTCTTAATTCACCATTCATTTATTTAACCTGTGCTTTGTTGGCTTGTCTGTGATGATGTTATGGGAATCAGTCTCAGAGATGCTGCCGAAGTCAGTGTAAAAATCATCCACTGTTCTTCCTTCATCTAGTAAGCTAGTTGCCACATTCTAGAAAGCCTGGAAACAGTTTCTAGGAGCAGTTGTTCATTGTTTTTGTAGTGACTGAGGTGATGCGGAAGGACCTGTTCTCCAATTTTCTTTTTTTTTCTTTTTGCTCTTGGAGTAGTGTTTCTCTGTTTCAGTCCTTAGTAACCTCTTGTTTGGTCATCATGACCATTCAAAGTGGCCTTACAGCACTTTTGAGCTTATATATAAGCTGCTTATTTGCTCCCTAGCCCAGTCTTCCTTGCTCCAAATCTCTCTGTCTCTCAGTGGCCTAGGATTCCTAACAACAGATTTTATTGGCAAAGACTGAGACAAAGAAGTCATCAAGTACCTCATCCTTCTCTATGTCAGTTGTCTCCAGTTTCCTTGCTCTATATCAGCACTGGGCTCATATTTTAATTTTGCTTTTCTTATACTTGTAGAGTACTTCACATTCCTTGTCAAATTCAACTCCAGATGAGTTTTGGCTTTTCTTAGTCCATCCCTGTGCAACTGGACAGCATTACCATCCTCTTCCTCGGTCACTTGACTCTGCCCTTGCCGGTGGCCCACTTTTGTTCTATGATTGAGTTCAGTTGCATGAAAAAAATTGAAATGATAGGTCAGTGAAAGTGGCTGTAGCTATTGATTTTGTTGATCAACAGAAAAGGAGACAAATGTGAAGTCATATCAACTGCTACTGTGTGCTACATGTGAACAAAGATCAGCAGAAAAATGTCTGCTTTTTAGTAGGCTATGCCTGACAGAGCTTTAAACATTTTATTTTCATGGGATTAATTGTCTTCTAGAACTCTTCAGGTTAAAATGTTAGACTAGATCCCAAAATAAACATCTTAATTGCATTTGTATCAGGGAAAATGGCTATATTTCCCTCACCCGTATTTTAGGCTTTGTAGATAGATATGGAATTATATCTGCAACTAGAGTTTATTATTCTTATTTTTTTTTTCCCGTGTCAAATGAGAAAATCTGAGTATATAAAGGAAATAGTATAAAAGAACAATTTTGTAATCCTGGTTAATAAACCTGTGCAGTTTTAAAGAAGAATACTTCAGAAACAAGTGGCGAATAAGAATGGGTAATATAACACATGGATGAAAGTGGATTTTATAGAAACTGCTGATGTTCAGAAAATGAAAGAGCTGGTAATAGCAATTAATGATTGTGAAGTCTGCTGCTCTCTTCTGTGGGATGTTAAAACCATGTCTGAAAAGGGAAGAAGATTAAAATACATATTGATTGGCTGATGGGCAAAAGGTAAGGTTTAAAAGCAAAGAATTGACCAATATGTGTGGTATTAATTAAACTCCTCTCATCATTGTGAATAAACAAGGTCTGCTAACTCATATCTGTAAATTCCTGAATTGATTCCAGATTGAATGTACTTCAAAGGTCTATGCCATGTAAACCAGAAATCACCTTCAGAAGGATCTTTTCCTGCAGCTCAGGGGAGCTGCAAGACATGATCTTTTCTGCTGCATGCTTTTCATTCTGAGTTTTCCTGCTAATTTTGTAGGAAGTACATAGTGGGTGGATGATAAGTGGGTTGATAAGACAGGCCCCAAAGCACACGTTTGAAATATCCATGTCTTCCATGAGGACGGATGGCACAGAAAAGGTAAGTGTGTTGTCAATTTGATTAGCTGTTGATAACCAGATATGACCAGTTATAGAATATTTGGATTAAACCTGCAAGGGTGGAGACACCAGAAAGGACTGTAATGTTGGTGCTTTGGAGGCAGGACTGAAAAATAAGCATTAAGGTGGGATGCCTCCTGTGGGAAATCCTGACCCCATTGAAGTGAAGAGGAGCTTTGGCTTTTTATTCACCAAGACCATTACACTCAAGCTGGATTACTTGCCTTCTGGGATGCACAATGCTTTAAGGAACGTTACTCAGGCAGTATGTACTTAGTGTTTCTCCTGCTTTGGATGGAGATATTTTTGCTAAGAGAAATAATAACAGTACTAAGCACTTCCTTTCTCTGAGACTGACAATATTTTGTGAAGTGCCTTTAGCTCATTTTAAGACTTCTTTAACTATGGCCTAAAAGAGTTTTAAAGTCTAAACTAGAACACTCCATAATGTGAGATAAATAGACCCAAATATCCTGACACTTTATCTTTTGTGGGTCCCATTATCCATAATACCATAAACCATAATCTGTGGTTTTCCTAGATTTTGCTGTCTCACATTTTGAAACTTGAAATAAAATTTTAAAAGAAGAATGAAGCCTGAATTAGAAGGGTTCAGGGAAAAGGAGAAAGTGTCTGCCTCATGACTACCTGCTGTCTCCAGTTTGTTATATATGGAAAAGGTTATATATACTTTTCCTCATTTTCCTTTCTATGTCTTTTCAAAAATATATTTTATTGACATTAAAGACTATTCCATCATGTAGTGTCGCATAAACACGAAAGTTCTGTGGCACAAATAGCAAATACCATAGGAGAATGTGAGTCACAACAGAAAGTGCAAGTATTTCTGCAGTTTAGCCAAGTCCTTAAGAAAAAAGGTTTAATTGAAACACAAGCTGAGTAAGTAAGGTTAACTCAGCTCTTTGTACTAGCTAATATGATTTGTTATTTATTTAATTTAAGCAAAATTTAGGTTTCCCAGAATGTCAGAAACCCTTCCTGGCCATGTCCACAGCGCAGATCCAGAGAGGGCTGCAAGGCTGCAGCTTCCCACTGCTGCCTTTGTTGACACAACAACTGCTTCACCCAGTGAGCTGTCCCTGATCACTGAGTGGTCTCTGCTAGCATTGACTGGCAATTGTGGTTGCTCTTTGCTAAAACTATCCCTTCTGAAACCAGTCACTTTTTCAGTTAAGCCTTGATGCCTTTTTGCACTTGGGGATCCTTGCAGGTTCCCCAAGGCTGTGGCTGCCTAGGCTGGCCAGTCATGTGCTGGCTGTCCCATATAGCATCATAGTGCTCTGGCATTTGTGAGGCCCAAATTGACTGAAAACGCCGTGAAGTGCTTGTTGTATTGTGCATTCCCATCACATACTCTATGTTATTTGCAATCTTTTTCACCTGCTCTCTTTCTGTCATATCTGATGCCCTTGTAAGTGTTTTCTGTTGATTTCTGAAGTTGAGTTATTCGGTCTACGCTGGCCAGTACAAGGTTTTAAGTGTCCTGGTTACTCTCTGTTGCCTATAAACTGTTCTGGATTCCCTGCTGTTTGTTTTCAAGAAACATTCAGTGCAGTTTCTGGCAAAGCTAATTATCTCAATAGCAAAGTCGAAGTGGTAGCATGACTATGAAGATTTTTCTCTATTTCTTTTGTCCAAGTTCCTTAAAATACTGAGGCAGTTGATTATCACACTGTTCTCAGTACTTAGCACTGCTCCGTATTATGCCAATATGTACGAAGGAGAGGAGCTTCATGCTGGCAGGCATGTATTTCCAAAGGCATCATTAGCAAACTTGCAATCCTATCTCATGAGAAAATTGTACAGATTTTCTGTATTTTTACTATCGTAACAACAGGGCTACTTAGAGCTTTTAATCTAGAGAGTCTACTAGTACATTAGAGCCAGTGGAATCTCAAAATCTGTCATTTGGAGAAGTAAACTGAGGGACAGAGTGATTAAGTGGCTGGTCCCAACTACTGCTCTAGAGTAAATTTTAGCATAAACTTATGGGATCCATGCTCTCAGCCTCCTTTCAAGACACCAGATTTTACTTAGGCTTTTGTGTTACTAATTAATTTTTTCCACTCAAAAAATGCAATAAATTAAATCATAATCTATGGCTGAGACCTATAACAACCAAGAACACTTACTGACAACTAAGAAAAATTACTTTATAGTTAGTTCAAATCAAAATTGAATTGTAGCTGGTTTAAAGAAAGCCCTAGAGGAAAAATAAAAGATTAAACCTAATCCTGGCAATATTTTTATGAAAACGGTACCTTTTTCTTCAGTGTTTCCAAGAAGCAGATTCTTCACACAGCCAAAATATAATTTGTTGGACTTGTTAATTCTCCATTTCTCTTTTTTTTTATAATGTAGTTGTATATAGGAGGGTACTGGGATTATTCCTGTTGTGTCTTTTCAAGTTCTTCAATTTGGTTATTTAGTTTCTTGTGAGTACCATCAGGAAGTATGAGTGGAAAACCCATGTATAATATGTGTAACATGTATAATATGACTTTTACAATGGACTGCCTGAAAATTATGAGGGAATAATTATTTTTGAATAGAGCAAGGTGCATTTGCTTGCCATTTCAATTCACTTTAAAAATTGGCATGAGTTCCCATTTTTGTTTGGTTTTCTAATTCTGTCATGTTAAGAAGTGGCCTGTGCTTGTAGTATCTGTCAAGTTCTCCCTTTTACACATTCTGCTTGTCCCAGTGGAGATACTTGGGTGTGTTGTATTTAAATGCCTGGTGTCCACCATGCTAATGCAAGGAATAATTAGGAATAATTATGAGGAAATCTATCAAATTACTAAAACCCAAGAGGAGTTATTCTTTAAAAAAAATTGTATTCACAACTGATTTATTTCTTTACTGGGCATCACACAGTCTAGAGGAAGAGATCTTTGGACTAATTTGTCCTTTTCTGACAAGGTAACACACCCAGTTGATTAAGGAGAGACAGTTGGTGTAATCTTTTTAGACTTTTGATACTTTTTTAAGCTTTTGATACTGTCTCTCACAGGATCCTTCTGGACAAAATGTCCAGCACACAGCTGGGTACACACATCATGTGATGGGCGAGCAAGTGGCTCATGGGTCAGGCACAAAGGGTTACAGTGAATGGAATGACAGCAGACTGGGGACCTGTGATTAACGGGGTTCCACAGGGCTCCGTCCTCAGCCCTGTGTTCTTCAGCATCTTCATAAATGACTTGGATGCAAGACTGGAAGGGATACTGAGCAAGTTCCCAGGTGATACAAAACTGGGAGGAGTTGATGCCCTTGAGGGCAGGGAGGCCCTGCAGAGAGGCTTTGACAAATCAAGGGGCAATCGCCAACCATGTGCGGTTCAACAAGAGAAAGTGCTGGATTCTGCGTCAGGGGTGGGGCAACTGTGGATGTATGGACAGACTGGGGAATGAGATGCTGGAGGCAGTACCATGGAAAGGGACCTGAGAGTCCTGGTTGAAAGCTGAATCTGAGCCAGCAGTGCCCTGGCAGCCAGGAGGGCCAACCCTGTCCTGGGGGGCATCAGGGACAGCATCACCAGCTGGGCAAGGGAGGGAGGGGATTGTGCTGCTCTGCTCTGAGCTGGGGCAGCCTCACCTCGAGTGCTGGCAGCAGTTTGGGGCACTGCAACATAAAAAAGACTTGAAACTGTTAGAGAATGTCCAAAGGAGGGCAATGAGGCTGGTGAAGGGCCTGGAGGAGAAGCTGAGTGAGGAGCAGCTGAGGTCATTTGATGTGTTCAGCCTGGAGTAGAGGGAGCTGAGGGGAGAATTCATTGCAGTCTAGGATTTCCTCCTGAGGGGAAGAGAAGGGGCAGGAACCAGACTATTCTCTGTGCTGACCAGTGACAGAACCGGAGGGAATAGCCTGAAGCTGTGTGAGGGGAGGTTTAGGTTGGATATCAGGAAAAGATTTTTCACCCTAGAGGGTGTTTGGGCACTGGAACAGCTCCCCAGAGCACTGGTCACACACCAGACTGACAGTTCAAGAAGTGTTTAGACAGTGCTCTCAGCTGCATGGTGTGACTCTTGGGGATGGTACTGTACAGGGCCAGGAGTTGGACTTAATGATCCTTTTGAGTCCCTTCCAACTCAATGTATTCCGTGATTCAGTGATTCTGTGTAATATGTGTATAGCAGAATTTGATTCTTCTAAGAAAAGCACCTGACTTCATGTAATAATGGTAAAATAATGCTATCTTTGGAGACACGACACCTGTTTAAGACAAAACCCTCACAATATAAATAACAGGGGCAAAGACAATGCATTAAAATATTACTTAGAATTGACTTATGCTGGTGATCAAAACAAGAAAACTGGATTATCAGCTTTACAACCCAGTTTAACGTTGTATTTGTGATAGGATGTTTAAACTACTCTAATATAGGAGAAATTCTAGAAACATTCAAATTTGTACTACCTGGATCTCCTTCCTTCTTTCCTTCATTTCCACACCTTTATTCTGGCAAAGGAAGAATCTTGATTGTGAAATAAATATACACATATATACACAACAGAAGAAACAAAGCAGACATACAGGAAATGGAGAACAGGAAATTAGAGAAAAAAAAAAAAAAAAGCCTGTGGAAGCCATAGAGGAATTTCTATCAGAAGACTTTTCTCAGGACTACAGTCCAGATTCCAGTCTAAAGTTGCAAGAGCAAGTAGCTCTATACACACTTCATCTTCATGTCCCTAAGGTTCATCTCTTTTTGAGGTCCTCGAGCTGTCTGTAAAAATTAAGTAGCTAAATTGGATACGAATTAGACAACTCGTTTAATGGAAAAGATGACTAGTGCTTGCTCAAAGAAATAAGTTTGCATTTGACTAGCTCACATGGTGAACTGTAACTGCTCTGTGAACTTTCTAAGAGGTTCTTGTAGACTCAGACAGAGGTAGAAACCATTTCAGTTATTAAAAGAAACCAAGTCTTTTTGTGCAGCAGCAGAAAAGAGGAAACTCCTCCCTTTCGAATTATAAATCTTTATAGTGCAATTCTTTATGGCTAGGAAGAGAACTTCAGACACTTTTCAAATAACCCCAACTGTTTAATCTGTACCCTTTTGGAAGTCAAGCTGTGTGTGTACGTGAGACAGAAACATTTTTGCTGAAATAGGAAGAATGATATGGTTCTCCTCAACCCACTGTAAAACTACCTAATTCTTACAGTGGAAGCAATGTACATTTCCTTTGCAGAGAATGTCATTATGTGACTTGTGAATCTTCATTCTTTTGTGGTCTAGTTAGAATCTGTGATCACAGGGGACCATGGTAGGCAAATGGACACTACGCCCATTAACAAAGATATTAAGTTTTACCTAAGAAGAAAACCAACAAGGTCTAAGTTTAGCTTACAGATAAACAAGCCTGAGCCATTCATACAAGATCCTCTTTATCAGTTCCTTTTAAATTTACTACTGCTACAAAGTCAGTTCAGTCAGACTGTCTTCCGCTAGGTTTTAAGCAATTTGTTTGAAATTCTAGCAAATCCAATATCTCAGTAGTAAAATTCATTGATTTTGCTACCATTCCCGATGCAGTGCTCAGCCACTCACAAAAGCGCAACACAAAAAAGTATTCCACAAATATTTAATGAAAACTTTTGTTGTAGTTACAGTTGAAAAGGTGTTTCACACTGGAGGAAATTTGCATTTTTAGTAAATTAAGAATCACAGGCTGCAGGACATAACAATGAACAGACATAACAATGAACAGATGTTGCAGATTGATAGCATTTTTCATCTAAGAATGCAAACATTTTTTTATGGCACTGGAGTAAAACTGGTAGAAATTTAGTCTTAATGAGAATTTACAGTCAGACTCCTGGACAAAGGGATTCCATCTCAAAGGCTAAATTGGGAGAGGTTTTGTTTGTTTCTTTTTTGTTTGATTTGTTGTTTGGGTTTTTTCTGTTTGTTGGTTTGTTTTGCTTTTACATGTAGCAGTTTACATGAAAGATAAAGTGGTTTCTTTTTTCTTTGTCTCATAGGGAGCCACAGAAGCATTTGGTGTCCAAATCCTAATTTATTGATAAAATCACAGAAGGCTCTTCTTTAGAAATAATCAGAGCCAGAACAAGGCTACAGATGTCCTCCAAACCTAATCAAAGATCCATTCATTTTCTTTTCTTTCTGATTCTTCACAATTAAAGATGCTTATAGATATTCTCTCCTGTTATAAACTATATTCAAAAATTAGAGTCTCCATTAGGAAAATATTAAGACAATTTTTATAACTGGTCATTTTTACATACCTTCTTCTTGGAGCTTTTTGGCCAAAGCTCTGCTTTGTAATTAACCCAAGATTATATTTGGCTCACTCCTTTAAAAAGGGATTTATTTACAATGCCAAACAATAAATTCATCACACTTTGCCGTAAATTTTTGAGTTTCCGTTCTTTTCTTAATAATAATTTAACACATTACAGCTTGATGGAGGCTTAAAAGTTCACCAAGCAACAGCTGGTTCTATCTGACTGCCACAAGAGCTTCTGGGAAAAATAAGTAGTTAAGGGCAAAGGTGCACAATATGTGCACATGCACCACAAACTGCAAATAATAATGACAAAAAATACATTAAATAAAATATAGCATTAATATGTTAAAAAAAGCCAACACCCAACTCAAATGTTCATATAAAAATGCATTGCACAGAAAATTAGATTGAACTCCAGGAGTTTTCCATGTCTCCTTATGGCTTCATACCTCTGTACTGCTCAGCATAGTCCTGAGTTTCTGGAAGCTAGAAAGATCTACTTTTTGCCCTTGCTCAGTGGTAGAGAGAGCTAAGTCCTCACAGGTCAAAACTCTATAGGTCTTGCCTGCTGAACCGTACAGCTCTGTAGTATACAACAGACTCACTGCAGATCTTGGAAAAAGACAGAGATTTGCAAATGTCACCAGTCATTCCTACATGAAGCAGTTAATCTGCTTCCAGACACTTTCATAATATCTCAGACATGAGGGGAAAACTAAACATATTTAGCTAGATATATTAAGGCAGGTCCTTAAATGAGCTTAAATGCTTCTACTAAAAAGCTGACTATTGTGACTTTCTCCAAAATCACTCTTTGTAATTTACTATGCACACAAGATTCAAACACTTTGTTATTCCCTTAGAAGGGCAAGTGTGATGTAGCAGTGCCACGCCATAAGATAGTGTAGATAGTGTAAGGACCAGGAATTTCCTCAAATGCATCAAAAGTTTCACACAAGCCAGGTCCATTTGCAGTTGCAAGCTTCAACTAGGCTGGCTGATATCAACTTGGAAAATGACACTGACTTGAAAAAAAATTTTAGAAGTCATAACTCATGAGCATTTGCAAACTCAGTTCCAAGACAGAATTCTAATGACTTCCAGAAACCACCCTGCAGTCATGAGAAAAATCCTAGAAAGCTGAGAGTCCAAAAGTGTAATAAAGTCCTACAGGACTAGACAAAGAGCATACAGACTTCTCCAGCCAAAATAAGGAAGTATAAAGCAGCTGTCCATATGACAGCAGTTACTTTGGAATTGCTGTTCCATCGTGCAAAAGCACACCACCAAATATACTCTACCCAGTGCATACACAAGCTCTTGTAAACTCACTAGTGTTTGTTCCTTCATTCCTCTTCAAAAGCTTTTGAATCCACAATTTGCACTATTTTCTACATCAGCTTGAATTGCCAAGCCAGCATCTATTCCCTTTTGGGGGTTTTAAGCTGGCAGGAAGACTTAACACTAAGAAGTATTCAGAGAAGTGACATGAATTTACTTTTTTCAAACTTAGACAAAGTCAAGATGAAAAGCTATTAGTGTGTCCTAAAGCCAGATTACAAAAGCTGTCAGAAGACACTTCCATAACAAAACTCTCTTCAGGAGTTGTGTTTGTATTTTTCAAGGTACATTTACTAGCTTGTGTGACACGCCCAAGAAAAAAACCCTTGAAATTAATTTATTTGTCTAAAGACTCAATAATTAAGTCTCATCAGTTCTCTCAAGAGGCAGTCTGAAAACTTATATAACAAAAGCAAGTCTAGTTCACGTTTCCTGACTGTGTATAGTGGGTATTACCACCATTTAAACAGTACAGGATTCCTATGCCAGCAGAGTATGACTGTTCTGTCTTGCACAGAACAGTCTGATTTTTCTATAGCAGTATATGATATGTCAGTGTATACTTTGCTGAAAAGAACTTTCTGTCAACAATCTGTTTCATTGGCATTAATGTGCAGTAAAAGACAACGAAGCATGACTCAATTAAACCACCAAATACTGCATTTAAATAACATTAACCCCTGACATTTTAAAAGAACAGTGCAGGATTTTAGCTGCATGACTCTTGTTAAGGTCAGTGCTTTAATATATACAGCTTCCCACCCCAAATGTCTGACATAAATTTGTTTCAGTAAGCCAATTGAGAATGAAGCCTGAAATCAGGATTTATCTACTACTGCAAACATTACAACTAAGATTTCTCCCATGCTATTGTTTATAGGAACAAATTTTATTAACCTTCACATGGTGTTGAGCTAGAAAAGCATTTAATATTTAATTCACAATTCTCTTGCTTTTGTTTTGATAATTACCTTATGGACTGAGGTTTACAAAGTATTTTCAAAAGCTTTTTAGTCAGCAAAAATCTCAAATGCTATATATATAAATGTCACAGGATGGAGGGTAGCTTTGGGTTCCTTCCCATATGTGCCAGTAGAATCTCACGCATTAGAAGGACTTTATGTATGAAGTTCTGATGGCAAGCCAACACTGAAAGTTACTGAAACTCTGCCCTGATTCATACAAAAGTCAACCCCTCTTATTTTGCCATGCATGCATATGTGCCAGATTTTTAAGCCTAACAGCATTTTTACTGTAATGTGTAGAAGGTTCATGCCTTTCTTAAATATATGTCTCACAAGTACAGTGTCTATGATGCTTGTTTCTACAACCCTGAGGACCACACCATTAGTGTGGACTAAACTATTCAGATACCTACAATTCAACAGTGAGTGGTAGTAACACACAGTAGTGTGTGTGTTAGCTGTACATCACACAAGAAGAAACGTAATTATTTAAACATAATTAGCACTGCTTTATTTTTGAAAAATCTTAACAGAGTGGAAGATTAAAAAATTTGTTTACCAAGAAAAAGAAGGGATACTTGTACAATAATGGTGACAATACTTGTGCTTAAAATTAAAATGTTTTCTATTTTTTAAGTACTGACTTTCACGGAATTAGTTGAAATGAAGTCCAACCACTTATGAAAGTTTAATTGGGCACAGTAGAGCCATGAGAAGGCAATCTGATATCAGCAATAATTATTAGTACTATTAGCTTATAAAGAGACAGGAAGCATGGTACAGTAGAGGTAGTAAATAAAGAACTGAAGAGAAATTATTCAGTGGATCTCCCTACCTCCTGCTGAGCATTCCTTGGAAACAATTTAGTTTTCAGACACTTCCTCATATTTTGCTTTGTCCTCGTTCAATTTTATTCATCAGTCACTGGACACCAGAATAGCAGACAAAGATTCAGTCTCATATTCATTGCTGAATGGCTGGTTTGTAAAGCACTGAACTGCAATACATAAAATTATATAAATTGCCCCAAATTCCTACATGATGCTCCCCGTGACAGTGATCAGATCCATGTTAGCGTGACAAAGAGCATGTCACCTTCCATCTCCCATTGAAGGACAATTTGCAGAGACCTAATTGAAAGTCACGTCTAAATCTGTAAAACTGAAGTCATAGTAGAGTCAGAGTATCTGTAGGAAAATGTAATTTTTCCAGTTTAAACTTTGTACATTAAAATGTTAAATAATTTATTCAAAAATCACTGCATGTTTCACTGGTTTAGTTGAATACTCAGCAAAGGGGAAAGATGAACTTAAAATAATTTCTGAGTAAATGCTGAGGTACATTTTTAAGCCATATGAACAGCATGATGCAAAATGATTGTCCAAAAATGATCAGATTATGAAGACCAAAGTGAAGTGAAGTTGAATAAAATCCAATCATTTCACACTGGGCAAGATGAAAAGATAGGAAAGAATGTCCTAATAGATTCCTTTGTTAGTTGGGATTTCAAGGCCAAGCAACAACTGAATGGAGAGAAAATGCTGACTAAGCATGGTGCCCCACCACCAGCAGTAGGAGAGGTACTCTTCACATATAGATTTCATCCAAACTCTGAAGCTGCCTGGGGCTTTTTGGGGTTTATTCACTGGAGAATAATCAAAGAACTACAAAAAACATCAGGAGAAAAATGCTAATAAAGCAATTTTGTATATCAGAAGAGAGTTTAAATATTTTTTAAGAGCTTAGTTATAGCACATGCAAATTTATTTTAAATTTAAAGCATTGGAAAACCTTTCAAGTACAGAATGACAGCCGAATGATCAGATGCTCTTGTAAGTGATCAAATGATCAGACTGACCTAATTGACAAAGAGGTTATATAAAATATTGCCTTTCACTTAATCCAGGGCTTTAGCAGTGTTTGGAAACTTGGAGAGCCCTTTACAAAGTAAAATGTCCCACTTGTTGAGTAAGGAATTATGGACTAGATACATGGACAGTAAGTCAGCTGCAAAACTGCCTGAACTGGTGAGCTCAAAGGATAGTCAGTGATCAGTGGCACGAAGTCCACCTGGAGGCCCGTCACTAGTGGTGTACCCCAAGGGTCAATACAAGGACCAATACAGACTCTTAACATTGTTAATGGCCCAGATGACGAGACCCAGTGCAAAATCTGCAAGTTTGCAGATGATGCTAAACTGGGAGGAGTGGTTGGCAGATCACAAGGATTTGCTGCCATCCAGAGGGACTTTTGACAGACTGGAGAAGCGCTGATAGGAACTTGATGAAATTCAAGCAAAGAGAAGAAAGGCTGCTCTGCCTAGGGAGAGCTACCTCTTGCACCAGGACAGGATGGGGAACTGAGACTGACTGAGGACCAGCTGTCTGGAGAGGAGTTTGGCAGAAAAGTACCTGGAGGTTCTTGGTCTTCCTGTTTTCATGAGGCAGAAATATGCCCTGGAAACAAAACAGACCAACAACCCCTTTTGGGCTGCATCAGGAAGTGAGCTGCCAGCAAGTCAAAGGAGGCAATCTTTCCCCTCTATCCAGCAATGATGACTCTGTATCTGAAGTAATGGCTCCAGTCCAGAGCTCCCTAACACAAGAGAGATGAAAATACCCAAGTCCAGAAGGACCAAAAAGATTACTTATAAAATAACTGGAGCATAATCACTTCTCGTAAGAGAAGAGGTTGAGAGAGTCGAGATATTTTTAGCTTGCAGAAGAGAAAGCTCAGGGAGACCTTACCAACTTGTGTAAGTACCTGTAAAGAATATGGAGCCACACTATCCTCATAAAGAATATGGAGCCACACTATCCTCTGTGGTGCCTAGTGACAGCACAAAAGGCAGTGTTCAACAACATGTTGTTGCTGACTGTATTCTAAGCAGGGGTGCTGGAATAGATGATCTTCAGAGCCTTCAAACCTCAGCTCCCTTGGTTTAACTTGGTAAAGGCATTCAAGATCTTTTACAAAGGAGGATACTCCCATAAATGTCTATCCAACTTGACAGACATTGAATTCTGTTGAATTTTCAAATAGTTGTGGAAGACAGGAGCCAAAAAGCCTCTCTGTACTACTAGTGTAGTAGGAATTGCTTAGAGTATGTGGAGTGATAATACAGTCAGTCCAATAACCAAAATCTTTGCTGAGAAAGATATACATGTGTGTGCACAGGCACAAACACAACTTGTACTAACAGCTATAAAACATACTGCAGGGAAAAAAATAATGTTTTACACAGTCTTTTTTCAGAGATGTGTTGCTCGGTGGGTAAATACATTTGTATTAATTTTGAGACTGACCAGAAAGCCAATCATTTGTTGTACCACATTCAAAAACCATGGAGAGTATTTTAGCCCCACTAAATATGGTCTTTCTTCTAAGGAAACTAGTGGTTTTCCTGGAAAAGTACTGAGATAAAGCTGAGATTCCATAAGTAGACCTAGTCTTCTTCAAATTCCAAGTCCTAAAAATGAAAAGCTTTGAAAGTAAGGATCAAGGCCTCAAGCTCTGTAATTTTCAAAGCAAGGCAGAGCAGATGGTATAAAGCACAATGTTCTTTTGAGAGCTACTGTTACTGTACCGTCTAGCTATGTTCTATGCAAGCATGATTTTTATTCTGTCCCCAAAAGAAAGGGAAAAATATGCTTTGGTAAGCTACAAACTACATTCGTAAACTACTAACAGGGGATCTTCTACTTACCTGGAATTTATCTCAAATTTCACTTTATCAAATGCAAGAAAAAGCAATTCAGGAATATCATACTAAAGATAATCCACTTTACTACTCTCAGATTCTTCACAATGAAAGAAAAATGAGATTTTCATTACAAATGGGACATCTGACAGCCAAATAAAAGATATTTCAAAATCCTTTCCAAATTGATAGCTTTATGAAAAATAGCATGTAACTCACAGTTAGTCAATATTTAAATAGAGCGAATGAGGTAGATGTTCCCTTCAATGAAAACTTGCAAATTAATTCTTGTGAGAAATGATAACTTGTCAGATTATTCCTATTAACTACGGTCAGTATTCCATTGTTTTGATTCCTGTGAAATCACAGAAACCCACGCTTGGAGCTGTAACTGGACTAAATGGAGAAAATACTCTTACTCTCACTAAGATATGGATTTCAGAAAGAAATCCTTTTTCTGTCTCTACATGCACATAGACTGGCAATGATGGGAAAGGGACAAGTAGGCTGCAAATCTTTGCAGTTTGAGACCACATAGCAAAACACAGACACTTTTTTTCTCAAATTACAGAGTACCATGAGAATATACTTTAAAAAGTGCTTAAATGCATTTATATACAGTAGAGAGGAAAATGATCAGTGAGATATATCCTTTCATTCCTAATATGAATATAATAGATCTTTGACATTAAACTTTGAAGAGCAGGATACAAGTACTTGTGGTGCCTTCTAGAACAGTCATGAAAGAGTGGAGCCAAGAAACTTGGAGAAAAACGAAAACTTTCTTGAGTATTCAAGATTAAATACATGAAGAAAAGGAATGTTCTTTCTCTGTCAGCTAACTCTTACACTCAAGAGTTCTTCAGGATTTATTATTTGACATTTCATGGCTCTGTATTATTATATACACATACATGCACATCAAGGCTGTGAGCAAAGGACTGTACAAGAGAGAATACCTGAAAATTTGAAGCTACCTTAAACTAAAGGCCTTCTGTTCAAGATTTAAAGGCATGTTAGTAATGTCTTGGTTTGTTCAGCCTGGAGAACAGAAGACTGAGAGGAGACCTCATCGCAGTCTACAACTTCCTCAAGAGGGAAAGAGGAGGGTCAGGCACTGATATCTTCTCGGTATTGACTAGTGACAGCTCCCAAGAGAATAGCTTGAAGTTGTTCCAAGGGAGGTTTAGGTTGGATATCAAGGAAAGGATTTTCATCCAGAGGGTGGCTGGGCACTGGGAACAGTCTCCCCCGGGAAGCAGTTACAGCACCAGCCTGAGAGGTCAAGAAGCATTTGGACAATGCTCTCAGGCATATGGTGTGACTCCGGGGATTGTGTTGTGCAGGGCTAGGATTTGGACTTCATGGTGATTATGGGTATCTTCCAATTCAGGATAGTCTATAATTCTAGAGTGCCTGAAAACAAGGGTAGTTGGAAGATTTGTTAATTTTAAGTGATACATCATTTATGCAAATATTCTTTTCCATCCAAAATGTAATGGATGGAAAGTAGTAGTCGTGAAGCTTTAAAATAAAATCCTACATTTAATATACTATTACAAATTCCATAATGCATAATATTATTTTTCCAACGTATCACTGGCCCATAGTGAAAAACAATCTATTGTGTAGATTTTGCATTCATTTTTTTTCCATAAACTATACACCACATCAAAAGTTAATAGCACTAGGAAGTTCTGTAATTAATATGAAAACAAATGGTACATTAAAAAATTTCTTTTGTTCTTCATTCACAATGATGAAAATGCTAGGATTTAACCTTTAAGGGTTAAAGAGTTTAATCAATGTCAATGTCTGATCTTCTGAAGGCGATAAAGAACAGTCTGTCTAGCGATACCCAACAGAACATCACTTTGTCAAGCCACAAAGCACCCAAAAGCTTGTCAAGTAAGTTACCAGAAACCTCTTTGTGGTTAGAACTCAGCTCCTTCCTGCTTGACCTATTATTTGATATTTGACCACTTGGTTGCAAGACACTTGCTCTTTCCAGCTGAAATGTCACTGGGGCATCTTGTCAGCTCCCCGACATCTCGGCCTGACATACAATTTTACTTTTGTGTGCTACAAGGCAGAAAATGCAGGGCAATGGCCTTGCTTTAAATTCTGTCAGCATCAAAGATGGGCGTCACTCTTGGGTCCTACCAACAACAACAAAAAAGGAGTCTATTTGAAGGTCAAAACAGCCATTACTTTTTAGTCTTTCAGTTTAAACTAAATACATTACCTGCAACACTGGTTTGGGAACTGTCCTTATAAAGTATATAAACATATCATCAGAAATCCTCCCTCCACAATTGTTCTTCTTTCTTATGAAATGCAGACTTGATAAAAGGGTGAGTTTTCAGCGCCTGCAGGGACCAGATTCAGTGGTTAACTTAACTTGTTCAAATAGGCAAGTGGTATCATGTAGCTTTACAAGGAGCAACCTGACCTTCTCACATTGACCAGCAGTGACATTATTGTGCAGGAAGAGAAGCAGTCACATCATTTCTGTTTTGCACAACCTGCTTAAAGTTTGCAACTAAATGCTTGTCTTCAGTTGAGCTGACAAGAGAAAAGAGGGGGCTCAGTGAACCATGGCAGGGCTGCCATGAAATGACAGGAATCATTGGCATACATTTCAAATAGCTCTCTCAATCCTATTAAAGTATTGCAGTCCTGCTTTAAAATAGACAAGTATGAAACAACTTTGATAGATAGAGACTAAAATGGCTTATTGATTTTTTTTTTTAAGACTGAGGAAAATTACCCAAAATGTGTCATTCTTTAACATTTAAAAATATACTACATAAAAAATGAACAACTGAAATAAATAAAAATTTAAAGAAATAACTGCTTCAGTATGCAAAACTGACAAGTGCAGAAATGTGAAAATACAAATGTACATTCTCATAAAACTATAAAATTAATGTAAAAAAATACAAACACTGAACTACAATTCAAAGATAACAAAGAAAAATTACACTTTAATTGCATCATTTTACATTAATATAATTTTTCCCTTTTAGAAGATTATTGATACTAAGAATCTGAAAATCCATTTTCCATTGTTCTTCTGGGATTGGATGTGACATCCAGGCTGAAGAAACAGATTGAAGACAGAGAATTGTCTCTATTTTGCATAACACTGTAGGATGTGTCAGGTTCAGCTTGCAATGCCAAAAAGTGTGGGATAGAACTCTGATCAGGCTGAATTTCTACCTTGGAGCCATGCTGATATATGAACATCTTGTTTCCTGTAATGATAAATAAAAAATAAAAAAACCAAAAAGAGAATCTACATTTACTATTGAATTCCTTTCACAAAGGTATGCATATGAAGTATTTGCATGTGTTTTCTTCCTGTTTTAAACACTTACTTTGGTACCTGAGAACCGATAGTCATATTTAATAAAAAGAAACAAAGGACGTTTTCTCAGGTATTCTGCTCGAGTAAATGTTAGAAAAAAAAAAAACCTACTGTATTTGAAGTGTTACAAATACTTAGAAAGAACTTTTATCCCCTCTTCATTATAATTATCAGATTTCTTTTTTTTGTCAAGCAAACCAACTTTTTCCACAGTCTCTCTGTCAGTTTTACTAAGAGCACATGCCATGCTAACCATGGAAGGTATTTGTTTATCTTTAAATATATTTTATCATCAATCAAAATTTATCAAAAATCAAACACTTAATACTCTTCAAATGAGAAATTGGACAGAATTGTAAGTAAATGGACAGAAAATATACACTGAATGTACATTGATGGGAGCATGATTCATACTTCATTGAGTCTCAACATTCAGTCAAACAGATATAAAGGTTAGACTAGTTAAAATTCAACAACTTCCAGCACCAAAATATCAGGCATTGTACTTTGATGGATAATATCAGTATATCGGTACTAATAATTCTTTTAAAAATGCTAAAAAAGACATCCTGTATACCCCTAAACAAATAAAAGAAAACCCAATGCTATGTTGCTCTTCTTCCCTTTACCAATGCACTACACATTGTAAAAATAACAAAAATTTCATCAGGTCTTACAATATGTGAAAGTATCACATGCAAAGCACAATTGTGGACTAAAAAAATTAACATAATGAATGACCAGAGATACTGACACAGTAAGTCTGAGGTTTAGAACACTCTCTTCAGCATTTAAGGAAGAGTGTACATTGCACATATAAATACACACACACACATTGAGGCATAAACCCATATATACAGACACACAAACTAATATACACCTGGAGAGAGTTTGAAGGGTGTGTGTATATTCATATTTCAACAAATTCAGTCTCAATCACATATATATAAAGACAAATTCATGAACAATTTCCCTTTCCTCTGTTAACATTGCTGAAGAAAAATCAATTGTTGCCTCGAACACCTACTTCAAGAGTTCCCTTTGATATGGACTCTTTTGATTTCCTGATTCACCACAAACAGTACTGCAGCCACTGTAAACCACTAGGCTATGTTAGGCCTTCATTAAGTACTCGTAGAGTAGCAAATTTAGATGACTGTTTCAAGTACACAGTTAAAATGAGGTAGTGCCCTGAGTTTTTCTGAATTATAGGTCTGACGAGGATGAGATAACTAGCAGGAGTAGCAAGTAAGATCTCTTAACACTTTAGTTTTTCAGTCCATCTGGGTTCAACTCTTTACCAAATGAGACTCACTAAAAAGCCAATGCACAAATGACATCTCAGTGTACCAGTAGACCTCAAATGAGATCTCAGTGAAGGCTAATACACCAATTAACAGCCTGTTCTTTGGACACTTTAATTAGCTGACCACACAGAAAATTCTCTCTAAAATAAGAATCATTCATTAAAACCATTACAACAGTATTGAAATACATAAACAACTTGTGATGTTCTAAAAAAACTTCCACATTTAAAAAAAATTAAATCAATGAGCTGCAAGCTACAAATGGGTTTCACCCTGGATAACAAATATNAAAAAAGAAGCATGAAACTTAATGATTGGTAGCAAGTCAATAGACTATGTCACAGTAAAAGCTTCACTGTTGGGGGAAAAAGTCTCTGGTTTAGTTATCTGGAATCTGTGCTGTAGTTCTCACAAAGAACAGAATACTAGTCATTGAACAGAAGAGAAATCAGATTTAATAGCAATGTGATTGATGTAAAAGACAATTTTTGGCTCTTTATCCTAAGAACTGTTCTGATCCAATATCTTTATATACCCTCATGATGAATAAAAAAATAATATTCTATAGGTTAGAAGAAAAAACACTCAGAATTGTTATAAAATTCATTTTCTGAATACATACAGAGGAGTTTCAAAGGCAGTTATAATTTCCCTAACAGACTTCTTTCATCATCATTGTATTTAGACACCTTTCTAAAACAATTGACAAACTCAAATGACTATGCCAGA
This sequence comes from Thryothorus ludovicianus, assembly GCA_013397245.1. Taxonomy (NCBI): domain Eukaryota; kingdom Metazoa; phylum Chordata; class Aves; order Passeriformes; family Certhiidae; genus Thryothorus; species Thryothorus ludovicianus. The sequence continues at coordinate 36,301 of VZTB01000856.1, read as the reverse complement.
GCTGTGGTGATAATCCACATAATCATACACATAAATATGCATTTAGGTATTTTTTGAAAGAGGAATTATTTATCTGAAATAAGGTGTGTGTTCAGTCTTTAGCGCCTTCATTTACCCTGTAAACCATATATGACTCCATCTGAACTGTGACACTTCACCAGGTAAATAGATATCTAGGACACATATGCCCAGCAAAAATATGCTTTCAAAATATTTATGTAACATAGTAATTGTCATGTCCTGAGCACATCTTTCAAAGTTTGATTGCCTAACGTTACAAAACATGTTTTCTTGAAAACAAAATATGAAAAGTTAGTCTATATTGTGGAATAATTGCTTTCTAAACCTTAGTTAACCCATGCAATTTTTTATTAGAGGTGGAAAAGATTTCTAAAACAGTTTTTCTCTATGGTTGCTTTGTCACTAACCTACAGTCAAAATTAAGATTAGTGTAAAGGTTGTCTCATATATGTCTGATATATGAGCTGTTTTACCATAATTAAAACTTGTTTATAGTGGGTTGCTTTATTATGATGATTTTGTGATGGAATATTTTCATACTGTCATTTATTATATTATATTATATTATCCTTCTATTATGCTTTTATTGCAATGTCAGCCTACCCAAAAGCATCATGTTGCAAAGATGCCCATTTTGCTATTGTATATTCATATTTTTGGAATAATATGCACAGTTGGACACTTGAAATTAGAAGCCTGTGCATGTGTTATGACAGTGATGCAGATAATTACACAAGGAAATAAACTATTACAAGTATACTGTTTATCTTCAACTGTAGGAGAAAAATCTGCAGCTGAAGCTGCAAATTAGTCAGAACGATTTCAGCCTTCAAAATCTACACAAAGGTAATTTTGCTGGAAAATTTTCACATCTTTTCAATTTCTCTCAACTATGTATGTTATTACAAAAACTTCTTCCACTTCTCAAGTTTCCTGCGACTAATTTTTGTCACTTCAAACTGCTTTCAAATATTCAACTTCAAAACACAGTAGCCCAAACTTCTCTTCTGTTTTTTTCTGACATGTAACATGCTACCTTATTAAAAATATATATTATTAGAAAATTAGAATA
>VZTB01000856.1:0-35144 GCA_013397245.1 Thryothorus ludovicianus | reverse complement strand
AGTTCTCTATCTGTGTGATTATGTAGGTGTAATAACAAGTTCAGTATTACATCTCAATGTAAATGAAACAAAACTGTTGAATTACAAGGTCGAAATTGATCTGTAATTTGCCAGAATACAGGACACTTAGGTGTGTGAGGATGCCTGTCAGTAAACAGAAATGCAGAGGGAGGAGTAAGCTGAAGTTTCTTCAGAATCCTAGTGACCTCTAAAATCTCTGGAAAGACAGTAGCACAGTTTCTCAAGAGTAGAAAGAATTTTAAGTACAGATGCAGAGAATGGTGGAGGGAAAGTGAGAAACAGTCAATATATTTCTCCATAATTGAGTTCTGATACTCACTCCTCTCAGCCCAACTCCAGAACAAATACTCAGTAATACCAGTAGACAGCAAATCAAATGGCCAATAATATTCTTTTCAGCTTCTTCCACCTATGCTAGCCTTGCAGCTTGCATCACCTCAGTGCTGCAGTATCAATTCCAGTAAGTGTTAAAAAAAGAACCACCATCTTCAACAACCATTTTGCACCACTGATGTGGAAACCCTATTTCCCAACTGAGAGAATGACGTACATTTTCAGATCATCCACAACCTCCTACTCATACTGTTATTTCCAAAACTGAGTTGCCTTTTGCCAGACAACACTGAGACCTCCAGTATCCTATTTTTTGTTGGTTTTTGTTTGGGTTTTTTTTTCTGTTAAAAGTAGCTCCAAGAGCCATTATTTACTCTCAGTGAAATAATCAAATAGAATACTACAAACTGGCATTTAAAATGGAAAGTATTACATGTGGATGGATGTCATTGCAACACAGTGCTAGTTACAAGCTTTTTCAAAGAAGGAATGGTATGCCCAAAACTGGAAAGTTTGCTTCCCATGTCAGTGATCTTGTGATTCTGTATGCTGAGGCAGTAGGACTAAATTGGTGCTCTGACATCATGTAAGAAAACTGTAACATTCGGTATAAATTTTAATTGTCAGCACTCCTGCCTGGATTGTGCAAACAATTTGCTATCAGAGAATAATTCAATGGACTGCCAACTCATTCCATATTAAGTCAGAAAGGTAGACACACAACACACTTTGGGTGCTGCTAGCCAACAATACTAATGGCTTTTTTCATTATCAAGAATTCCCTCTTCCACTTTCAGGAGATTTTAAACAAATATGAGTCTGTAATATCAGGAAATTACAATTTTTTTTCTTACTTTCCTAATGTTTTTACGTTTAATTCATTCAGTGAAATCACACTCCAGAGGCTCAATTAAAAGCAATTAAGAAAAAGATTTCATTATATATTGTATTTGTTTTTTCTAAAAGAAAATCCTGTTTCATTCAAATGCACTTAAACCTGGTATGTTTGAAGAACACACAGGATTGGATAGATTATCAAGCCAGATGAACACTTTATGTTCAATGCTTTGTTGGCTTGAAGACAAATAACTTGGTTCTGCATTGCTAATTTTGATGTTTTCTAAAAGTTTTGGCCAAATTCCACACACAGCCTGTACCATAAGCCTTTGTTCCAGATGCTTCATTGGAATACACAGGGAAGTTTCCCATTTTTAGGTGAAATTCTCTGCACTGCACTGTTAATACAAAGATACTAGACAAACAAAGCCATGCTCTTTTTTTTCATGGTGAAATGATTGGTCTGATTTGATTTCAATCCAGGTTTCCCAATTCTTGACTACTTTAGTTCTTAGTACTTTTTGGCCACGATACCTACCACTGTCTTTCCACTTTCTCAAGAATGGAAGTAACTTTTATTTATTTATTTATTTTGAATCTGGGTGGCCAACCCAAATGACTATTGCTTTACTTTGTCCTGCATGCTGTACACTAATATTATGACACCACTCAATGTTTCAGAGCAGTGTGTAAGATCATCCCTGCCTTTAACTGATGCCTCTCTTGCTTCCAAGGAAGGCTTTCCTACTACGTGACTTTTCCCCTAGCTTCTCATTGCCTTAGCTCAGTATGTCATTCATGGCTCCCTCTCAGCTCTCCATTTCTTTCTAGTAAGAAGGGGAGAAGAGGACTACAATCAGAGACTAAATGACTCACAATGTCATGCTAAGACACTACCAGTTCACAAAGTAGTCCTCCCCTCCCTCTTCTTCTGGGAAAACAGTCTATTCCACTAGTTAAAGTGTCAAACTTCATATTCTTGTGAGATATGTATTCAGCCATCATCCGAATTCCTTTCCAGTGTGACTGTCTGATGTATGCCTTCAAAGTTTCACCTGAGTTGCACGTATACTGCTGCTTTAGCAGAAAAAGGAAAGAAGTATATTTACATTCATTTTGCCAAACATTAGCATCTTCTGTCCAATCATTTGAATGCAGAAGTGTTAGGAGAAAACAGCTTAGAGAACAAGGGTTGACACATACAGTGTGAAATCTTAAGGTGCTTGAATGCAATGAGGGAGAAAGTGAGACAGAACCACGTTTCATCTCCCTAACTGTGGTACAGTCCACATGAACTTTGTGACAGGTCTCTGTCTCTCAGCCACACTTCACTAGCTTCTGCTGACATTCAGCTGTCAGACAGCAACCCTTTACCATGCCCCTAACATGCTCTACAGCTTCACCCAATTAACTCGCTTTCACTTGACATTGCAGCAAAAAGCTTCATAATAGGTGGTCAAGGTGCACGGTGTCTGCTTGCCCTCTAACTGCTCACGCACAGCAAAATGCTACCTTCCTTTTTGTCTGTCTGCGACGAACCGGCGCAACAACAATTTAGGCATTCTGCTACTAAATGGAACAAGGACAGTGGACCTTTGCCAGCAGGGCATTTATTTATCTCTTAGCAAAAACTATCCTAGAGCTAATAATCACAGCAATTTCAGAAAAAACAATTTATACTGATTTAGTAAAATACTTTAATCACTTTACATTTAACAAAAATATACTGTAACAGCAATTTGATTTCAAGAGGAAAGAAGGGAAAAAGTAATTTATTTACAACAGTAGCACTTAACAACACAGAGGGGGAAGGTCTGGGAACAATGAAAGTGTCTTTGTGACTCAGCTTTCTTGCATTAAAAAATCCTTAGGTATTCAGGAGATTAATTTTTCCTATGCAGTTCTGCCAAATACACTGTATTTTTTAGAAATATTTTTAGAAATATGGATCTATGTCGCTAATAAAATAAATGAACTATCAAAAATATGGAAATCAACATTTTAGGATTCACTTGATAGCTTATAGAAAAATAAGACCAAACACACTGTTACTTTGCTGACAGATGACTTGAAAGCACTTAAATTTGCTCACTAGTTCTCTCAAGATAAATATACGAAGTAGGTCAGAAAAGTCCCTTGTATGGAGTAAGTACTGAAGATACTCAAGTGCTCTTTGATGAATGGGTGGAAGAGTCTGGACTGAGTCTTTATTGGTTATTGGACAGCAAAATTATGAAAGGCACTATAGCAAATACCTTCTAGTGGTCTTATGGGTTTCAACTGCCACAATTCCAACAAGACAGGGCTCAAAAGACTATCCACATAGCCCTTTAAGATTCACGTTTGCTAAACTACAGCAAGCCCACACAGGTTATATAATCTATTTTCATTGCAAGCATATCTACAGGGAAAAGTCCCCTCACAGTTTTCTTTAAAAATCTTTGAAAGGGTAATTTTTCCACACAAGAAATTTTAATTTCACAAAGAGAAGCAGACATCAAGACTGTAGAAAGTAGAAATTCAAGAGAAGTCCTAAGCATGAAGCAAGGAAAACAGGAAAGGAAATACATTGACTGAGACGTAAAGCAGACTCCTCTCACAACAGGAAGTTACAGGAAGAACCAACTTGCTTTATGAAAGATGGTGAAAAGCTTCAAATCATAAGGAATTGAAACTCACATACCTCTGGAAGAGGCTGCTAATACAGAAGTGGATAGTTTTGCAGTAATGAAAAAAATACAGTGAACATCTCACTCAGATTCCATGTAGGAAAGTGGAATTAAAATGAAGTGTCAGGGACATGCATACCCTCATAGTGACTAATATTAAAGTATGTCTTGTAAGTGAACAAAATGTTATTTTGGTTCACTAGGTATTGAAATTATAGTCTGGTGTTGTTCATAATTCTGAAATGACAAAGGAAATGCTGATGTCAAGGTTTGACAGCCTTTACTATCCACTACTGAGGAGTAGATTGAAGTTCACTCTTAGGAGACAACGGAACCAGGACCATGAATACAGACATGGTTTATGCAACCTATCTGCACCTATTTGAAAACCAGACTGACTGGAATCCCTTCTACAAAACACAAACACTTGCATCTTGAGTCAGGACACCTGCACAGTTGCATTATCCTACAGGCTAATCTGAATCTAAGTTAATCTAAACAACTGCATTAAACTGAGTAGCCTCTTTAAAAAGATCCTCTAGTGAAGGAGCAAAGAGTGACTGATTCATAACACATGTTTAGAGGTGAACTAGTGTTATTGCCAATTTAATTTTCTCAAAACGAAGGTTTACTATTAAAATCATCAAAGTATTAGAAGAACAGAGAGTTCCATCCTTTTAGCACTGGCCAATGCATGTAGATTTTCTGGACAGCCCACTGCAAATGTGTACGCTTCTACCTCCTAGCCAAAATCCTGATAAGGGCTCCATCTCACTCCACCATAAATTAAATTACAGAAAGATTCACCAGGAGGAGGTACATTTGGCTCCCTGTACATTTAGTATAGTTTTCTAAGTTTGTTTGCTTATTCAAGGCAAGTACTTTAATGTTCACTGATTCCCAGTAAAACTTACCTGAAGTAACTTCGGGAGGGAATTATTCCTTCTCCCACAGATTACATACAAGAACTGAAGAAGTGTATCTTCAACAGAGTTCTAAAGGGCAGTTTTAAAACAGTAGTGGTCAGGGAAAACAGTTGGCTTTCTAGCAGTATCTCTTATGAAGTATCAGTTGATATCTGAATAGCCTGGGAAAAATATTTTGGGCTCTGTTTCAGTTGATAGCTAATTCGTAGGTTTTCTGTAAATTCAAGACTCAAATTACATTAACTGGTCAAGGAATCAAGCTTATCAGTTATAAACAACATGAGTGTGGGTGTGCTAGGCTTACTCTCTCTGTTGGTTTTGGCCAAATCTATATATACAATTATATTTCAGACAAACCAAAATGAACTAAAAAAAATCCAATAGTTTCTTGAACAGAACTTTTTATACTTACTAAATTCCTGAGCATAGCCCTCAAGAATTGTTCTTAGCTCAAGTACTAGGTCATCTCTTTCTGAGGTTGAATATGCTGTTCAAGTGAGTCCACTAGGCAAACAGAACTAATATTTTCTGCATACCAATCATATTTTAGATGAATAAATATTTTAAAAATGCTAACGGAATTTCATCCTTTCATATATTTTTAAGCCAAATGTGTGTTCTGAAAGCAAACAGTTTGTGTTAAAAACAAGAAAAAAACCCCAAACAAACAAAACCAGACACTACCACTACATACTAAAAACAAACAAATAAAAACAGTCCAAAACCCAGAAACCACCAACACATACAACAGTCCAAACATTTATTAGGTATGTAAAACTTCTATTATAAGAGTCATGAAGAACATAGAGAAACATTTGGGGAAGTGTTTTTCAGCTTTTTGGTTTGAAAAACCAGAAAGGTATAATACAAGTTTAAAAAAATTAGGTTTTCTAAAACAACCCAACCAAAACCCCAAAACAGATTTGTTACAGTAATTTGGTGTGCCTTGTACATTCCAGAATTATACCTTAAATTCCTTTACTCAGAGCTTCCATTGAAATTACACTCTTCTAAACATCTCATATTTAAAGCACCTTAAGTTTCAGTAAGTTATAAAATTAAACTCAAAACACTTAAAGCAATAGGATATTTTGACATACAAAAATTAAAATTAAACTGTATGACTTGATGTGTCAGGAAATTTTGCAAAGCCCTGTTTAAGTTACAATGTTTAATGCTCAGACTCTCAAATTAGTGCAATGGATTTAACAGACCTTGTGAAAGGAAACTTGATGTCACACAGACTTTGAAAGAGTATCAGGCCCTTGACCATAAACATATAAGCACCGTACAAGATGATCCTTCTGTGACCAAAGGAGACGCTCAGTACTAACAAAAGCTGAAAAATTAGAGAATTATTTCATTATTGTGGTTCTGGTCTTCAGAAACTGTATGTGTCAAATCACCTCTATCACCTAGATAGCATAAAAGTCTTCCAAAGTATTGGTGAAAAAAATATACATTTTTTGTAATGTAATTTTACAAATTTAAGAGAGGCAAGTATTGCAATGTCAGCTTTGTGGCAACATTTACTGAGTCGACAATGAATTTATGGGCCAATTTGAGATCCAGATCCAAAAGTGTGATGTCTTAAATCAGTGTAGCTTTAAGAGTCGTCATTCTGAAAACAAGAATTCTTTTAGGAATTCAAGGAATTACACCATCTGAAAAGGATGAAATGGAACCATTGCATCTTCAAAATGTCACTGCTTTCCTGATATCATCACATGTATCAGGGAAACTCTGTTGGTGATTAACCACACTATTTGTGACTGTATTTTTATACATTTCATAACTTACTGTTCATTTTAAAGGTATCGTCCCTTCCACCACAAGGAAAACAAAACAAAAAAAAAAGTGAATTGATTGCTTGAGAAAAAGAGACTCCTATCTTTCCAAAAAGTAAAAGGTGACATTTCTAAAACAAGTCAAAAAAACCTCCAAAATTCTTGTAAAATAGGAAAGTGAAATTACAGTTTAAGAAGCACATTTCTTTCTAAATCCCTTTCTTTAACTAAACTGTTAAATAAACTGAAGAAAACAAATGTTATTTGAATCATCAAGATCATTATCATAATAACATCCTTTAAGCTGACAGTAAAGCTCTTTACCCTATGGAGTGCCCATTTCCCGCTTTAAAAACTTGTTCAATGATTAGTTTATTCACCAGGTCAAACTGCCTAACAGAGTTCAGTCTCTTGAGAAAACAGGTCCTCACTATGATCAACTAGAAAAACTCTACACAATGTGGGTTTCACAGAATTCAATGAAAAAAAATTATACATAACTTAGAATAAATAAATAAATAAATAAATAAAATCCTGATGGGTAAATATTAAACAGTGTGTCTTAAAAATCAAGAAAAAGAAAGATGAAGATGTAACTTGCTGTCTGTATTCCCTTAAATCATGCCAACATTACAGGAATAAAATTATGTGTTAAGTACAATATTATGCTCTGTGCACTAATTGAATTTCCTGTCTATCTCTGCAAGTCATACTCTCTAATATATTTCAAAGGTTTGATTTTTTTCTTCATTTCTCACATTAAATTTTACTCTTAAAGAACAAAATGACAGCAAATAGAAGTAGGCAAATATATTTATTTTTACAAGAAATATGTTACTCTACTGCAAACGTCATAGAAAGGAACACAAAGCTTTTTTGCACAGTTGAAAAGGATGGAAACATGCACAATTATAGAAGGCAGGGGAAAAGAGCATTAACAAGCCAATCGAAAACAACTTGACATCATAAATTCTAGAAAGGCACAAAATAAAGTAGACTGCTGTGGTTTGCAGCTACTCTTCTCTACCACACTCACTGTCTCCGTTTGGCCTGAAGAGGATCTACCCTCCCCTGTGTGGACCAGTGAGGTTACTTCTGACAGTAAAATCAGCTGGGGAAATGCAGGATAGACACAATACCCAGCCTTATGCTTCCATGACCTTACTCCCTGTCTGTACACCAGAAGCAGAAACTAAGAGTAGACAGAGGACCAGAGGCATAGACAGTTGTCTCCTGTGGAGCAAAGGCTGACTGCTAACTGGCACCGAATGATCTGGTGGTAGGGCTACGGCCTCTCTGCCGTCCAGAGCGAAACACAAACCTCTTAACATGAGATCGTGGCTGTGTGTACATATATACATATTTCTTTTCTAATTATGATTTTTCTTAATGAGTGCATTAAATATTAGACATGCTACATTACAAGCGCATGCTGCACATATACACATTTCTGAGGTTAGCTGAGAAAGAGACAGGCTCCTGGCAGCACTGCCCTAGGCCATGCTCTAATCTTTTTTCTCCCCTGTGATCTAGGCAGTGAGCCAGTAGTATAAAGTAAACAAGAGAAGCAAAAAGAAACAGAAATTGTCCTTCTATTATCTATCATCCTGATCAAGAGAACTGCAATCCACAAGGTGCATTTATACACCTCACACTCTTTATCAAAGTTAATATCTGAAGATCAGCACTGAATTTTCTCCTTATAAACACTGCTTTACAGACTTAGCTTGAAACATAAAACCAAACACGTGTGAAAGCAAGAAAATAATTATTCACAACAGTATAGCTTGTAGGATTTACATTTAAAATGTCAAGAAAACATCAGGAAGATGTCAGACTGGACTGCATGGATTCACTCACCATTTAAGCATCTATGCTAGACTCATACAGGCACAGCTATGCTTTAATCCCCTCCAAAATTTCTCAGCAAATTCAGAGTCTCAGAACAAACAGACATTCCCTTTATGTTTAACCCACAGTTTAGCAGGGAATAATAGAAGCTTCCCGGCTCTCTTTCTTGAAATAACTTCTTCAAAAGGGAGGAGGAAGCACCTTCTGGCCTGAGCAAAAGTCCTTGAGTCTGGAAAGAACTGAATTTGTCTGCCTTTGTAGAGAATATTCCTTTTCTTCTATAAAGACAGTAAAATTGTGTCCTTGGCTCTGTTCTTTTGTGAAAACTTTTTCCAGGGTTAAATGTCCTGGTCTGTAATATCCAGTTCTCAAAATAACAACCTGTCTAGCACTCCCAATACTTTCATTTCTACTGCAGCATTAACAATATATGTAATAATATACGAATGTTTCTTTTAATTTGATGTTCTGAAAATGCTCCTTTGATATGTGTGGGAAGGGGCAAAAGAAACAGCAGCGTGTAGCCAACAGAAAGCAAACGTATGTGACTGATGAATAAAACTCATCGCGTATTACCAATGAAACACATTTCAAAAGACTAGTGCAAAGCTGTCTAATTAAGAAAAAGCCATCACATGGTTGTCTCCTGACTTACAATTGCCCTCCACAGCAACAGGGGAATTTCTGAAACATTCTTTTTCAGGAAACCCCCACCCAGTATTTGCAAAGAAAATAGAAGACTCGCTCATTCCAGTATTCCTCCTTTGGAAACTGAACAAAATAAAGTGTAGGCATCCACTGCCTTGCTCTCCACTAATCTGCTGCTGGCAGAAAATGAATGCATGATGATTTTTTACAGGACAAACCTGAACCTACACTTTAGACTTGCTTCCTTATCCAAATCATTAGTTTCTCGAAATCCATCTCCAATTAGTTGCTCCTGAAGGTAAAACTGTTGCACTGGCCTGCATTTAGGGTAAGAGATGAATACAGCTTTAGCTTCCAAGTGTCTTGTTTTCAGTCCTGGGAACTGAGGATCCTTCTTTGTGAGCTGGTAGTTCCAGTACCTCACTAGAAACACATTTCTAATGCCATAGAAATGCAAACCATGAAGGAAAAAAAAGGAAAGATTACCTTCCTGAAAACATGGCCCTCCTTTTTTGTGACTTAGCCAATGACTTAAAAGATTTGTTTTGTGCTTAACAGTGAAACAAACCTGCGGTCATTTAGGAACTTCATGGTTTCCATTAAAACACACAGCATGGACATTTGGAATTTCATAGCAACAGCTAAGTGAGAATGTAGATCTCACTTTTCCAAGTAGGGACCTCAGCTGAGAGTTAACACCCACACACATTCTCTCACATTCCTTAGCCAATTCATGTCATTAAGGAGAGCTGAAGAACAGACAAAACAAAGAAAAAAATCCAAACCAAACCAAAACAAAATCCCACAAAACCCAAACCAACCCCACTTAAGCCTCTTTCTTAAGCACTTAAAAGTAAAATGCTACAAGTGGAAATGTAATGTTTAAATGCAGCACTCTTTCTGTCCATCTACAGTGTTTACAGCATTAACCCTGCAAATGAAAAACTGAATTATTGGAAACCACCTAATTATCCAAACATTTACCTCTCTGCAGGTGTAAATACATGGGCCTAATAAGCCTTCCTACTGTGAAAGCAGTTACTTAAATTATATTAAAATATTAAAAACTATTTAATGAGCTTTTTTCCCCTAAAGTAAATTGAGTGTGTGCCTTAACCTGCTTCAGGCAAAGGAAGTTTCAAACATATTGGTTTTGAAACTAGCCATTATTTCCCATGTTGCAAAAATGGCAATTTTATTTCCCAACAGCAAATGAAACTGTCAGGAAAATTTAGATGCAATAAAATTGGGTGGTTAAACCAACATGCTGGATTTGGAATAAAACTGAATTAAAGGAATTAAAATTAAGCATTATGTCAGTCAAACTTTAGAAAACCTATTTGAAATGGGGGAGGGGGATATGTTGGTGTAGTGTTTTTTTGCAAAAGTTAGGTTTTGGACTTGGTGAGGTCCACCCATAACTACCCATTTTATGTCCATCAACTGTGTCACATTTGAAATTTGCGCAATGAAAAATATTTTGCATAAAATGTGTTGCTTCTGGCAACATTTCTGCCTAAATAAAAAGTTGTCAGGCAGTGTGTGACTTTAGTGGTACAGAGTTTTAAAATGGTGGCTTCAGTCCAAGGCTAGCTAATAACGGCTGACATGCACTGGAATCTTGAGGCCTAAATCAACATTGTTTTCACAGCTGTAATTAAGCCACCTAATCAGAAGCACATTTTGACGGGACAGTTTCTGGAAGCCAGACATTACAATTTCTTATGCCTGGAGCGCAGTGGCTCATGAGAGGTCCTCATTTAATTTCAGGTTTAAAAAAAAAAAAAAAAAAAAAAAGGCGAAAAAAAAAAAAAGAAAAAAAANAGGCTGTAAAATAAAAAGAGCATAAAAAAAGCAGTATACAGCTGTTGAAATGAAGCAGGCCTATGTGTTCATGCCTTGACCAACCCTGCATCCCACCCTCCTTCGGCTCTCTGCCGAGTCCCCAGCTCTCAAGTGGCAGCTACACACAGTGAGATTAAGGACTTCTGCCAAAGTCAACAGATGAGCTGGTCTGAACCGGCTCTCTGTGTGTTCTGATTGTAAATTGTGCTGGTGATGATTAGAGAACTCTAGCACAGGATGTCAACTCTTAAAACTGTCCAGAGAAAATATTTTACTTTTTTTCTAAAGTTCAGGAAATTTTTTTAAACTTCTTTTGTGGCTTGGTACATAGTGTTGTGTCTATAACTTTCAGATGATTCAAACATGAATTCACACAAATCAAGCAACTATATTATTAAAAAATACACTGTTATTTGCTCTCATTGGGCGTACTTCCCTCATGTAGGAATGTTTACATAGCAGAGCTGCAGCAGAATGAAACTCTCTGACTAGTACAATACAGCAGTCTTGTGCTTCTTTCACCTGCCAAGTGGAAGACAGCCTCAAAATTCAGACTATCAACTACTTTTGTTGCATGATTATCAGTTTGGGATGTTGTCATACCTGCTTCAACAGCTACACTGTCTTGCTATTTTTCTGGAGCACAGCTACATTGGTGACTTTAACATAAACTTTCAACCCCAGAGGCCACTGTAAAACTATCAATATGAAGGCAACAGTCACTGGGGTCTGATTACATTTGGTTCTGCACTTTAATTACATATGGATTCTATTAACTGAACCTTTTGCCTTGTAGGCAACATTTTAATCAAATTACTATAATTTTCAAATATCTTACAACAGTCTGACAAGTTTAAAGTTCACATAACTAGAATATTGAGTATCAAAAAAATTTTTGCATAGAAAAGGAAGCATTTTTTTCAAAACAGCAAATGTGTTGTTGGATTACTGTAAATGCTTTTTATGACATTACCCTAAGCATGTGATTTCTAATATAGGTTTTTGTTGTTATTATTAGTAGTAGTAATACCATTAGTATTATTTGAAACTGTATGATTTAGACTGTTTGGTTACAACTATTACTTGTGTAAGCAATACCACGTGACCAAGTGATAATTTGCATTGGGTGCATTCCTTGGCTACACAGTAAGGCTGGCAAGTGATGCCTGACTTAAAGTCAGGACAGAGATGCAAATATTGCTATAAAAATATAATTTCAGGGACATATTACTGCTTGGTGGACTCAGTCTTACAGAGACATTAAACTTAGTAAATCTTATTAATAGAGTTTTTTATTTTCACTTGTCTGATATCCCCATACTTTCATGTCTGTGACCACCTCAGTTGTTGGTAAATTTTCCTTGTGAGTCAGTCACATTTTTCTTTACTTACTATCACTTTAGGAACATTCACGGGAACTTAACACTGATAAGTAACAATATGGAGCAGACTAATGATTACTGAGGTCCATATTTCCTGAATTCTGACAAAGACTTTCCAGGAAAACACATCAAGACAGAGAGTAACAATAAAAATAGCAAGTTTAATTACTTTTTGCAAGACAATATAAGAACAAGTATCTCCAAATGTTTCATAAAACAAATTCAAATGTGCATAAGACTACATAAAGTATTGAAAAAGCCAAGCAGAGTGTGTTGGTTTTGCACGGCCTGGTATTTGGTGGTGGGGGGAGCAGAGAGGGGGCTTCAGTGGGAAGCTGCTGAAGCTTCCACCATGTCCTGCAGAACCAATCCCTGATGGCTCTGAAGATGGACATGCTGCTGGCCAAAGCCAGGCCAAGGAGAGAGGTTGAAAATGCCTCTGTAACAGCATATTTAGGAAGAAAATCAAAACAAAGTAGGGCACAGTTTTTTTCTGGCGAAGAGGAGGAGGAGGTGAGAACATGTGAGAAAAACAATAGGGAGACACAAAAGTCAGTGGAAAAGGAGGAGAGCAGGTGCTCCAGGTGCCAGAGCTGAGATTCCTCTGCAGGCTGTGGTAAGACCATAGGGAAGCAGCTGTGCCCCTGCAGCCCTTGGGGATCCACGGGGGGTGCAGAGATCCACTCACAACCCCTGGGGATCCAACCCCAGCCCCTGGAGATCCACAGAGGATGCAGAGATCCACCCACAGCTCCTGAGGATCCATGGGGGATGCAGAGATCCACCCACAGCCCCTGGGGATCCACGGGGGATGCAGAGATTCACCCCCAGTCCATGTGGGAGTTGCCCATGTTGGAGCGGGTGGATGCCTGGAGGAGGCTGGGATCAGTGGGAGACCCTGGGGAGAGGGCCCTGCTTCCAGGCTGGAGCAGCCTGTCCTTGGAGGGCTGCACCCTGTGAAGGAGTGACCCATGCCACAGCAGTTTTGGGAGGACTGTGTGCCTGTGGAAGGGACTCACATTGCTGCAGCTTTGATAGGGCTGCTGCTCGTGAGATTGGAGCCATGTTGGAGAAGTTCATGGAGAACTTTCTCCCATGCGAGGGATCCAGAGGGAAAGGACTCCTCTCCCAGAGCAGAAGAATATCCTGGGTGATGAACTGACCAAAACACCCACGTCCTGCCTCCCTGCACTAAAAGTGGGAAGGAGGGAGAGGTTGGGTAATGAAAATGTGTTTTTAAGGGCTTATTTTACTTCTCATTACCCTCTTCTGACTCTCTTAGTAATAAATTCACATTTTACCTTTAAGTTGAGGCTGTTTTGCCCTTAAGAGTGTTTTCTCCCAGTCCTTATCTCAACTCATGAAACCTTCATGAAATTTTTTTCTCCTCTGCCCAGCTGCAGTAGGGAAGGGTGATTGAGTGACTTTCATGAGTGCCTGGCACTGGCCAGTGACACATTCAACCATGACAGAGAGTTTTTATTCAGGACATACCTGTTTCTTGCAACATCTGGGAAGAATTCCTTCAGCTACATCAGAGATATGGCTCTGGCCCATGAAAGACACTCTGACATTTAACATTACACTGATAAATGCCTTTCTCTTATGCAACAAGAGAACAGGCGAGCAGTACTTTTTCCTTCTCTCTAGTTCCATCCTCATAACTCTAAATTTAGGACAATTAATCCCTGTTGGATGCAAGTCTTCACCATAAAACACAGACTGAATGGGTGACAATGAAACAAAGTGTATGGATAAAGACATGTAAAACCACTACTCTGATCAGCCTGGTTAAGTAGGAAGAAAATGTAAGGGAAATAGTTAACAAATAAAAAGTTTGAAATACTTCTTTTCTTTCCACCCCCTATGAAAGAGGTTCATGTAAATCATGGGAACTGAGAGCTGACTGCTTTGAGTAGGGAGAAAAATGTACATCTTGCTTAATGCATTTTTTCAACACAGAAGTATGAGACCGTATGTCAGTCACTAGGATCTCAAGAACAAATACATAATTTTCATGCAAAAGATCATTCTACTTTTTTCTCTCACCTCAAAAAAACCCACCATTTCTGTATTTCCAATACTTTAAGTGATATCACTAGGCATCTCCAGACAAAGGACAGACACAGCCACAATTGTGGTGAAAAAGATAAGACACAAAGCTACATAAACCAATGAGTGCCTTTACTTTCACCTCAGCTAGGAGAAACATCAAAAGACAATAGTTGTTTTCACAGTCAGAGAATTCTGCTACATTTACAGACCTCTTTACTTCACTCCTCTCATGCATGTGAAACTCACTTTCTCCCCCTTTCAGATAAAGTTGTCCTTTTGGGTCTCTCAAAGTCCATTTCTCCAGTAAACACAAAGCTTTTCTCTCTTCATAATCTTTAGAAATGACTGTATTTCCTCTTCATTTTTTATTCTCCTTTGATTCTGAGGTGAAAACAGAAAAATGAAGGAGTATTACCAAATCAGCACTCATACAGATTCAGAGAAGCACCTGACGAGAAGCACTTGTCATAACAAAAAAGAAGTGACTTCTTTTGTTTGCCAGAACTAATACTAGACTATTTTACATTCTTAAACTTCTGACAGCAGTACTGACATCCTGTATAAAATATTAGGGCTGGAAGCTACAAGAAGATTTTCTGAAAATATTTTATAATTAATTGAATTCTATTCACTATTCCTCCTATGAGTCCAGTCACAATGGAAAACAGAGTATCACTGCATCCACACTCTGCAACACTGCACTTGCTGCAAAAACCCCGTGGACACCATAGACTCACATACTTGCCATGTGGCTAAATATGATGACCCATTGCCCCACAGAATCCACAAAGAAACTGCTCATGACTATACTACTGTACAATGCAGCACTTCTAAGCTCTCAGTGTACTTATTATTCAAGGTGTACTTATTACTGCAACTCTGAATGGATGTGCAAGTATAATAATAAACTAATATATCTGGAGAAGAATAAAAATTAATAAAAGAAGCAGAATTCAGCATAGTCCATTTCACGATATTTAGATTACTGGATGTTGCAGAACAAGAAACAGGCAAGGACTATTACAAAATGTTGGTAGTTTCCTAATAGAAGAAAAAGAAAAAAAAAGAAGGACATTTTAGAAATTTAAGGCAAATTTCAGAAGCAGCTGGTAAAGAAGAAAAAAATGAGAAGTTAAAAAAATCTGAAATCAGCCAACCAGGAACCCTCCCAACCAACTGAAAAGAGATACAGGAATAGAGAACAATAGAAAAGGGTGGGGAGGGGAGGAGAGGGGGAAGCGAAGGGGAGAAGAAGGAAGGAAAGAAGAAGAAAATAAGACAGGCAGAGAACCTTAGCTGTTTTTCAGCCGTATTGAATTTTAAAGAGTTGCAAGAATTAAAAATGCACAAGGTCTTTCTCTCCACAGAGTAAGAAGCACCAGAGACAAGTACGACAGATAGGTAGCTGGGCACTAATGAAGACTACAGAGATATTCTGCCACTGACTTCACTTCTCCCCACATAATTCTCTTCCCTATAAGCAGTGTTTCCAGTGTTCATCTCACCTCTGTCCATCATAATCATATCCCTTCCTGTTCCTCTCTGTTGTCATTAGCATGACCACATATAGCAATCTCAGAATATAAACTCTATTGACTAGAAGGAAAGTGCTTGGACTAGAAATAGACTAGAGGATGCAGATGTCAATTCAGAGACTGAGATAAAAGATAAGGACCTAGAATCATCAATTTTGCCTCATGGCATCAGTTTTGTTTTTACAATTATTAGCAAAACCCAAAGCAGCAGAAGAGAGAAGTGGTGTGAATAGAAAGAAAGGTGATATAGTTATGAAATGTCAGTAGAAACAGGTCAATTAGGAAAGCAATACCATCTAAACATAGAAAATATCACTACTGATGAATGGCCCAAACTTGCATGCAATGGGCTGTTGGCAGGTCAAGATCCTTAAGCAATTAGCATAGAAGACATCAAGAAACAGCCACAACATTGTGAGATAAAACCCAATTTTATAAGGTAAGAGTTCACACATGATACACAACTGTCCGTGCCTCCAAAGCTAAACCTAAAGCTGTAACTGAACAATTAACTCCAATATGCTAATGGATCAGAACTTATAAAAATGTGAGACCTCATGGCCAGTTGCCCATTTAGGTTATCATTTTGGGGTGCATCTTAGATGTAGTCCAGCTGGGCTCTTGTGCAGCCCAAGTTTGCCTACTGAGGCCTTTTAATAAATCCCTGCTTTATCTTTTTGCTCTGTCTTGTCTCTGTTCCAGGTCAGCCTCCAGAAGGCACCAGGTCTCTGCTCCCATTGCTTTGATGCCCTTCCACAAAGGGCAGCAAATTCTACAGCAGCAAATTCTCTCAGGGCCATGGCCCTGCAATTGGGGAGCATGCTGGAGCTGCCTGTGTGGCATCAGGGCACCCTGAAGCTTCCTCCCTGTGAGCCCGTGGTGGTTTGGGCAGGGGTCACCTTATCCCTGTGGCAGCCCTGGGTAGGAGAAGCACCAAGTAGGGCATGCAGCTCAGCACCACCAGCATGTGCCTTTTCTGCCCGATAAAACCTGGTGGTCTGAATAGCAAGGTCTGGGAAGGAAGCAAACCTCTTCAGAGAGGGGAGGAGGGCAAGTCTGTTGGAATTAAGGTCAGAAACTTGCTGGCATTTGTTACTGATCAGGAAGCATAAACAAATGTCATTTGAAGGCCTGCAACTGATACAGTCCAAGTACTGTGTTTGTCACCTCCATGCAAAAATTGCTCCCTTTCATTTAAAATAAGCAAAACCAATCCATTCTACTCTTTTTACTAGAGAAGGCAAATCAGTGCAGAACTTCTTCCTCAAAATCAAACCAAAACAGTATCAACTAGAATGTTAAAACCTAAGTCACAATGTGATGCATGAAATTATTAAAATTTATGCTTAATAGAACTTTTACAAATATTGGGGACAAATTTACAAAAAAATCCAAATACTAGAAAATATACCATCATCACTTTTTCATGGCAACTTGAGACTCTAATTCTGAATGTTTTCACTTTTACATTAAAATTTTAAAACCCTTCACATTAATGCTTAGGCCTAGACTCAAATTAAACTGCATCTAAAGGAAGAACTACTGTTCTCCCCAAGGGGCTAAGAGATCTCTCCACAATGCAAATAGTATCATCTTTACATTGACATTGCACTTAGATACAAACTGCTTTAAAAACACAGTATATAATCACAACCATTGGAAAGCTGGTTTTCACTGTAATGTATCAAGCATAGCCCTTTACAGACAGGACTAGCACAATCTTTGCTAAAAGCTCTCTCAATCCAAATGAAAGCAAACCTTGCTGCAAGTCTGGCAGACTTCCTAAACACTAGTAAACAAGTGATCATCTTGATTTAAACAATAAAAACAAACATAACAGGCAAAGGAATAGTCCAGTTACATTGGTCACAGACTCAGCAGGATACACACAAACCTAGCAGAAGACATCAAAAGAGTCTGGTTGGAGGAGGAGAATAAAGCAATTTCATTTCTCAGAAAGGTCATGTAACCACAAATAAAACAAAGTTTTCATTCAACAATTGTCACTTCAAGATGTTAAAACTCAAATTCAGCACTGATTAATATGGTTTATATTTGCCCTAATTTCCCATTAGGCTATTAGAAGAAGGATAAGAAATTAATGTAATTCTGCTGGAAACAACCAAGCCAAAGCCATAGTCACAGCCTTTGTATATATATTTGCTAGTGTGTTTATGTCATCTGCATTGTGACAGCTCTCTTCTTACAGATCTTCTGTTTCAAAGAGAAAGACAAACAATGCTTATTTTCTTTATGGTCATTTACTACACAAGACTAAAAGAAAAGACGATAGGAAGGGAAGAAAGGAGAAGAATAACAACAACCACAACCAATAAAATGAACTCCTAAGCTTTTTTCTTTATCCTCTTAGGAAAAGTAGGAAGAGATGGGGGAGACATACACTGAGTGTACACAAGGTGCACATCCTACACAGTCTCATTCTAGAGATACTTAACTACATATTTATGACAGTTTATGTATCTGGCCTCCTGCCTGTGTGACACAAAAAAATCTGGATTTAGTAATTCCCCTAAAGAGAGATCACAAATCTGAGGACTCACCTTATTACCCTTAAACAAATCCAAGAACCTTTGTGGGCAACAATATTTTTAGACCAGAAATTGCTCCTGAAATTGAATTTTAACCTTGTAAGCTTACTGAGAAGTATTACTCATAACCATAACTGTCCAAAAATAATTCAGATGTCTTAAGAAACACTTTTTTTACATGAAGTTAATAACATCCTGGTTTAACATACAACATTTCTAGAAGTAAAATTCTTCACGTCCAAAGTTCAACTATTTACTGTACTGGTAAAAATAAAAAATTCACAATGTATACTTTTCCAGCAGTAATGAACAGGTCCTTGTAGAAGATACAGTAGTAAAAATTAAACCCTGTGTTAACTTACCATTCCTTTTCTCTTCAGAAAAAGTTTCTGTTGATACTGGTTCTATTGCTCTATTCCATGTATAGATAAATATTATTTTATTTCCCTACAGCAACTATACAGCATGAAGGGAGATGCTGGGTGAGAAACTACATTCAAATGACAAAAATTACTTGAAAAGCAGACTTACCATTTGCAAGGTCACTTTCATGAAGACTAGCTGTTTGGAGCCTGGACTTGAGGGCTGCAATGTGAAACTGAAGAGATTCTCATTTCTTTCACTAATATTTCAACTCTGGAAACTGCAAGTTGGTAGACTTCCATGAAACTTTGAATCACAGCCTTTGAAAAGTAAAGTAAAACATCAGTGCCAGACAAGCTATACTTAAATGCCAAGTAGCATACATCATTACAGAAGATCTAATTTTTATTAATTGGAAAAATCAAACAAAAGTTGTAAACCAGGCACTTAGGTTGTAATTCAGGACTTAATCGAAGGTCTAAGATTTTGTACTTCTTCAAAAATCTGAAATATTGATAGCTTCAAGGAAAAGCAAATGACTCTGCAGCCCAATTGCAAAGTGAACTGTTTTCAAACATGCAGTACTGCATGGAACAGTTGATACTATTTTTTATTTTATTTAACTACAAAACTCAATGCATATTTAATTTATGTTTATAAAGAATCACTACACCATTTTAGGCAAATTTTCATACTCTCAAAATGAATGCTTCATGTTAAGAAAATTATTTTTTTTCAGAAACAAAAGAAATATCATAAAGCTACAGATTTCTAGAATAATCTGATTACAGTATAGCTGGGGAAATATAATTGTTTTCATGTATATAGTGTAAGAATGTCCCAGTCATGTAATATTGATCAGACTGATAATAAAGTTAGCAGCACATGAGAGAACAAATGATTTGACATTAGTGGTAACTTTATATATATCCTAAATAGACTAACACTTTTGAGATTATTGGTCTTCTTTACAACTGGTTAATCACATTTTATAAGTTGCAGTTTTCCCCTTTGAAATGAGTTGTAGCAAGTTGCAACTGTAAGAACATATTATAGATAATATGAAACTGGCCTTCTGAATATGTCTGTAGTACAGACTTATGAACTTAGTATCAGCAACAGGCATTCACCAAGGTTTTAACTTTCTATGCTCTCAAACACATTGCTGATTTTCATAATAAAGGCAACATCACTGAAATCAATCAGGTTATTTTATTGTGAAGTGTAGAAAACTGTCATGGAAATTCAACATCAACCTATCTTTTCTTATCAGAAAAAAATCCAAAATGTTTTAAATACTATGGTGCTAACCCTATTAGTGTATTCACATAGCTCTGTAAACCTGCCACTGTCAGCTCTAATTCTGCTTTATTNACCAAGCAGGCATGGGGATATATCTCATACTCCATATAATACTGCCTGAGAGTCTTTAAATGGCAACAGCCCACGTGTTAAAAACGAGTCATGTTGAAACTGGACTATTACCTGGGCCTGTGACCCATAAACAAGGACTATACCACTATACACAAGCTGTGTCTCAAATCTCACAAAAAAAAAACCTCATGTGCTCCTTTAATTACTATATACATGATATTTAAAGGTTTCACTGAACATTAAGAGACATTTCCTTAACTTCTTCCTTTTACCTCTACTACTAGAAAGCTACTGAAGCCACTAACCTATACAACTTCATCCTATATTTCCACAAGAAATCTAAGTCCAAGCAGCTATCTGAAACAGCATTTTCTAATTCGTTGCTGACCTACTCAGATATTTAATTTGTTCTTTTGTTTAATGAATTTGAAAATTTTAAATCTAGGGAAAATGTATTCATAAACTTTTATTTTCAGAAATAGCAATTGTTTTTTTGAATAATTTAAATTTCTTTTTGGTCTAGAATAAAGTAGTTTTGCGGTTGCTATTAATGGTTCCTTATAAATGTGGAAGACGGCATTTGTGAATCCATATGTACACATTCCTTCCAGTATATCTCAACTCCCTAGGAAAGAGTCAGGGTAAGTTTAGGCCTCTCTTGCCCAGGAACAGGTTAGGACAAACATTATTTTTGGGTCTTCCAGGGGATGGCATGAGCATGAAGAATATTTATTCTAAATGACATCTGGGGAAGGGCAAATATATTGGGCTTTTAGACCCATCACTGAAAAGCACACATGATTTTAAGAAACTTATGTCAGTCACAGATTGAATGATGTATCCTGTTTCAACAATACAAAATTTCCCCTTACTGGAAAGCCCGATACACAAGGAATGAGCATAGAACCTACCCACTTGCAAGTTACAATATCAATCACCAAATGATTAAATGCATCTATGAAGGAGATCCCTACTTGAACATTACAGATACAAATATATCTGCAGCTCTGGAATCTGTCCTGTGATCAAGAAAGTTGGTTGACAGAATTTCCTAGAATGCAAATCTAGCTCTACAGAAATTTTTTTCCACTCCTGCTAACTAGCGTTTTCTTTTATTTTTAAGTACAGATAGCAGTAACATGTATATGTAGTTTTTAAGTATATATAACAATAAGATGTTTCAGCAAAACTCCCAATTAATTTTTATAACATAAAATTTGGCAGTTATACACATGTGCATGGCCTCCATTTAAGCAAGCACTACCTGTTTTGAATGTGCTGGAAATAGTGCGACATTAAAACTGGGAACAGACCATAAAATAATAAAAATTTGTGTTCAGTTACACACAAAATGTTTCAAGAATACACACCAGAAAATGACTTTTGTTCAGAAAGGCAAGATGCAGTGATGCCCAAACCTTACAGGAACCAGTAAAATTGCAACTCTTTTCAAAAACATAAAACATTTGTAGACAGATGAGTATTGTAGGAAAGTTAGTGGGGAGAAGACTCAAAGAGGCCACAGCCTCCAGCATCAGTGGAGTTGAAGAATATTGATTTTAAACTCTAGGCTCTAGGTGTTCCTCTCTGCTTGTGCAAGGGCTTGGACCAAAGGACCACCAGAGGTCCCTTCCAACTTCAACCTAATTCAGTGATTACAAAATTTACCTAGGATTGTCAATTTTAAGAGCACAAATTGTAAATAATTGCTCCACATTAATCAAAAACAAAAGGAAAAAACAATCAGACACTGAATGTGTTTTTTTTTTAATAGCAATCTCTTTCTTTTCACTAACACAATGCTTTAATGTATAGAGGATGTCACAATTATTTATGACATCAACAGCCTACATCACATAATACTCATATGGCAGAAGCAAATGATAGGACTGCTTTTAATCCAAAAGTGTCTGTGAGAGGAGACCCCTGCTCTGTACTAAGACAAGACACAGGTAGCTTCATGAAAACTTCAGATGCATGAATTCCCAGATAACTGGCTACAACTCAGAAGACAAAACAATATTCTTACAGTTGGCATGGAAAAAGGATGCTTTTAGGCTGAAGCTGTTGGACTAGGAAGAAAACGAGCAAGAGTCCTCAAATTCTATTTTCAAATATAATTTTCAATGGACATATTATAAATATTATTTTAAGCCTACTTCTAACAATCTCTGTTTTTACAGCTGTAGAATATTTAAAACAGTATCTCTATCTAGAAAATCCCTAAAAGCACTTTAACTGTCTTTGAGTGCAAAATCAGAATTTTTTTTTAAATCAGGTGTTAGAAATATCATAAGGGAACTAAGTATTTTAAACTTTAGAACTTTATTCAATTAGAAAAGTGGTCTCTGAAGATTTTGAGTGGCAGAAGACCTTTATGACCTCTTCAGAAATGCCTCATTTGTAATATGAGGGTATGCTTTGGCTACAGGTCGGTGAAGATGAGAAAGCAAAGTTGAGAGTAAAAATAAAACGAAGTAAGTTGATGCTGTTTATAAACTATAAACCAGTGACTATCAGAGCACAAGAGCAACATTTAAACCATGCTTTCTTTCTCCATATTAATCTTTAAGAGGACTGAGAACACTTAAGCTTAGGACAGTTCTCCAGGGAACATGTAAAACCATTTTTTTCTTACATTTTGTGCACTTTTCAATAACCAGTCATTGTCTAGTTCTGTACACCATTTCTATAACCAGTAATTTTCACTTGGATAGTGCTATAGATGCCGTAAAACTGTATTTGCAGGTATTGCTGCTTGCAAATACTCCTGAAGACTGCAGGAGTATTTTATTTAAAGTGAAAAATGGCTAATACTGACAAATTACACAACAATCTTCAGAAATTGGAAACACAAAAAGAAAACCAATCTTCTTAAAAAATTAATTTAAGAAATTCAAAGGTTATTCAAACTTCAGCTGTTCTCATTGAAGTCACAGGAGAAACATACTATAAGAAATATACAGATCAGCACATGAAAATTAGAAGAAGACCTCCCAAAAAAGCGTTAATGTAGTTATTATATATTATAAAAAAAGGTACTTTAAATTCCCACTTAAAACACTATACATGTTGTCTCCCTTGTCCTTAGCATTTGGGCATTGAGAAAACAGTTTTAAAAAATTATCTGGATTATGACTTACAAATTGTAGTGAATGAAAATTTCCATCTAAAGCATTACATTATTCTAAAATTACAAATAAAATACCAAATTATTAAAGATCAGGTTCTTTATAACAATGTTATTACATTGTCTCAGGACTTACTTGGCCTGCTGTTATCATAGAACTGCATTTCATGTTTGGAAGGAATAAACCTAAAGGAAGGAGATCTTATACTGAAATTATACTTATTAGAAGGTGTCACAAAGACTAACAGCCTTATAAGCATTGATAATATAAGCATTGACTTTGTAACATCAGATGGAGCAGTCAGAATAACATGATCATCTGCTTTACACAATGTATTTTAAAAACCAAAGATGTACAGAAAAGTTGAAATTCATGTTTGACGTCTTGTTTCCTCCTTCAGGAATTCTTCAACTAAACACAGTGTTAGCATGTAGGAAATTATCCCAGGACTACATATACAAAAAGATAAAAAAGAACAAGAGAAGGAATAATGAATTAACTTCAGATGAATGAAAAATTAACACTGGTTAACCAAATTAACAAACTGCTTACCCGAGAATCTGAAAAGACTGAGAATTTCATCTATGGTACAGGGCTTGGCTGAAGTGGAATTCAGGCAAAAACAACTAGTGTGAAAGCAAAACTCCATGGACTGGAGTTCTGTATGCCTGTCATTACTGCCTTGCTTTGAACTGACATAAATAAGATTCATTAAAATGAGTCCAGAAAATAAAACATACATAATTGTTATATCTTTAAAAGAGCTGTATTTGGAGAAGAAATTATTACAAGTTATTTCCCCTATACATTTGAGCATTTGAAAACCCATTCTGGTTGCCTTGACCCATAGTCCAAAATGTCTAGTGGCATCAGTGAAGGATATAAATACAGCAGCTTCTCTGGCATGGGGGAAAAAACCTCAAGGGAAACCGCATTCAGCAAAATTGCACTTTTGCAGCTGTTTGGCACTTCTTTAATGATCTATTCTCCTTGTATCTCATTTCAACACTAAACTTTTTGTTCAGTTCCATTCAAGCGTGGCATACACAATTTAAATGTGCCAAAAAGCAGGTCAGTTTTGTTACAACTTTTTTTTTCCCCCCAACGAAAGCTGACTCAGTGCCACACACGGGGCCTAACTCTATCCCCTTCGCTTCAATAACAATTACTTTACCCTGTAGGTCTCAGCAGATAGCCCAAGGGAATGAAGCTCTAAATAAAAGGCTAGTTTCTCTGCAAGAGGTAATGACATGACTTCCTACAAGAAAATTGAAAAGGGAGCAATGAAATTGACAGCGACAGAAGGGAAAGTGCTTCTACTGGAAGCCAGAGTGGATGGGCATAACAACAATTGCCATGGAAATTATTACAAAGGGTAAGACTTTCAGAAATTACCTCAATCTTCTAGAAACTGATAAATTAAGACAAATGTGTTTAGTTGGTATGACCAGGCAGAAAGCATCCTGAGAATTTTATAGCAAAGGAGCTAGCTACCTGCAGCCTTGACTATTTAGAAGTAGCTCTGGACTATGCACGAAAATTGTCACTTTACAAAATAAAGGAAATACAGGTTTTTATAGGCCAATAATGTTTATATGCAAAAACCAGTCTCTCTGTCTTTCTTGCACAAAGAACAGTTGCATGCAAAATGTAAATGAGAAATAATTCCTGCCTCAAAGAATCTGTAGCTTAAGTTACAAATGGGGAAAATGTTACCTCTACATTGTACTCTTCCCATCCTCTCACAGTGCCTCGATTTAAAATGAGTATTTGTGAGGAAGGGTTAGAATTTTTCAAGTAAGTGGTTTTAGTGAGAAAGAAATGGAAACTGAAAGAAGTTTTAGGCTGATATCCTGTCTTCTTTTCAGGATGTCTTTCTATCAAACTCCTTCCTTTGCAGTGTATATTCTAGATAGGAGTTAAAGAGAGAGACAAGGGGAGTCACTAACACTACTATAAAGCCTATACTTAAGTGACAGTGAAAATCTACCTAACTCAAGCATAATGCATCACCACTGATGAGAAGAAACAAACAGCAGCAGACACTACAGAAAAGTCAGGATGCACTCTTACTACAAAACGTGATAGTATCCTATCACACATTCAGTCTTGAGAAGAAAGAAGAGAGCAAAACTTCTCATTAAAATTCAGGTGAAATGTCAAGTGAAGTACAAGTTGTCTGAATCTTGATGATATTGCCTTTGGCCTATTGAAGTGACATCTTGGAGCCAGAAAAAACATACAAATGTTGAAGTATAGAATTCTGTTTTCCACAACCAAATATATGTCAGTAAAATAAATTTTAAAAAGCATAGTCTTTCTTATTTTCTCATTCCTGAAAATATTATTCCCTATATCTTTTATATCTAAGATACAGGGAATAATATATAAACATATCTTAAATATTAAATATAAAGATATATCTTTATATCTTATATAAACAAAACATTTTTTATAAAGAAATGCTTCCTAAACATTAAGTCTTAATTGACTAAAATCTATTGATTTACTGAATGTAAATAATAGGAGAACAATTTAAGGAGAGGGGATCTCAGTATTATCAGTAATCTATCAGATTACTGAGTTAAAAAATCTAAAGCAACTTCACATGAAATGAAAATGTGAGGTAAATGTGAGATCTGAAAAACTCTTGTTTTTGAAAATGCTGTCCACAAACTGTCCAACATAAGTAACTAATTCAACTATCTGCTAACATAGTAGTTCACTTAAAATTAGAGTATTATTTTCATTTGTTTTAATTCTCTTAATTAAGACTAATTTCAATTACTTTTAGTAAAGAAATATGCTTTACCTGTGAAAATGTATTGACTTAGTTTTAACTGCTGTAGAAAAAGTCGCTGACTCCAAGAGGAAAAAATGACCACCCCACAAAATCTGGGCCTCAGTACAGACATTTCCTTAAATATTTCCACTGGAGCTATGAAGTGGTATAGATTATTCCCTTCTGGCCACAAGAAGCAGCTTTTTAATTGTATATTAAAACATTTTCAAATTGAACTGAAATATTTTACATATGGATAGAAGGGGGAAATGTGTCCACTTTTTATTTCCATGCAAAAAGCTGAACATAGTCTATGCTCTAGCTGCCATTTACTAGGAGGGACGAAGGTCTCTTCAGGAAAGTTTAGTCAATATGACAACTGCAGCTGTGAGGCTCACACATTAATAATCACTATTGAGTGCTAATCCTGTATCAGATTTTAGGTGAATTCTCAAGTTTAAAGAGTCTAGGGGCAAGAAAACTGCAAAGTTTTGTGAAACACCTGTTTAATTTCTTCTGTTTTTCTTAAGAATGCTCATGGTAGCACTGCATTTTAATTCAACAAGAGTATTTAATCCTACATAAAGCAATATTTTGTAGTTTTACAAGGAAATTCTGAAGTATATCTGTTTGGTTGGATAGCAAATTAATTTTTTCACTTTGGCTTCCAATTAATTACATAAATTCATTATGCCAATACAGGAAAAAGCAGTAGTCAATTTCTCTAGAGAACATAAGTATCACGAAAAGTTGAACTGCATTCCTCAAATTCATTGACACACCCTTAATCTAATCTTAAGTGCCACATATCGGATGGACAGGGGTCCTCCCTACATTCTGCCTAAACCCAGAAGTTAGTGAAGTAACTAATTTGCTTCATACATTCTTAAACATTAAAAAAACCAACCAAACAAACAAAAAAACCCAACATGCAAATAGCTAGATTTTCAATCAGATTTGTTTTCAGGACATAATTTATGCTATGAAAATGTTTTATGAGAAATTTCTGTGACAACAGTTTTTGTTCCAAAATACAAGGAGGAAATTTAAAGAACACAGTACACCTAATACCAGATCTCACAACGAGCACATACATTAGAATCCCTCTTTCCAAAGCAAATGTCTGACAGAAGTGGCATCATCACTGAGCTTGACAATTTGCTATCCTTAAAGGTTAGTATTATATAAATATTTTTTTTTCACAAACTTTGCTTTTAACCACCATAATCTGTGGAAGATCAAATAAAATGATCCCTATCATCTCTGAATATTTAGTTCTACAACAATGGATTTACAGCTGAAGAAAACTCTTGTTGGGAAAAAGTGCGTTTATCCGTCTTTTGGCATTTGTCATATGAGAGATTAGCTCAGCTCAGAAAGGTGTAAATCCCAACCAACACAAGCGAAAAATTGGTGGATGAGTGAGACTCCACTACACTGAAGTCTGGCTTCTTCTGTGCAAGAGGTCAAGAATCAAAGGGAAAATGCTGTTCTCTTGGAAAGGTTGAAAGAGTTGAGTAATACATCTAGTCCAGGTAGCTAGACAGGCAAGATGATGACTGAGATGTAACCTGAGCTCTGCCAGAGGCAAGAGGCTGTGAACTGCCAAACTTTAGGATTATGAGGGGCACGAATAGGGGTGAGAGCAGCCAGGTGAATGGACACTGACACACACATCAGGCGCTGGGAATCGCCCACCTTTTGGATAATGAAGGAGATGAAGAATGGTGACACCATCTAGGTGGATGGACACAGAGTTGGGACAGAAGCTGAAAACTCAGGAGGAAGAGCAAGACTTCTGTGTGGGGAGACTGAGAATGTAAAAGACCCAGGGCTCCTTTGGTGGGGGTCCTTCTCAGAGGCACCATTTGGAGCTATTTCTGTGTTCCTGCACCATGAATGAATGGCTTTATGGACTGAGACACCTGAGACACCACTATGGGAAACCTGGGGTAGAACCTGTAGGGAAACCTGGTCTGACTGCATATGTGAGTTTGGGCTGTGTAAGGAGTCAAGCAAGGCACCTGACAGCTCACTGGAGTCACCCACTGTGAAGGGGCTTCACTTCAACAGTGACAATCTCTGACCTCAGGAACGTCACTGCCAGAGTCTCATGAATGGCCAGATCGGGAAGTTTCCTTAACAGAAGAGGACACTAACTCTTCTAATGGCAGAGCTCTTGTTGTCCTCACTCAGACCAACAGTTTAAAGATATGCTGCCACCAGATGAGCCTTCTAGATAATATTTTGGAAGACATGACTTTCTGGTTTGTCTTCAGCAAATGCACCAAGTGCCTTTTCAGTAAGCGGGAACTTAACAATAAAATTGTAGAATGTGAGTGATTAGATTGGGAGCCTGGCAAATAAGGTTGGCCTTTTCCCTGGTCTGGCCAACAGTCAACAACCAGATCCAATTCCTTAGAAGCATAAGAGATAAAATTACTTTCTGAATTCTGTTTATAAAACTGAATGCTTATAGCAACCATGAAAGGAGAAAACTAAGGAGGACAGGCACTGTTGAGATAAGTTTGCCTAGAAAGCATAAAGTATTCTTCACTAATAGAATCAGAAATAAAACATCCCATATCATGAGGTGTAGTAATGAGATTGAGAAGGCCCTTTCCAATCTTTCTACTGAATTTGGTAATGACTACAGGCATTGCAGTATCATGTACTTCAGAGATTACCTTAATGGTGGACCAACAAAAGCAGCTGGTTCTTGTCAATGAATCCTTACTGAAAGGCCTAAATTAACTTAGGCCCTCCTAACTCAAAAAGACGCAAGAGAGTAGCATTTTTCAAACTACCTCTGATTTTAATTGTCACTATTTCTTTTATCCATTTTTTCAGAGTTGGACCAGTACTTGCAGTAAGGTAATTTATGAGTAATTGTGCGTATTAATGTTGGTAACAGAGAAATCACTTCCACAGCTTACAAACTCTAAAAATTACAGATAATTTCTACTGTTTTAAGATCTGTCAATTAAAATAGAGAAGGCTGGGAAAACTTCTGGAGACATTTTAGCACTCTTTCTTATACTCTACTTTTTTTTTCTTTTTGTCCTTTTCCCCGCTCAATCTATTTTTAAGCAGGGACAACCTGCTATTCTAAGTGCCCTCTAGGTGTTAAAAGTTCATTCAGTCCCACAGTCTATTTCCCAAAGGAACAAAATTTGTGGCAAGTCTCATGTGGAATAAGGCAGAAAAAATCAAGCATTTAGGACAGTGATCTTTGCCACGGTACAAGCAAACATCATATTTTGACATGTAGGAGAATCTGCTCAAAACCCAGTCCTGTGGTCTTTGCAAGCATGTAAAAACTTGAGAATTTAAACTTCAACTTGTAATTTTTCACTTGCACAATAATAATAAAAAACCAAATATATTTGAGATTGGAAAACTGGGTGGAAGGAAAGTCTGGCACTGTACATTGTGGCAATGGCAGAATGCTTTTTTCTCAGATGTCTCGCCTTAGTATTTGTTAAATAAGATAAAGCAGAAAGAGGCAGATCCACCAATGGGTGTTCATATTGGAAAA
Source organism: Thryothorus ludovicianus (assembly GCA_013397245.1). Taxonomy (NCBI): domain Eukaryota; kingdom Metazoa; phylum Chordata; class Aves; order Passeriformes; family Certhiidae; genus Thryothorus; species Thryothorus ludovicianus. The sequence continues at coordinate 5,518 of VZTB01000856.1, read as the reverse complement.
AAACAAACTATCAAAAACAAACTATCAGCCTCTTAACAGAAAGAAATTAGAACTAAAATAGTCTTCAGGCACTAAATGTACATCACAAGTTTGCCCACACAAGTGGAAGGGATTAGTCTTCCCTCTTGATCTTTAGTTTAGTTTTGATCTTTTATCAAAAAAGATCCTGATGTTGAAGTAACCAAGAGGAATCTCAAGTTCTATCAAAGTTCCAGGAGGATAAACACATTTTTGTCATTCCATGGATACTATCTTCTTAAAAGCCATAGAAGAGCCAATCCTTTGCATGTAAACTTGCCAACGTGCAGGCTGTGCACCCTTATTATTCAGGTTTGCACAACAGTTCCACATTCATCCTATTTCCATTAATTAGAACATCCTCCAGATGTCTCCATTCTCTCCTAAGACCCTAATTTCTTACTGCCTTTTTGCATTTAGCAGGGAGAGACCAAAAATGATCATAATTAACGGAAAGTTCTAAAATAATATCATGAAATTGGATACTGCAATGGACAAGTATTGAGTGCCCTACTTAAAGCATATTAGTCCTGAGATACCTATGGCAAAGATTTTATGAATTATAAGAATTTGTGGTTTTCACAGTCCAATAAAATGTTGGAATTTGTAATCCTAGGATACTAGCAACACAAGTCACTAGACAGGCAATCAATTCAGTAAATGATAAATCAAGACAACAGCTTAAAAATAGCTTCCTATGATTCCTGAAAAATAACAATGTAAAAAATAAAATTTGAAGGTAATAAGGTAAGTGGATTTATAAGCCAAAATTTACACAATCCCTTCCACCAAAAAAAAATCAAACAAAACCAAAAAACTCCACTACCAACAAAACACAAAACACCATCAAAATAACCCCAACAAAACCTCCCAACAAAATGTATAAGTGACCAATTGCTAGAATCTGGTAATATAAAACAGTTTATCTTTTAATCCTTTCAAAATTATCCTTCTTGTATTTCACCTCAGTAGTACAGCATTTTGGATGCTATCCCAGTATATACTTCTTCAATATATGATAAGTGTGGAAGTAAGAGAATAGCCTGTTTCTTATGCTTAGTTTTATATTCCGAAAGGTTTACTGTATTTTCCTTAATCCTTAAGTTGCATATTCATTGCTATATTTTTGTCTAATTGCTGTCACTTATATTGTCATGCAAAAGGGCAAACCAGGGTCAGTTTATATAAGAAGCATCAATCTGAAAAATCTTCATCAGTCTTTATTTCAAGGCATTATGCAAAGAAAGCTTGACATTAAGAGAGCCTTAACTGACAGCAAATGAAATCAATCAGTAAATCACTAAACCATAATAAATTCGCTCAAGTTGTAGATAACCCTTCCTCTTCCAGGTCTTTAACTACAAGGCAAAATGCAGAATCTGGGCAGAAATGTCTCCCATGATTCCATTACAAAATTCTTGTACTAATATAGTGCAATATTTAATAATTTTTTCTTACTCTGTAAGCAATTGATAAGAACAACAAGGAGATATGTTTTATAATAATAGACTACTGAGCAGTCAAGCAAAAAAAAAGACTAAATAAAAGTTTCAGCATTTGAAGAAGGTTTTGTTTTTTTAAATATAATAGAAAATAGTCTGATTTCTGCTACTTAAACATTTGTGTAATAAAGTCTATTGCCTAATAAACTTCTATTGCTTAGGCTCACTTGCTCAGCATTTTTTTATTTTTGAAATAAAAAGACTCAGTACAAAAAAATGTAAGACTACAGACAATTCCAATCTTTCACGGCTTTCACTTCATGAGTTTAATTTGTAACTCACATGCTTACCAACAATTAAAATCTATGCTTCTTAATGAACTTGTCTGTGTTACAATGGTACACACTGCCTACACTCTAAAAAAATAGTTACAAATTTATACAGTTGTTATCTGTGAAAACTACTGCTTTTCTGAAGATGCTGTGCACAGATAAACCCATGCAGTTCTGAAAGATAAGATTTCTGAAGTAAAAATATCTGTCTGACAAGGTGCTGTTAGAACTATACTTGATATCTTCTGTCATTAAATGATGCTTTATTTTTCAATTACAGCTATTAGGAGTCTGCTGTTATGGACTGTGGTAGCTTTGGATACGTATTGAGATCACTATGACTCTAGAGCAATTCTTCTCTTGAAAGCATAGTGAGTAGCAAACAGGAAACATGCTTGCTGATATAAGATACAGCAACCTGGTAACCAGGTGAAAAACAACCCCCAGAATAATAAGCTGAATGCAAAACTAAATAAATAAACGTAGTGAATTTAAATCATATTTTACACAGTTCTTAAAGAGCTTTCTTGCATATTAGCACATATAATTCCTAACACATCACTCACATGCAACAGATATAAATATATGAAAAAGTCTAAGTGGACAAAAATGGATAGTTACATGATTGCTTGATAAGGCCAAAAAAGAAAATTTTCCATTGAGAAAGGTTACTTAAAGGTTAAATGATTATATACTAACTTTGGCATTCAAGATAATCACAATAATCATCATCTTAGCTGAAAAGTTTTCACAAAACTTACGGTGCTTATGTAGGGGCCGGACAAGAGTTAGTCATGTCTCAGGCATAAAGAGAGCTTTCAGTAACTGATTAATTGGTGATTACAGATACTGACTTTGATATCTATGGTTCATAAGGCCAAGACTTAGCACGGCTGGAATGCAAGAGTGTCCCAGTTAACTGCAACACTCTCTGAGAAGGTTCTTCATATAATCTGTCCTAATTTAGTAGGATGAAGAAAGGCAAATGAAGAAATAAAGAAGTGCAAGGGGGGCTGAAAAAGTGAGGGAAAGAGGCTAATGATAAGGAGCAGAGAAATGAGGAAAGGAGAGAGCACCTGTAGGGGAGAGGAAGAAAAAGACTGCTAACAGAAATGCTGAGAAGAGGAAAGGAAATTGGGCAGTTAAGTGGCAGAAAGGAGAAGCAACGTGAAATTCAAATTATAGAAGGCAAATTTCCAACATCACTGGCATTTAGAAGAGGTCTCATTTTTTAATGTTTTAAACAATATACATTAATCTTACATTTTAAAGTAATTATATGAAATGATGCTAAAATTGCTTCTAAATATTTAGCAGCATGATATAACATATCTGGAGACACAACTCCAGATACCAGTGGAACACTTTCAAGAAGATTAAATTAGAGTTCTCCACTTTACAACTCTTCAATCTGGTTATTTAGACTTAGTTGTAAATCATTGCTTCAGTCCCACACCAATTTTATATTAGATACACTGAAGTTTGCAAAAGGTTAGGTTTGCAAGAGGTGTTGCCCCACTCTAATGCTTTTGAAACATTCACTTATCTATTGAGTATTTAAACTCAAAATGCAAGTGTAAAGTAGCAGTAGAGTGATAAAGAATCACTTTTCCCTTTAAACAGTGTAATTTAGACAGGCTTGTGGTCAGTTCAAAAGCACCACATTTTGACACTAGGTAAGAAAATAGCCCTTTTGGAGAGCAGAAGGAATTAGTCCTTTTGGAGGTGGGAAGGCAGCCCAGCTGCTATTGATAGCAGTTGCTGAACCCCTGTACAATGAAGACCCAGTTTTACCTGCCTAGAAACATCAATCTGGTTCCAGAGGAGGCAGCATTCTGGCCTCTATAATACAATAGACAGTTCCTTTTTTGCTGAAACAGCATAAATAAAAATCAGAATGTGCATGATGTATTTTAAGACTCACTAAATAATATTTCTTCTTTCTGAAGTATTAAGAGAAATATTTCTTTTTCTTTTAATAGCCTTGTTAATGAAAGAAAAAAGCTTTAAAACTGAAGTACAAGATTTTAAATACTAGTAATACAGTTTTTAAGCAGCTGCTCCATGATAATTCATCTTATTAAGTCCTCTTACCAGAACTGACTTATGTTTGAAAGACAAGCCCTATGCAGAGGATAACATCTGATGACAGAATGATAATGTTACCTTTGAAATCACTTGCTTCCTCAATTTGGTAAGAACTTTTTTATTGGTAAGTAAACACAGAAATGAGAAAGTGTTTATTATTTTGAGGAAAATTATCAGCAGAATTATGCATATCTTTCACCATCTAATCTATCAAGCATAAATCTAAAATTAATAAACAAGTGAAAATAAATACAAATTAGGAAGCTCCTAAAACTACATTTATGTTTTTCCAATTAATTAGAAAAAGTGGACCTACAGCACAATTAGATAATGCATGACTAAATCATGCATGAATGCATAAATTGTAAAAACCTACTTCTTCATAAATTTATAATGATTATATGCTAACACTGAAGATACATCAGTACTTGAATATAAGTCTTCATTTTATTACTGCACTTTTCATTTTAAATTACATCAACACACCTAAGAACGGCAAAGAAGTTCATATAAGTCCCATGTGGAGTTCCTAAACCTGCATGAACAGATACATACTGAAGATAGAGGGAGCAAGATGGGGTAGGTGGAAGGGAGAGGCAGAGGGACAGCAGGGACAGAAAGACTGATTCGGAGCAAGCAAGATAGACTGGGAAAGAGGCACAGGAAACAGAAGAGAGAGCAAGACCCAGGCAGAGTAGCAGGCAGAGACTGACTGAAGGAAAGCTCAAGAGTATGTAGGGCACAGAGAACAGGCATGCAGGGAGAGAGAAAGCAGGAGCACCAGAGAGCAGGTGCACATGGTCAGTGTGCACACAGCAAGTGCACAGCCAGGAGGGCAAGCGTGCAGTGGAGAGTGTGTACAGAGGACACACAGACAGGCAGCAGAACATGAGAGTGTGTGGCAGAGACACAAAAACAGAGGGAGGCAGTGACAGGCAAGGCAAAGTGAAAACTTAACCATTTCAAACCTACCTGGAGCAAAGAATCACAGAATTATTACTGTTGGAAAAGACCTCCTACTGTTCCTACTGTTTCCTACTGTTGGAAAAGATCGTCAACACTTGACCGAACACCACCATACCAACAAACCACAGCACTAAGTGCCACATCCAGTTGCTCCTTGAACACTTCCAAAGATGGCATCTCAACTATATTTCTGGTAAGTCCATTCCAATGCCTTACCAGCTTTCTGATGTCCAACATAAAATTCCCCAGGCACAGTTTGAGCCTATGTCCTCTTGTCCTGTTGCTAGCTGCCTGGGAGAAGAGACTGACTACAATCTCCTTTCAGGTAGCTGTGGACAACAATGAGGTGTTGTTGGAGGTTAGGATTTTTTGGTATTTTTCTTTCTCTTAAGAAATTTTCTATTTGTTACCTAAGAGATCGTAAAGATGATACTTGGGAAACAAAGGGTGTATCTGGGAAGAGGAGGAGGGGGAAGGGTGTAGTTTGCTGCTGTTTCTGGGCTGAGAAGCTTTCTCTTGAGAAGTGCAGAGATACCATGAAGTTTTGACTGGGGGTGAGGGGCTGGGCCTGTGCCCCTCTTCTCTCTCTCCTGGGATCCGAGTGGCCAGGTGTGGTTTTGGTGCCGGACTGTTGAGGCCAGAGGATTTAGTGCCCCTTCAGAGCTCTTGTCC
>VZTB01000855.1:327011-378848 GCA_013397245.1 Thryothorus ludovicianus | reverse complement strand
TATATTTATATATATACATACATCTCCTAAGCAGATATCCCCTTATTGTCAGCAATTTATAAGTGTAAAATAGCTGAGTTTTTAGCCTATACATAACTTACAGAGAAATTTGGATCAATACGGAAATATGGAAAGCACTTGAATATTCAGATTATGAATTGCATGTATTGGAAATGTGGTTAGCCAGCTGCAAGGCTCCAGAGTTATCAATTTCAATATGAAACGGTTTATGCCCTTTTCCAAGCAATTTTAGACAAATAACAAAACGGCAGTAATCAGTTGTAAGTAGCATAAAACTTATTTTAAAGGCAATTACACCCATCAGCATGGTGTCTCCAAAAATCATCTGTGTCCTCCTTGAAACTTGGTTGTTGGTAAAATGATTCCTCCCACTGCAAACAGACACACTCATTTCACTCTGTCCTTTGTGGCCTTGTTTACTTCAGGAATATTTGCCAAATTTATAATGGTGCTGACTTACTCCCACCATATTGATGGCATCAATTTTTGCAAAATCAATAGCAAGTTATTTAAAATGTGTGGCTCTCACACACTACTACCCAGTTCTTTATATTATTTTAATGGTGACTTAGAGATTCCTTAATTGGACCTCATCTTCCTGCCCAACAGACAGAGATAAATCGTGGGAACCACTGCACCAGACTTGTTCAGCACCACTCGGAAATGTCAGTGGTAGCTGCCACAGGTTCCATCACTGGCAAACTTCCAGGGGCTGGCCCTTCACAGAGCCCATTGCTCTGCCCACTGACCAGGTTTTACTGGGCAGTTTCGACAGGGATGTGCTTCAGCTCTCCCTGGACAGACTTGCACTTCCCCAGGTTTCCAGTGGCAGGAAATGGAGCAGATTTGCACTGTGAAAGGACATAACCAGTACAAACAGGCCTGTGAGACACAGAATCATCATCGTTTCAGCTCAAGCCTTTTTATAAAATGAATAAACGTTCTGGAGTTCTTTACTCATTTGAAGTTCTTTATTAAGTGCATATGAGCAAAAAGCTTCTGTCTTGAGACTCAAAATGGCTCACCTGGAGAAAGATCTGTGTAGGACCTCCCATGTATGATCCTGCCAAAGAACATGGACAAGTTTTACAGTCAAAGAAAACATCAGAATTTATTAAGATACAGATATTGAGAAGAAAGAGAAGAAAATAATGCTTGTAAGTAACTCTTCCTCAGTTAATTCTACAGGTGCATCCCTGCCTCCTGGATTTCAGATTAACCAATGGTTTATGAATTGTGGGAATTCCAACCCATCCCCTTTAACCTTCTGTAAGTTTTTCTCTGTCCTTTCTGTGACCTGGTACCTGCTGTCTGCTCTTTTCAGTCTCTCTGCTTGGTCTAGAAGCTCACAAGTCCTTGTTGTGACCCTCCCCTTATCTCCTCCTGCCTTCCTCCCATTGGAGTCTCTGGAATTCTCTCTGCTTTGGATATTTGGTTGCCAACAGCAAACAAAACATCTCCTTGTTCTTCCAGAGGGCCCAGTCCCAGTTACTGAGGAACAGAACACAAAGGAAGAACAAATGAATATGACATGTTCAATCCAACATATCCCTAAATAAACAATCAGCTCAAATGTGAACCCTTGCTCAAAGCAATGCCATCAAAATCCTCCTTGATTTGGAAGGGAAGGTGAAACAGCAGCAATGGCACCTCTGTGCATCTCAGAGCACTTCACAGCAGCAGATAGAAGAGATCTCCCTTTCATTCAGACATGGACTAACAAAGTTTACTGAGATACTGCTAAAATAACCCCCTTGTGTTATATACAGGCTGAGTATTCCAAAGGGAAAGCAGGAGAGATCTCCACAGAAAAGGCCCAAAAGGATGGTTCAAGAGCAAGTCCTAAATATGATGTGGTGCAGACACCAAGATATGTAAGAGAATTTCAATTCACATGGCCAAGGAAGCCCATACATAAAATTTTGGTGCTAATTCTGATGTATTAAAATCTTATTACTACATCACACTGCTTCTTGTTTTCCATGCTTGTGATGAACTTAGTTAATTATGTTACAAATAACATTGAGAAATATTCAGAATAGCATGTAAAAAATGCAGTAATTTGGGATTCTAGTCATTAAGGAAACTCTACCCTCAGTGATTGCTGTCATCATGGATGATCTAACAGCCATTTGAGCTCTGTATTTGCTGAGACTAATCATAACTCTTCAGGGAGAATTTATACACTGTCTAGCAACTCTGGACCTTTTGACTCTGCCCAGAGGCAATTAGGCTTTTTATAATGGCACCAGGAGAATCCCAGGAAGATTTTTTTCCCTGTGTCTCTCTATGCCATCTCTCCCTGCATCTCCTTCTTCAAGTATGTGCTAAAGAGAGAAGATATAATCACATTGACTGTGAAAATAGAAATAATTCTCCTAAATGGTAGACCACCCATCCCTTCCAAGAATGTGACAGGAGCAGAGGGGCATGGATAGTCTGTGGCTATCCTGGAAGCCAGGATTAAGCTACTTTTGCTCCTTAGACATCTCCTATACAAACTACTAATGTTCTACAGGACTTCTGAATTCACACACACACAAAATAATCAGAGTACAAATGCATTTGCTTCTCTTCCTTAATGTTACATCATTATCATAAAAAATCCAACATATTACTTTATATAAAGCCATAAACATGATTAACTGGGGCACTAATTCTCCTGCAGACAGTGAGCAAGCTTTCAGCTTCACAATCAGTTCCACTGACACAGAGATTGTGGAAGGGAATGAGATTTCCACAGACAGACTGAGAGTTTTATTCCTGTGTTACTTTGTGGTTATACCTGCCCCCAAATCAAGGGCCTGGTTCATGCAGCACTAACCCAGGATGAAATCCTGCTGGATTTCAAAGCCATTTTGCTGGTGCTCAGACTGCAGGAGTGTCAGGGTAGCTAAATGTACACTGACATGTTAAATGAAAGACTTCTGAGTCTGCTACAAACCGTTTTCCCATCAGAGTAAGGAGGAAATGTCAGGAGCACTTTATTAGATGCCACACACTTAAGCAATTTGGGGTTGGTTTCCAGAATTTCTACACTTGCTGTATTCAGGTGGGCAAGGAGCTTCCCTGGGACTCTGCACTGCCACTACTTCCCTCCCACTGCTGCTGCAATTTCTGTCTTCTGAGACAAAACTTTCTGTCAAGACACAGATGTTTTATAACATCTCCTGTTTCTCACTACAGAACAAGAGCTGAAGTTCTGAAAACCTTCTAAGAACATAAAAATGCTCACTTTATTCACTAGAATGTTGTTCTCTATACATACTTTAAAGGAAGTTCATTTTTAATACCAACACTAATTTATCTTGTTTGGTCATCTTTCAATTTCAAACAATTTTTTTCACACTTTTTTTCTTCATCATGTCTTCTGTATATAAATGATCTGTAGAGTACGAATGAACATTAACATCATGAGCTAGCATTATTTTAAAATCAATATGGGAAAATATAGCATCAAGCAGACACTTTTAAAGACTGAATCCTCTGGTATAATTAGCACAGCCCTGCATTAGCCCTGGGCAAGTAAAATGAGATAGATGACCTAGACAGAGGGAGATTTTCTTTTTAAGTGTGCACTGGAATATATTAATGCCAGATTATTCTTGCCTAGCACCTCTCCTGCATCTTTGAGGAAAAGATACAACAGAGAAAACTTTTTGGAAATAATTGCAATACCATATAGAACAGGTATTAAAGGAAAAAAAACCATAGATTTGTATTAAAGCCCTGCAGGATTATTGTGATGTTTTGGACACCTGAATAACAATTACTTCAATCACTGCATCATTGTCATGGCTCACTTATCCCTGGCTTCAGAGACCACAGGGGACAAAAGCAGGAGCTGCAAGTCTCTTCAGCCTTGCATGTTTCTAGCATTAAACAGTCTACAAGTGGAAAGATTGGGATAGACATAAATACAGATATAGATTAGGCATAGAGATATTCTGCCCTTATGTTCAACCAGCTATATTCTTACTTGGTGGAAGGTTTTAAAACTATTTTGCCACATTGAAATTATCATTAAAACTCATAAGGACGGAGCTCACCTTTGATACTGCTTAGTTAATCTGAGCCACATTTACAGTTACAGGATAAAGCAGCTGCATAGCTGATGCAAGGATTAAAAGATGAAAATCTCTATCCAGTTTAAATGCCTTCTCTATTGTGATGTTAAATACATATATTTAATTTTTGTACCCGTAGTTTGACCTACAGACTCACAAATCGTTTTGTTTTGAGACATGTAGAGAGGTGTCTTTTTAAAGTGAACAGAGATTAATGTGAGGAATTAACAGAAATATCTAAATATAAAGTCCTTCTTGTAGCTTGGCCCTGACCTCGGTGAAACTTTCTGGATAAGGAATGCTGGAAGTGACAAGAACATGAGCAGGACTTTTTGTTTACCTCCAGGGCATTCACAGCCTGAAGAAGTTTCTCTGCTCATACCTTTACAACTTTGTGTTGTATTTAATCCCCACCTTAATAAGGCTCTGAAAAAAATCCTTTATAAAGACCTTGCTGGGGAAGACAGCCAATAACACATCATTCAAAGGGTAGCCAAGAAGGAAAGTGGGCAGTGATGGTGAAGAGACAGTAATTGGTTTCCCCTGTACCTGTCAGAAAGCTGCTCAGTTACTATATATTTAAAACCCTCTTCAAGTATAAACCAGATCACAGAGGACATCCACACCTGAATGTTATCCACAACTTTGTACAGAACAGAGAATACAAGTATTAATTTCACAAAGCTGGCAGGGAATGGAATTACCAAGGCAGTCCTATCCAATCTAGGTTATTAAATTAGCATATCTAGAAACTTCAGGAAGGCAAATGTATTTTACAAAGTGATACAGAGGCTGGGGAGGTGACTCCCTCTCTCCTTACCTGTCTCTCTTATCTCCACTTGCAGGACCATTAACAGAGAGGTTTTACCCTGCTTTCAGTGTTTAATATTTAGGGTCAGGAGCGCAATATTGCTGCAATTTGGCAGCACCAGTGCAGCTCTGCAAAGCTGCCTTGGCAAGGGCTGAGCTCTTACAGGCCCTGGCAATCTCACCCACACATGTAAACTTTCCAGAAATCATCTTCCTTTGAACTAAGGGAAGCTGGACCAAATATTAAAATTTGGTTTTGATTCCTCTCTCAACAACAAACTGATAAAACCCACACAGACCCACCAAGCCTGAGGAGTTACATTCCCTGTACTATTTATTTTTTAGCATAATAATTTTACATTTATCTTTTCCTCTGGATCCCTGCAGAAATGTAATTAACATTTTTAACTGCATGTTTTACCTTTGCCATAATAAAAGAGAAGAGTTATGACTAAGCTTTTGAGCATCAAAATCAAATGCAGTATTGGTAAAGCAATTTCTGTGAAATTTGTAAGCCATATATTGCCTGGAAGAGTCTGCTGTTGATAGTCATTTTGGACCAAGTCCTTTATAGCTGCTTATCCTAACTTGGCGTTTCCAGCCTGTTAAAATGTCATATGGATAAAGAAGTAAATTTTGACAGCTGTGACAGGATTATCATTGCCAAGGAAATCCTGGTACTCATATGTTTCAGTACATCTATTTTGCTTTGTCTCTGGCCTTGCATGAACTAAAAATTACCTTCTGAGACAAGAAGAGAAACATAACAAAGAAAGAACCAAGTTATTGTTATTCTTTTGATGCTTGAAATTATAGGAATAAGAAGAAATCTTTTAGGGTCATTATTTAATGCATTGTTCAGATTTTGAGGGAACACTGGCTCCTCTCTTCAAGGACGTGGCCAATATGGATTTTATGTGGGCACGCTGAGTTACAGGGCTGGTTTGCTCATGTGTGTGTTAGAGGAGGAGCACTGCAAGTTTCCTGTGGCATCAGACAAGTGCAAAAGGGACATGGAAAACCCCAAATGACACTTGCAGCATCCTTGGGACCTTTGGGATGTGAGGAATTGCCATGATGGATCCATCCAATTCCAATATCCTATCTCTGAGGAACACCAGTACCCAAACCCACAGAAACTGCAAGGAGACAGTGGACAAAGGTAACTCAATGCACTGATTCTCCTTCTCTTCCAACAACACAAAACTGAAAATAGCAGGAAAGACAAAGAGTGGCAATAACTGTAATTTGTGCTGCCATTCACATTCTGCCTACCAGGGTTCACCCCTGAAGATTTCCTGATATAAACAGCATGTAAGTTACAGCAATTGAAATGCTGATTTATGGGGCTGAAATACCATCCCCAGAAACACAATCTCCCAGTAAGTACCGGTTCTAGAAGCCATGGTAGTACTGATGTAATGCCTCTGAACAACTGGAAAAGGGGATATAGAAGCAGTAAAGTGGTAATAAATATTTGATTCAAGGTTACCAAATGCTTAGCTTTAGTCTTAATTCATGACAAGGCTGTGTTTAGAAATATGCAACATCTCAGGAATGTTCTTTCCTACCCAGCTATTTCATTGCATGCAGCCATATATTTTTGGAAATAGCAAGATGGCTGTGGATTTGTCATGACAACTTTCTGTGCTTTGTTTATATTGACACAACTATACTGACTCCTCTTTTGACTCTCTGACTTCCAAAACGACCACATACAGGTGTCTGCAAGATCTCCAAATCTTGATTCACATTTCAGATTTTGTCTTTATAATTTTACTAATTCCCCTGTTCTTAAGCTGCTATAATATATACAGTAACAGTGTGGGGTACAGCTCAGCATCCACCATCAAGTCTTATCTTTATACAAAATGGTAAAAAGGCCTTCCTATCCAAAACCAGTCACTGTGTGCCCACCCACTGGTGGTATCTGTTTCCTCTGACTGAAAGATGCACAGCAGCAACAATTTTGTGAGACATGCACATCTCTAACTGTGTTACAATGGTGCAAAAATAGTCATTGACCATTGTGTTCTCTTTGGCTAATCACATAAAACACCACAGAGGATATTCTGCTGCCTTTTGGTTCTTTGAAAATCTCTTGCAGGTGAGCCTTGTGTTCCAATGTATAATTTACAAGCACTGAAATGCTAATGTTAACACTTTGCAGCACACTCCCCTGAGCCATGTGCTGTACAATCAGAGATGCCTTTCCTGATGGTTTACTGAGCCACTTCACAGCCCGTTCTTGCCTTCACCCTTTCCCTCTTCCCCCTCTTTCCTGCAGAAGATCAGAACAGACACGATGCTCACACTCTGCCATTTCACAAGCACGGCCTGAGGAGCAGCCAGCAGCAACAAAAAGGCCACCAGCACCTGGCCACTTGTGAAATAGTGCCCTTCTCAAGCAGAGGCAGCATTTGCCCATTCTTTTGTTAGAACAGCCTCTTTGTTGCCTAGCTAATGAAAATGCTACAGCTGACAGTCAGAACTTGTTAAAAAACTTTTTAAAAAAATCAGAGAAAAGCCTTAAGGGAAGGGTGGCTACAGAAGTTGCTTTATGCATGAGGGGACCGAAGGTCAAAGCTGCCAAGGTATTTGGATACCCAAAGCTAGGTGGTGTGTTAGACATTAAAAATATTTGAGTGCTTCTCCTAAATTCTAAAACCAGCAATTCTTGTGTGCCAAATCCCTAAATGCACGAAAAATCTTGTCCCCAACAGGCCAACAGCCTCACGTGGGCCTGATTGTACAGCTAATGTAACAAAAGTTGCTGTATTGTGACATACATTATGTGTCTCCCTTTAATTGCACAAGAAGCCTTGCAACTGCTTTCAGCATCCATTTCACACTTGCAGGCTTTTCCTTCACACTTGTGCTGCTGGTGGGGATGTCACGCTCAGTCAATTTGCATTTGTGAATGTGGGGTTTTGCACAGGCAAACAGGTGCACTCAACACCACTTATGTTTTGCAAGGGTGATGCCAAATGTTAATGGGTTTAGCTTTGAAAGAAACTCAGCCAACCTCCTACACTTCTTTCCCTTTTCACCTGTCCTGGGTAGAAATGCAGAGTGCAATTCTTCAGAGTGAGCCAACTCCCACAAGTACCAGTGGGCTTGCACCACGTCCATGGGATGGCATGGGTTTCCCTCTCTCTTCAATATTTGCTCCCTTTGATTGTTGACATTGTTTGCATCATGTAAAAATGATATTCACTGAATAGTGAAACTGGTATGTGCTACACAAAATGCCTCAGGCTGTTGGAAAGATTTTGTAGCTGAAACATTGACAATATTCTGCCAGTGGTCCTTTAAATACTTGATTAAAATACAAATACAGATTAAAATCCTTGAGAAAACCATAATTATACATTTATAGACAATTTGTCTCTTCAAAGATTTTATTACCCACACACCTCCACTTAATCCCGGTGTTTTTACAACAGCCAAGTTCATGATGCTGCAGCTAAGGTTTTGTCAGCACTTTAATTATTGACTTGTTTGTACCATGACTACAAAGTGTCTTACTTGTCTGAACTAGCTGCTGAAGCTTCAGCTCTTTTAGTGGTTCCTCAGATGAACCTGTCTGTACCTTGTGAGCTTCCAGCTCTGCTAGGAATAAACTTGACACCTAAAGACCACTTTGAAACCCCTCTTACCTGGTGTTGGAGACAACTCATCAAGATTCAACAGTAAAATCTTTTAGAATGCTTATTACAGTAAAAAATAACCAGCCACTGACTTCATTTCCATAGACACAAGAAAAGTTTTTGTTTTGATAGCAGACACAATATTTTCAATGGTAACATCTAAACAAGTTTTGCCCCTAGTCTTTTAGTATTTTGTACTCTTTTAGTCATACTTTCCCATTGTATGCTTATAAAACATTATTTTAAGAATATATAATTAATTACTAGAAAGACTGGAGGGATTCAGAAGCTCTCCTAGTTGACCAGACTAATTACTGTACAGTTTTAAGTCAAATATAATTAATCAGTAGCTGTTCTGATGAAATTTTAAGATATTTAAGGGTCAAGCTACTTCTACTGTTAGTCATAATGCTCCCTGCATTGCAGCTTGAAGAGGTTTCTGAATCTCAGAAAGGATCTTTGACATCTTACATGAGCAGCACCACAGCACCCAGGGATTCTGGAGAGTGAGAGGGAAGGTGGGAGAATCCAGAGCTCCTCAAGATCCCTCTGTGAGTGACACTGCAGTGACCCACTGGAGCCATGCTGAGACAGCTTCCAGATAAACAACTTATTTCCTGTGTGCATCAGAGCTAGTGGGAGCTCATTCCAGTTTCAGTGTTTTTCACTATTTCTGCTAGAATTATCAGTCATACGTAGGTTAGACCATGGATTTTACATCTTTGGAATTTTTGCTCAGTTTCGTGGCTGTCTCTTGCAGTGTGATGCAGTTTTTACGTGCTTTGGGCAGTTAATGGGGGTTCAGACTTACAGATGTGAATCAGCCCCAAAACACAGGGAAAGTCCTCTCAGAGCTGAAAAATGTCAGAATGAATGTGTTGGCAATGTGCCCTTCAGATGGAACTGAGGAGCTTTTCTACTTTTGTTTGTACCTTAATACCTTATTTTGCAAAAAACCTCAGCAAGTCAGTATCACCCAGCCCTCCTTTCCCCATGATAACAGTTTTGTTAGAAAACAGGCAAAATATACTGCTGTGGCATTTTAACTTCTTTTTCTTGTCCTCTCTTGTTGGCTAATTATTTCTTTGAGGTTAAATGAGCTAATTATGCCTATATCAGAGCTCTTTGAGAAGCAAGAATCACTTTCTGTTGTTGATAATTAAATGAATTGAGCTTGATTCTTGATTTGGGATACAGTTCTAGGCATTTTTCTTCCTTGTACACAGTATAAAGTAATAAAAATAATTGCAAGTTATGTTTTGTTGGTGACAATGGAGGCAGCTTTTCAACTGTGGTGTAAAAGGTTCTGTAAATTGATTTAAATTAAAAAGGATGAGAAGAAGGAGAAAAGAAGGGGAATTGTACCCCTTCTACTCATTCTTGAACAGCTTTTATAATCTTACAAGAGTTAGAGGATCCATCAAAATTTCAATATTTAGGAGAATATTATGTGAATTCCTTTCACAATTGTCATGTGACTGTGCTGTAGATATTTTATTTTCTTCCTTTAATTTCACTCAAGTCCTGTGCGTGTTTTTCCCTGTGATACTCAACAGTGGAACTCCAAGGAGCTGCAAGCTCTTATGCAGAGGTCAGGTGTGCAGCAGACAGTACCTATTCTTCTCACTCTGGAAATAGTGCCCTCTTTGATCTGAGGGATATTGTCTGCCAGCATAAAATAGTGTTTCAGTCTTCATGCTAGTTGTGCTCTGACTATCTCCTGACCAGAGGATCTCACCTGTACCCAGCTGCACAAATTATATATAGCACAGAAAGGGAGAAGGGTCTACAGCAGGGCTTAAGCTCTAACCTCTAAATTCAGAGAGCTGAGAACTGCAACAAAACATGCAGCTTTCATTCCAAGTGCTTCTCTGAGCTGACGTCCAGCAGCCAAATGCTGAAAGCTTCATTTAACGAGTGTATATAATTCCTCTCTCCTAGGCCACTTTAAAACACATCTTTATTTCAACTAGCCTTGTTGGCATTGCCAACACTGTGGAGAGAGGAGGGTGAATGTCAGTGTGGACATCATCTCACTGTGCACTGGTCACACCTGGAGAATTCCCTGTCTCTGTGTGAGGGTGGAATCAAAGTCTGCAGGCACTGCTGGGAATGGGGAGACCGATGGGCTGTGGACCCACAATTTGATCTTTGCTACGGTGAAAACAAACCTGGAGCACAGCAGGGATAGGTCTTCACTGAATGAAGGTGTTTGGGAAAGTAAGAGCTCTGGAGGGAGAAGCAGAATCTTGGGATAATCTTTTTGGCTGGTGACAGTAAGAAATAAATACTGTCTGGGGTGGAGGGCTGTGGCCAGGCTCTGTGGGTAACCCATGCACAGCTTTGCTCGCTGCTGTGCAAACACTCCCCACGTCTGCAGCCACCCAGTGCAGAGACTCATTCACTGGCTTGGTCTTTTTAATACTTATGTCCTCCTGCAAGAGTTATTTCACTATTTCCAAGACTAGTTTAAGCTACTAAATCTCTCCTCTCCTCATTTCAACCCCAAATCTGAATATACAGAAGCACACACCTGACATAGACAATTGATATTACCTGACTGGGAGGGTTTGTGCTGTGGGGATCACAAGTGGAAGTCTCCAGCAATAAACCTCTGGCTCTCTAGGAGCACAACCTTTGTAGAAATTTACTTTCTTTCTTTCTTCCAAGTGCCAAAAAAACCCTGAGAGCAAAGAAATATTTTATTCTTATGCTGCCAGGGAATTATTTAATATCCAGCTTGGATCTTCCAGGTGCCACACCAACGCCATGTGTCTATGAATTGGCAAAGGTCACTTCAATCCAGGCTGGGTTTTGGTATCAGTATTGACTATCTTGAGCTGTTGTAGAATAAGATCCATACTGTGTATTTTTTAGTCTGAGTGGGAATATGTTCCTTTTTGACTTTTAAAATCCCTAAGATTCTCTTTAACATCTGACATCAACTTTAAGGCAATTAATGCTTCATTTGCAGTTTCTTCTCCTGCATTTACATTTCTCAGCTGTAGAACTACAGAGAAATGTGCTCCTCTAGATTACAGCTCTGTCAGCCAGGACAGTTTCAAACAACAAATAAAAGCCTGTGACCCTTTCACTGGGGTGTGCTGTCATGTTGGTGTTTGCTTCCCTTCAGGAAATAACACATGTGGAATATATAAATGTTTATATTGGCAAAGGGCATTAGGAATATAATGATTTTAAAAATGTGGACTGCAAAAGGGTGGTTTTTATGGAAGAGTTCTTCAAAATCCTAATAGCAAAAGCTTATGGAATATAATAGAAAATAAATATTTCTTTTGTATGCTTAAATCTAGGATTGCAGATAGACTCTTTATATAGTTACATTTCCACCTCTATTAAAAAAATCAAACTTATTTGCATGACAAAGATATTTTCCTTCTGCTAAATTATTCTAATGGGACTTGGTAGAGATAAAAGTAAACTGTTAAAATATTCTGCATGGCTAAGTCTGCTATCTGCAGGTAATATTCATTCACTAAGATAACATTTTTAGGGTTTGGAACCTAGCTTCTTGAGGGTAAAAATAAGCCTTTATCTGTCCTTCAGGATTATTAACAGTAAGTGATTTCCACATTAACATCAATAGCAATAATGAAGATGTCCTTTTCCATTCATCCTGGGCAACTTTGAGTGAGAACTGTTATTTGGCTAGGCTTCACTCTAATAGAGTACAAAGATAATTGGGTATTGAAAATTCCATCTAAATCAACCAAATAAATCTTTCGGTTACCAAATTAATAATTTCATTGATGCCATCAGCCTTCAATTTTCACTCCATTAAATTCCTAAATTCATCTGAGAATGGCACAGCAAACAAATTAAAATGAGTTTCTTATAAAAATGAGAATGATAAGATTATGCCTTCTAAAAAAGCAATTTAACTCCAATAAATTATTTTTAAATTATTAAATGAGGCATTGCATTAACTATAAAAGAGGAGCATAAAAGGGCACCAGCCTATGGAAAATAAGACATCTATGGACCTCTATAACCTTGGACAATTATATCTGTAATAATTGGCTCATAAAACTTTATGGCAACTTGTACAATATTCCTTTTTCCTTAAGATAGCTTTGTGATGAGCAGGATGATTAGACAGAAAGGAACAGAGCCTTTTTTTCCCCAGGAGCACGTGGTTAAATGTTTCCAAATAGCCTCTTGTTGCTTTCCTCAACACAGAGCATTAGAGCAGAGTGTTACCTGCTCTGGGTGCAATATTAAATCACATTTAAACTACATCATGCTGCAGTAAGGCAACTTCGTGTCAGGAGGAATTCAGGATACAAGACAAGCAAATTCCATGGCTGCTTTTTTTTAGAATATGTGCTCAGTGCATTGAAGGTTTGAACCTTTAAATGTCAGGTTCAATATGTTGTCTCCCTTTTCAGTTCTTCTTCATCAACTTCATAGAAGGGTGAAATTCTGAGGAATGAGTAAAAACAAAACAGCAAGAGACTGAAGTAACATCTTGATAGCAAAGCAGAGTGAATAAGAGATGTGTTTTATATTTATCCCATAAAAAGGGATGGACACTGTCAGGTTTGCTGCTTTTGCAGAAATTCCATGAGCTAATAAAGTCCTTTTTCCACGCCCTTGATGGAAGAAAAAGCAGAAACTCTTCAGGTCTCTTTCTCAAGGTTGTTTATTCAGTCTTATCTAAAACATTCTCTCTCTGACCCACTGAGCTCCTTCCAGCAGGGCAGTCGAAGGCCTTCTCCCCCCTCAGAGGGGGTGTTTATCTTTTATACTTGTCCTANAAGCCACGAGGTTCCTCCATCTTAGCAATACCTACCCCCCTGTACTAAAACCCAAAATCTACTTTCACACCCTGTGACAAACTTATTACTACTCTATTTAAACTCTTGTGATTCTATAATTCTCCTTTTAAGGTTGGCAATCATTCCCACGGGCTAAAATCCAAATCATCAGTATTTTGGGCTCTGATCCAAGATTTCTGAGCCCTCTGCTTGGGTCCCTGCACCTTAAGTGCAGCCAGAGATGACCCTTGTGTTCCCACAGGACACACTGCCTCCTGCTCGTGGGGGAATACCATCAGCAATGCCCAAAATCTCAAACACGTGGAGCTGAAGAAGTGTTCACCCATGTCCTTGGCCTGGAGCTCTTCCAGGTGAAGCTGGGGGCTGTTGGGTGACAAACCCAGCCGTGTGGCTGCCCTGGCACAGGCAGCTCCCCCTCCCAGGCAGCTCCAGCTCATTCCCAGAGCCTGCTGTGCCCGCAGGGATGGGCGCTGTGGACCACAGGCAGATAAACATTGCCCACTCTGCTGGAAAACCCGGTGCTGTAAGGGCAGGCCAGCTTTCCTCTGATCCCAGGGAAGCACCAGGGCTTAGAGAAGGGAGCTGTGATGAAGCCAGATCGACTCCTTGTTTTCAGGAGATAACAGGCACACTCTAAAGCACGACTCCTAATGAAAGCCTTGTGGGCACCCATTAAACCCTTCCCAAAGATCCTCTGCTTGCTTCCTCTCCCTACAATGAACCAGCCTTCCCTCAATCCAGAGATGAACCCCTGCTGATTCCAGTAATTCTTGCTTCTATAAGCTAAATCCTTTTGTGGTTTTCCTTCATTCTTCATTCTGCACATTCCAGCTAAATTTAAAATGAAACAGGTACCAAACCAAGCAACATTAAAGAACCAGAGGCATGAACTCTATCCAACAATGTGAGTTCTGTTTGAATTAATGCACTACAGGGTTTAGATATCCCCAATTTCTTCACCTTTGATTTCCCAGTGATGTCCAGAATAAATAATTGCCTTATTAAAGGACTTCTGAAGCCAATAGAGCAAGGTAAAAAACACTGAAGTCACCAATTCAGTCTTTGATTCTGTCTGACAGAAAATTAAAAATGAATGAGAAAAAAATTAATAATAAATGTATTCATGGCCTTATTGGGATTCATGACTCTCTTGCCAACATTAAATAAGTTCAACCAATTGTTCTCCTTAAAGTGAAATAACATCAGAAAACCAACTGTTCAAGCAATATCAGTATTTTCCTTTGGTGTAACAAAATTGTAAAAAGACCCAAATAACATAACACAACACTGCCTCAATTAGAACATTTTTAAAGTTAAGACCCATCCCATCTGCCTAAGGACAGGAAGCATTTTATGTCCAAAGTGATACAATTAATAAAAGTAGTAAACCCTTTTCAAATATCAGCTCAAACACATGGGGTTTGACAAAGTTACAGAACTGTGGCAGAACAAGACAAAGTCAGGTCATGGAAGATGTCAGGAATTAACTAAAGGAAACTCAGACTAGAATGCTGCCTTCATAAGTAGTTACAGCAATGCAGATTTATAGTGCAGTGTGGGGATCCTCAGGAGTCACAGGAGCACTTGGGATGGAAGGGCTCTTCTCCTCCACAGGTTTGCAGTCCAGCTTCAGGAGGGCCAGCTGAGATCTCAGCAGCTTGCTCTGGCTTTTATTCACTCAGGTGCTGAAAACTCCCAGGCCTTGTATTGTGACCTTTAATTGTCAATCAGGTGGAAAGATACCTGTGTGTGCCAGTTCTGAGTTCTTGGTTGCATTTCTGCACTCTGAGCCACTGTGAACAGCCTGGTCTCATCACAGCCAAGCACCAGAAGGATCTGAAATTCCTCTGAGCCCAGCACCCTCCTACTGACTGTGACCAGCACCAGATCCTCAAGCAAGGGTCAGTACAACTGTGGCAGATCCCTTCAGCTTCTGCCATCCTGCAGGCAGCTGGAGCTGCCCAGTTCTACTGGCAGTGGTTTTTTCAACCCTTCTCTGATCGGTCTTTCCACAATTACATAAAATGATCCCCAAACAATGAAGGTCTGACAATGAAAAAAATACTCTTTAAATTGCCAAAATCTGAGAGGAGAAAGCTTTACCATTTTCAATGCATATCTGGGAAAATGAAGCAAAATGAGACTGAGGAACTTGTAAAGGATAGCAGACAATGAAAGGTCAGTGGCACTGGGTACAGTTGTGAATGATGTCAGTGTGGCATTCATCAGGAAAGCCCAAATTCCATTTAGCTCAGGGACTGAAGCAAGAGCTTGTTCGCTAAAAGTCATCCAATTAGAACTCAGTGCAGTCCTAGAGCAGTCCTTGCCCTGCATGGATGCACAGAATGTTCTCAGCAGAGCAGTGTGGGATGTTGTGCCTGCCCTGCTTTGAGCTGCACAGCTCTGCAGAGAGGCAGCAGGATCCCATGCACCAAGCAGCTCTCCTTTCCAGAGCCATTAGCCCAGGGTTCAGCTGCAATAAAGTTAGTTTCCTTCCTAGTGTTTTGGATTCAGCACGAGAACATTGTGGATGACATGTGAATGTTTGAGTTGTTGCTCACCCCAAGTCAAGGATGTCTCAGTTTCCCACTGTCTGTCAGTGAGGAGGGGCACAAGATCCAGGAGGGAGCTCAGCCAGGACAGCTGACCCAAACTGGCCACAGGGATATTGCAGAGCACAGAACCTCATGCCCAGTGCACAAACTGGGGAGTTTGGAGGGAGGGGCTGGGCACGGGCTGGGTGTGGGTCAGTGGGTGTGAGCAATTCCATCGTGAATGGTTTGTTTTTAGTTGGCTTTCACTCCTCTCTCTCTTTTGCCTTTTAGCATTGTTATCATCATATTTCACTTTATGTCATTTATTAAATTATCCCAGCCTGTGAGTTCACCTCCTTGATTGTCCCCGTGCCACCAGGCTGTGTGTGAGTGTGGGTGGCTCTGGGTCGAGGGCTGGGGTTAGACCATGACAGAATTCCCAGCTTCAATCCATCTCTGCATGGGGCCCAGGAGATACTATCCAGCAGTTCTTCCCACAGTACTCAAGAGCAAAGCAATTTTGCTGCCTTAAGAAT
The DNA here is from genome assembly GCA_013397245.1 of Thryothorus ludovicianus. NCBI lineage: Eukaryota > Metazoa > Chordata > Aves > Passeriformes > Certhiidae > Thryothorus > Thryothorus ludovicianus. Next base: position 362,431 of record VZTB01000855.1, on the reverse strand, counting down.
GGGATGACAAGCTACACACCAGAAAAATAGTGATTTATGGATCTGAAATGAGTAAATTTAAATTAAGATCTGTAAATGATGGGCAGGAATGTCTAATATAACAAGCCTTTTAATGTCTTGCATGTTCCCACGTTTTAATTAATAAATAACATTATCTACTATTATGCTTTCAATGCACTTGTTTGGTTAGGGTTGACATTTTATATCACTGTATTTACTGATTAGATCCAGAGTCAAAGGAAAAGGAATATAAATTAGTTTTTCTAATTACTGCAAGGCTATATCCACTGCCAGTCTATTTCCAAAGTAATCTCTGTGGCTCATTCCCTGGAAACCCACTTGCAAAAGACAAGACTAAAACAACTCTAAATCTTTGACTGGGGAAAAAAAAAAAGAAAAAAGGCAAAAAAATTCTGGCAAAATCTGCAGCTGCACAGCTGGTGAGAAAACTGATTGTCCTGACTCCAGTACCAAAGCTTCAACTCCACATCACAGGGTACCCAGATCAAGTGTTCTGTTAATGCACAAGAGCCTGTTATGGCCCTGCTCATTCAGGAAAATCAAGGAATATCTGCCCTGGTGTCAAAGTAAATTATAGTGCTGGAAATAAATGCAATGCTAAATTAGCAGCCAAGAAATAAGGTAAGAAATGTATCTCTTTTTAAAAAAAACTGAAATGCTTTCGGCAGCTAAGAGTAGCAATAAAGAAATACTTGTATACAAAAAATAAAGGCAATAATCTTTACTGAGAGAAGTAGCTTCCTTATCTTTATATATTTGGGGTTTCTGTCTTTTTATTTTGAAAATTGATTTCGTATTTGGCTGTTGGATCAAATTGATTAACAAGATAATTCCAATAACTTCAGTGGCTTATTCACAGGGATAAATTTAAAGCTCATGTAAATATATCTGTAGATTTCAATTGGTTTTGGATCAGAACTTGTATGTAAATTTGCAAAGTGATACAGAATGTGTCTCATTGGGGCACATTAGCTTAAATATTCTTGTCAAAACCATAACCCGTCTTCAATCCATAAAATTAAATAAGAGCTCATAAACTTATAAATATGTTTATTAGTCTTTCAGAGACAGGCACAGACTAGTAAACATTTCAAAGTCTGCATCTCTCTAGCCCCAAGGGTGCCTTCTTTAAAGAAGCCATTGATTTTTGTCATCAAAAAACAAGTATTCAAGTAACAGTCTCAAACACAAGCTGATGGTAAAGTACCCAGGATTCCCAAAGGTGCCATCTGTAAAAGGATCATTGATTTTGACCTTTTGGGTGGATTTGTCTTTTTTTCCTAGTGTTTTATTATGTACATCAATAACAGGGAAGGCAAAGACAAAATGAGAGAGAGAAAATATAACTTTTTAAAGATGTGTGCTTGGACTTCTGCCAAGAAAATATTTTTGTATTCAAGCATTCCACTGTTACCAGCTCCTAATCAAGAACAAAAGCAAAACAAAACCTAAGCCCAAAATACTCCTGAAAAATGTGATTGTTTAGACCAATAGCTGGGCTAAAAAAATATTCTAATTATTTGTTTTTGTCAAATTCCTGAGGACTTAGCATCGCTCATGTGTGGCTTTAGTAAACATATCCATATCCATTACCCTTTCCCCATATGAAAGCACAGATCTTGATTTAGGAGGGGGAAGCTGGGATCAGATCCAATTGTCAGCTATTATTAAAAAGAATCTCTAGAAGCAGCAGTAAAATCAGCCCACAACCCCACAGTAGGAGGACACCGAATTTGCCCTATGCATATTGTGTAAATATTTATTTTTCTGTTAATCCCAATTAGTGTGAATTTAAAATATGGAGTTGCCTGGCTCCCCTACATCTCAAACAGGGTTAGGAAAAGCTGATATTCTGTCTGTGCACCAGTGGAAATACTGTGTGGTGTCTAGGCTGCAGGAAGAAGGGCAGCAATGTTAGAAAAATAAATCTGCCTAATCTCCAGCACTCCAGATGAACAAAGCAAAGGAGGCACATCATTTCAATGAAAGTGGGCACAGGCCAGAATATTTGGAGAGTATTTCATATGTAAGATGTTGAAAATAGCAGGTCACATCCAGCAGAGCTGCTTATTTCAGCTCCAGACTGGTGAAATTCTGCACAGAGTGTGACAGGACTGCCTTTATCTTCCCCAGGCAAGGCAGCCTGAGAGACAGTGGAGGGAGAGGCAGAGAAAAGTCCTTTTGCTGGTGCCAGAGAGGGTCTGGCAAGGCCCAGACCAGCAGGTAAAGCCATGGCCTCCAGCCTTGGTCGATAATAACAGGGAGCACCCTCAGATGCCAAAGCCTCCCTCTGCATCAGCAGCCTGAGCCCAGTCAAAACACTTTAGGCTGCATTTCTGCTGCCACCTGTACACCACATATTGCCTGTTTTAATGAGCTTCTCACAGAAAGGCCGTGTAACCTCCATTTCCAAGCCTAATCTCAGCCATGTCAATATTCTGCCACAGCTATGCACATGAATCCAGGGCCATGTTGAGCAAAGGCAAAGAGGGAGTGCACCCTCCGAATGTGGAGTCAGGAAAATAAAATGCATGTGATTTGTCCCATTAAAGGAGTTGCATCTGTTTCTCACTCTCCCAGCATATGCTGCATGTGAAAAATGAAGAATGTGAGCTGCAGCCACAGAGCTCTCTGTGCTCCAGCTGTGAAGGTTTATACTTGTATCCCTTTTCAGCTCCTACAATGCATTTAACTAAGGGCAATTTTGCACATTAGCAGGAATTCTTCGTAACAAAACAATCCTTTCAGTGAAAATGAAGAGGCTTTGAAAATGATTGCAAAGTGGATTAGGATCACTTATGGTAGATGGCTGTTGACAAGATATTGCTTGTGATTACCATGAGCATACATTGATAGGTGCCAGAAAGGAAGCTCATCACCGAAATGGTAGAGACATTTCAACATATGTTCTAAGAAAACATTTAATGTCAAAGAATTTCTGTCATTTCAACAAGAAACTTCCCCTTGGCTACCCACCAGAAGATGTTCAAAAAATCCCCAGTGCTGAGCTGAGAGCCAGTCACTCACAGGATTCTAATCCACCTTGGGGAAGCAGCAAGTGCACCCTCATGCTCAGTATTTGCACACAGTCCCTTCCCTGTGCAACAGATATTCAGTGATAAAACCGTTGTGGTGAATATGCTGAATATAAAACATCTATTGCTTTTACTGTTTCATTCTTTGTAAATGGGTTTTATATTACGAGGTTCTCACCCTCCCCTGTGAATATTTAGCTAATGCTCATGGGATCTGCAACAAAGGCTGAAGAAAGTTTAATGCAACATTTGTTCCCACATCATTTACAAATTTTGAAAATTGTTCCTCTAGGAAGACAATTGCTCCACTGTCCTTTCTCACTGTTGCCTGCCCTCCAGTTTAAATGAACATAAAAAAAATCAACTGTTTCACAAGTCTCTTAGTCCCTCTATATATTCAATTGAATATATATTCTACATAATCAGGTGAGCAGAAAAAAGAACCTGCTTGGATTAACCTGTTTCTACCTCTGCAGGAAAGTGTCCCTGCCACCACTGCACAGATAAAAGAACATAATAAAGCATCTTATTTGGGGATGGGCTCGGTTTGATATTGGCATTTTCAATTCCTTTATCTCATTTATTTTTAGTGCTAGATGATCTGTGTTTGTCAGATAATTCCCACAGCTCCCTTCCAGTGAAGAAGCCAATGGCAGGAAGTCTGAAAAGGATGAAAACAGTCTCAGAGGAGAAGTCTTTATGCAATTCACTGTCCCTCAGCAACCTTCTGCAGCCCCACTCCAACTCCAGTGCTTGGCTTTGGCTGTCTCCAAACCATAGATACGGGCTAAGCCCAGGAGTCTCAGAAATCACCCAAAAGTTCACAGGAGACAATTACTCCTGCAGTTCAGCCTTTCCTTTGTGCTAGCTTAGGCTCTGGGGATGTTATCCCCTTGCACTTTGTTCTCTTTGGGTCTCTATTTCTCTCGCTGCCCTCCTCCAGGTCCCTTCCATGGAGGTCCATCAGTCTGGCAGGTTGGTGTGCCGGGCACTGCCACTCCCTGTGCTCGCTCTCTCACACAAGCACTCTTACCTTCTTTTCTACCTCCGTCCACTTGACCCTCACTCTTTTTCTTCTTGTTTGTTTGGGGTTTTTCTTTTCCCCCTTTTGTTCCCCAGAGAGCCATGGCTGTTTAAGGGGATGATGAGGGCAGGAGAGAAGGTTTTGCTGTGGAGCATTTGCTGAAATTCAATCAGGGCTGCTGAAGGGGCTGAAGGACACGAAGAGATGAGCCAGGCCTGGACAATAAAGGAATTCTGAGTCTTTGTAGAGAGAAACATCCTATACATTGTCCTTACACACTTCTGTTGTGCACTAGCACAGCCTGCCAGGCTCTGATAACAAAACAACTGCTCCCAGACTGTGCCAGAGCCCAAAACACAGCGGTGCTTTCAGAGGGAACAACATGGAAACACAGATCAGTGGCAGGGCCTGGGCCCAAGACAGGATTAGTAGAGTGCTCAAATAGCTCTGCACAGCCTCGGGCCCACAACCCAACGTTATTTTGGAAAACCCTGAGCCACAAGGGCAGCGAGGGCAAGCCAGGGGAGCCTGTTCCACCCTGGCACAGCCACTCCTCCACTTGGGATGTGTCATTGTGCCTGCCCACGGGAAATGGAGATTTCAGGGTTCAACTAATACAGACACTTAAGTTAGCAATACAAATTAGCCTTTAGATTTCGAACTTATAGAATTGCATGTTGAATTTTAACCTTTACTTGAAAAACATCTGCTGCAGCACAAAGAACACAGAGAAAGATGCAAGCCTCTGGTTCTTCTTGTGGGAAGAGAAAGAGCTGTGAGGATGACAAGACTGAAGAGTACAAGAAACTGAGAAAAGAAATTCTTCTGGCTCCAAAGCTGGCTAGATCTGGTGGACCTACTTAGGTAAGCACCAAGGGACCAAAATGCACACACACAAAAGAGAAAGTTCAAAAGTTCCATCTGAGGCAGACATATGGCCTTGGGCCTCGTGGGACCCCCAGAGACCCCTGTGTGACCACCACAGTGACCAACGCATGATCAGAAGGGCGTGGATTTAATTACCACATGAAGTGAGGGCAGGCAGGACCAGGGGATGAACAGGAATGAAAAGGCTGTGCAATCTGATGTGTACGTAACACCTTTGTAAATAAATATACAGCTCGGATCCCAGCTAGGTGCACAAGACTTTGAGAATTATCTCCCTTGTGTGGAGCGCTCAGTGCATACTCACCTCATAACTTCAACAAGTTGTGGAGTCTTCTATTCCACGTGTCATGGTCAGAGTCAGGGGAACACTGCCCAGTTAGGACCTGCTGGCTGTCCCCAGCCCTGCTGCATGTGGCAGGACCCCTCAGTGCCCTGAACCGCGCTCTGCTGGGAGCAGCTCTTGCAGGGTTAGAGGATTGTCTTGCACATCCAGCACAGTTTGCAGAGCATTGAACTAGAAACACAGAAGGAATAATGCTTCTTTTATCTATTTCAGCCAATCATTAGTAATAAAATTTGTTTGTCTCCCTTTTAGGGCAGGTTCAATAATATTGCACATTTAGAGTGAGCTATAACTGGAGCAATTAACTAAATTCAACTTCCTGATGATGATAATAACAATAGTACAGAACTGATATGCAGAAAGTGAATCCAACACACAATTTGGTCTGATGAAAGACTCTGATAGCGCAGTGGTGGTGTTAATAACAACAAGCTTATTTGTGAAAGGTGTGCGTTTTGAAATATCAGGGGATAACCTGTTATCTCCCTTATTGGTATCCCAGAGATTCAGTAGTACACTTGCTATCAATACATGTTTACAATGGCCTACATTTCAGAATTATAGCTGAAGGTATTCCACAGCGGACAAAAATATCAGTCATAAGAGCACACTTTGGTTTTGACTTATCATTACTTAGCAAAGAAGTTAGAAAGCAATGCACTTGTTAAACACCTATCAATGTATATCTTCATATATACATATATATATGGGGGAATTTGCATTTAATTAACTGTCATGGACAGGGAATTTAATGTTGCTTTTTTTCCACCTCAAGGAAAGTAAGACTGAGATGGAAATACTCTCTAAAGAAGCTTTTGGGCGACTGACAGGTTTTTTAATAATAGGGGGTAGTGATTGCAATAATGCTTGAAAATACCCTCTCATGGATTGTTTTCTGTTTCAATAGAGACCAAGGATGTCCTGTGTGTGTGGGTAGACCCTGCCCTTTCCAGAATAATCAGAGTGGGAAGCGGGTAACTGAGAGTGCAGTGAGCTCCAGCAGCAGCACTCCTGTTGGCATGGTCCTGGAAAAATCAATAGGATGCACAAAGTCTGTCTCTTTAGGAAGGCAAGGGCTACCATCACCACCCATCCATGTACTGTTCAGCTTGCTGCACTTGGAGCACAAAAACCCCACTTTAATCTTCTTTCCCTGAGGTTTAAACATAATGTGTTTTGACTGTTGGCTGGGAGAGGATAAAAACAAGCATGTACACACTCCATAGATAATGAAATGCTCTCAGACACTCTGGTGGGTCACATTACTGATGTCATAGATTAAGAATTCATTCTCTCAAAATATTTCCAGTTGGTACACTTTTAATGGCCATAAGACAATAATATCTTGTTGAATATGCACCTGCAGTGAGTTTAAAATTTAAGAGTCAAGCCTTTGTTCTTTCTTCCAGGCACAGCCTGAACTGTGCTGCCTCATCTTAGCTCTTTCCTGATGAAAAAGCTCTGTCTCCTGTCATTTTAAAAGACAACGATAGAAATGGGAGGCTAGGAAACAAAGGCGGACAAAATGCATTAACAAGAATGCCTGCAAAACAGTTGTTAAAATGAAAAGCTTTTTCCATAATTGAAGAATCCTGGCTGGTATTTCCATTCGAGGAAATAAAAGAGAGGGCAAGTGCAGAGACAAAGGAAGAAGATCTTCATTAGGAGTATTGTCTAGCACATGATTCCTCTAAACAAGAACTTTCTAAAGGATTGACATTTCCATTAAAAGGGCAGGCAGTTTGCTATGCAATGACATTCAGTTTTAAAGGCTCAGCTTAGAAGCAATTTAGAGCATGAACAACAGTTTCCAAAGCCACCTTCTCAGTGCTTGGTTGACTCTACGTGATGTCACCACGTCCACAGAAACAATGAGGAAATGCCATTTAGACCAATAAAAGCCCAGAGGAGAAAGAGGGTTTGTTATTTTCCCCCATCTATTTATGCTGCTTAGCGAGTCTGGGTGGGTGTGGATGGCATTTAGACACACATTAGGGTTCCACACTCTGACAAAGAGGGTGCTGGTGGCAGGACTCTGGCTCACCGTGCAGTGGAAAATAGCACTGCAAGCAGCAGACAGTAAAATATCCTTCATCTCTCCCCTGCCCTCTAGGAAAAGTGCACAGGCATGGACTCTAAAGGTACCCAGTCCTCCTAACTTTGTGTTTCCCTGTTCCCACTCCACATCTACACTCGATGCCACTCTGAATCTGTTAGCACCACTGAGAGACTTTTAAGGGTTTTCATCATACTTAAAAGGCAGGACAGGGGAGCTCTAAATTAGCTCCCCAATCAACTTTTTAAGTAAGACTTAATAAGCCCACTGACTTTTCAGGAGTCATTTAGTGCCACTTCCCTTCCCTGTCTTGCTGTGACACTCAGCAGCACTTGAGAAGTGACTGTGCTTGCTTAAATGCTGAACTGGAAGCTGATTTAGGTCTCTTCTCGTTCCCACTCTAGCAATTCAAGGCTAGAAGACAGTAGGGGGAAAAAAACCCACCCAAAAATAAATAAAGAAGAATTACCGGAAGAGGGAGGAAAAACCTATTTTGCTAAATTTAAGAAAAACCCCAGCTTTTAACCAACTGCACATAATTCCTCTTTGACGCACTTAACATTTGAAACAATGGAATTTCTCAATAGTGTTAAGGAAATAGTAATATAGAACTATCATCTTCCTTTTATATTTACTTTTATCTTAAGCCTAATGGGAAAATGGCTGGAGTTCTGCAATCCTTTATAAGTTTCTTGAATTATCGTGTGAGCAGCTTGCTGCAGTTCTTTTTATTAACCTCCAGACCTTACTATTTAACCACAAATAGATTTAGGTCATGCATATTGAATTGTTTTGATAACAGTCTAGTGTTTAATAATAAACGCTTCTCCAGAAAATTAAACAGTTCCAAGGCTGTGCTCTGCAAATGTGGTTTTGGAAAGAGCACCATATGACAACTCAGATGGGCAAAGAAACCACAGGACATTAGCAATGCTCTGTGCAGACTCTTTCTGAGCTGAATAATTACTTAGGGCTGATTATGACAGAGATAACAGAAAATAAAGAAATAATAAAGGATCAAACAGCCAATGCCAAGCAGCTGGCTAATAAAAGGCTATCGCCAAGTAAAATGAATACTTGTCTTAGGACCCTAAGAGACCTCCTTTTCTATCTCTAGTAAGCCTTTCTCACAACTTTGATCATCTGATGTCCTTTGTGGAAGTTTATTGTGTAAAGACGATGTAATATTTATTGTTTACAAACCAGCCCATCTCAGGTTTGTTTTTTTTCTTCCTTTCTATTTACCTCAACAACCTTTTTTTTTTTTTTAAATTTATGTATCTATCCACTGAAATATTTATGCAAGTATGGTCCAGAGGGAAGCAATCTTGTTTTTGCAGATTGTAGTTGGTGCTTTGAGACAACTCTGCAGAGTAAGTAAACACAGAATAAGAGAATTGGTTTTGTGTGTGCTTTCCTCGGGCACACGCTCCCCACTCCCTGGAATATTTGGAATTTGGTATTACAGAAGGGCTCTGAAGCAGCGCTGCTGGAACCAACAGGAGAGAAACATTTGAAACGTGCTGGAGATTTTTCCAGATATTTCTGTTTTTGTTCTTTATCAAAGTTGATAGAAACAGGATTTTTCTCAAATGTAATAGATGGATGAGGTTATCTGCTGCACTGATCTGAAGGTCAAGCACTTCCTTTGATATGCTATTCACAGTACTTGATTAAAAATGTGCCGTGTTTGAATGCAGGAAAGAAAAAGGGCTCACAAAGATTAAAGCCTAAAGTTGGATTGCTGCACAGTAAACACAGGCAGAAACCCAAGTGTGTTCATGAGGAGTGAATTTTATGGAACTATAACACTCAATTGGCCTTTTTGCCACAACTTTGTCAGGGGGATCCTCTCTTGTTCATGTAAACCACCAGTGCAGCATCTGACCTGAAAGAATGGATGGAGCTTTCTGCAGTTCTGGATCATCAGCAGCCCACTTCTCACCCTCCAGATTCCTCTCTGTCCTTCATAAGGACAGCAGTGGCATCACCAGATCTGGAACTGGATGCTGGTGGGGGGCTCCCAGTGTGATCTGAGGGCAGCCAGGGGGACACAGCCTGGTCTGTCACCTTGGAACTGCCTGACAAACAGCAAACCTCAGAACACCACTGTCAGCCTGGTCATTTCTTGGAATGGTGAGATGGATGAAATAAATGTGTTACAGAGGAAGGCATTGGAAGAACAATGAGGTTGTTTTCCTCTTGCGCAGACTTTCAATAACTAAAATTTGGGCTCTAAATTTGCAAGTATCAATTACAGTGTATGTGTTAACATAAATATCCTTGCTAATATGGACTGTCTTGATTGAAACCCTCACTAAACTGCATCTGTGGATTTTTCTTGACCTTGCAGAAACTGTAAGCTGTAAATAATAACATCCCCTCTATTTTAAGCAGCAATATTAGTGCTTTTCTAGTTTTGTTTTGTTTTTCAATCTCTTCCTCATCCCTTCTCAAGTATTTTCCTCTTGTTTCTTTATCAAAATTGGCTTCACCCATCAACCATCTCTCCTGCTGGTTAATCCTCCCACACCTGATTCCACTTCTCTGCTTATGATCCACCAGCTCCTTTACCTTCCTATCTTTAGTCAAATGTCAGATTACTTTCTTTCCAACAAAACCAAAACCATTCCTTTGCTTTCTTTCTCCACTGTCCTGGGGATTTTTCACTCTCCTTCCCATCAATCAGATTACTGTCCATTCACATTTCTTCTAATATATGTAAAGTGCTATGAAGTTTGTCATTTGTCCATCCATAGATTTATAAATTATCCAGTACTTCTTTTTCATTCTGACAGCAAAACTACTGGAAAATGCTTCATTTGTTTTCCACCTTAATTCAGTAGCCTCCATCTCTTCTCTCATTTTTATGATGTCCACACAATACCCTTTTAATTCACACAAATGGATGGATATGGCAGGCATTCAAGCAGCCTCCCTGGGAGTTTCTAACTCTCTCCTATGGCCAGAAGAACAAAAGCAGGCAGCTGTTGAAAAGGTCATCAGGAAATAGAAGCTGCAAAAATAGCCCCATCATTTAACCCATGCTAGTCTTACCTTGCAGCCCCTCTCTATCTACACCTGTGGCACACCTCATCCAGCCACAAGTTTTATTACCTTCATGATATGGACAAGCATTCCCTGACTGCAATGCTCCTGTCTTGTGAGAAGGTGCCTGGCATTTACACCCTTACTCTCTAATTATTGGAAGAATTCCCACTGTGTGACTTTTTCCATTCACTTTTAGCCTTAATTGCCCCACTGTGAAACCACTGACTCACAAATGCTCTTGTCCCTGTGCTCAGATATGTTCCTTATGCTCATGCTTGGCAGAATTTGTTAGAAAAAACCCCAACAGGTTAAGGTCTTTTGAGCACAGTCATCTTTTTTTATATCTGAAGATTTCATCTACAGCTTGGCCCAGCACCTCTTCTGGTTTAAACTTGTTTCACACTTCAATCCACATACTGGGGCTTTTCTCCCAGTTTAGAACTATCATTAATAATAAAACCATCCTCCAAACAAACAAACAAAAAAATCTAGAGAAAAAAATAGAGTCAACAGTACAGAGAAGCAGTAATGAATGTCAGTTTACATGCTACAATATTGTACCTTGCCATATGTTCAAGTAGCTTTCCTTGGAGAATTCCATCTCTCTCACACGGCCAGAAGAATGAGAACAACAAACTGTTGAAAAGGTCATCAAGAAATACAAACATCACAGATGGCATAGGTGAAAGCACTGCAAAAAAGCAGAGTACAGAAAGAATGTGTAGGAGGCTCTTTCTCTAATTGGCAGGATTGAGCTAGAAAGTGCACTTGTACACCACCTTTATTAATATTAAAATGGCTATTGCAGGGGTCCCTTAGCATGTACTTGCCAACTGGGCCTTTTTCTATCAGAGAGAGGAAAGAAATTCTCCTGTCACTGACATTCTATGCTGAAAGTTCCTCCTTTTCAGCAGGTTTTGAGGAAAACTGAGTAATAGAGTGATTTCAGAGGGGCACTCTGGGGTCCTGAAGTTCTCTCTTCACAGAAATTTGCCTTAGAATTCCAGGTTTTACAGTACACGTCCTGTCTCAAGCAGGAATAAACACATTTCTTGTCTCACTGTGTCCAGAGACCCTCCACTGCCTGCTGTCTTAAAGAAACTCATGAACAGCACCAAGAGCTCCACCAGTTTCCTCAGAGACTCCCTGGGATCAGGTGACTTTTCTTACATAATGCAAGGTCATGGAATCACATTTCATTACAGTTAAAAAGATGTGTGGAGAAAATATTCTTGTGCCATGACTAAAGCAATAGGTGAGTGCAGACAAAGAGTAGCTGGCTAAAATTCCAACTAAAACTTGCCCACAGAATATTTTCTGTTAATATCTCTCAACTATGTAAAGTCATTTTTAGTTTTTTTTCAGAGAGCATTTAGCCTCAGAAAAATAAAAAATAAAATGAGAAAACCAAACCCAAACTCCCCCAAACCTCCCAAACCAACTCCAGATAAAACCTAAATAAAACCCCTCTAAGAATACATTGCTATAATAGAGCAGGTATAGGATACTATCAAAAATTCAACAGTTCTGTGTTCTGATTGTACTGTTTTCTTGTACATAGAAAGGATTGTGATAGTTAAGACAGACTCATAAAAAAATAAATGTAGAGACTCAGCTCTAAGCAATTAAAGAGCAACTTTCCCATCTACCATCATAGTTAAATGGTACAGCAAGAGCATGTAATAATCTGGACAGAGCAGCTACACAGGAACAATTCTCCACAATTTTTTTCCACAAATCAGACTTGACACAACCATCCCTTTTAGGTGGTACCAGCATTAATATTATAACCCCAGAATTGGGGAGATAGCAGCAGAGGTCTTGCATACTTATCATCAAATTCACAGTTTTTCCAGGAAGACAGCTGAACGAGGAAACCCTGGGAAGTATTGTTCCTAGCAAAGAGCTCAGAACACAGAGGGATGTGTTATAACCTTGGGCATGGCTCCTCTTCATTGGAAACTGGTAATGGAGGTATCAGCACTTCTGAGTGAGAGCACTGCTGTGCAAAGAGAAGGAAACAATGTCCTTGGAAGAAAGAAAAGAATCACAGCATCACCTAAGGACAGACCAAGATCATTCAGGCTGCATAATCCAGAAGTGGATGGCAATGACTCCTCATACTGGGAAAGAGAATTGCTTAGCCCAGAGATATTCGCTATTTGCAGGAACTAATCACAACAAAATTGTGATAATTTAACAACCATTCTTTTAGGAAAGCTGTTTAATGCTAATGGGCTCCTCATCAGGATTGTTTTCTTTAAACTGAAAGCCTAAGAAAGGCATAGGCCAAAAGGAAAGCCATAAATAAGCTTAAAAATCAGCCTGATTGTGCAGCAAACCAGGAAGCTTAAGATAAACCTTTCAAGAAGGCATATGTAGTTTAACCTTAAGAGCTTGACTGCACAAGGGAATTACTGAGTATAACTTATGACACGACTGTAACATTCACTGGCATTCCCTCACTAAATTCCTAGGTGGGAATACAAAGGGTTTTGACTTAGCCCAGCCTGTGCAGTATGTCAGGACTGCTGACAGAGTTATCCTGTCCTGCCCTGTGCCTCATTCCCCTGGGAAGGACTTGCCAGAAGCAGTGAGGTTTGACAGCCCACGCAGCAGCTCCTGCCTGGCTGCAGGGTGGAAGCCACCAGCCCCTGTGGAGAGCTCCTCAAAGCCACCACAGGGGCTGTGTGTGCAGTGGGAAGAGCTGAGCCCAGCCTGCCACAGGGAGCTGGGCACAGGGACTCTGGCAGCCCCTTTTGGCTGTGGTTATCAACTGTTTGCTAAGGGGATTGAGTAAAGGGTATCCTAACTGTGAAATCAGAACTCCCCTTAAAGACTCAAATAAGATCATCCAGAAGAAAAGGTATTGCAGAAGAGTATTATAGGATATAAATTCTTTTTAGCTTAATATATGCTGAATACCAGGCAGAAAAAAGAGAGTTTAAATTGCCCATATCAAAAGAGAAAAAGAAACCAACTGGAGATAACTTTTGCTAGTGACTAAATCAAGTTTGCCATAACATTCATGTGACCTTTCTGGACAGTTACTGTAGGTGAGGCTTGGGTCACTGCTCTGGAAGGCCAGAGCTTGCAGAAGTAAAAAAAAAAAAAGTTAATCTAAAAAAAGTGAGGTCTCTCTAACTTCAAGCTCCCTGCCTGAACTTCCAGAACTTGAAAGAGAAAGAACATTTTCTCACATTCTCTTTCATTTCTTTCTCCCCTTTTATTATTAATGAGTGGTTTCAGAAATGTGATCACACTTTATGTACTTTCTCTGTCTTCACCTTTACACACCTTCACAGGAGCCTTCTATCAGAGCATGACAATTCATTTAGCACCATCACTGATTGTTTACTGCACCCCTTGGTTCTGACAGAGAGTTTTTCAAGGGACCAGTGCAGTTCCTTCTCTGCACCAGAACTGGAGAGCAAACCTAGGTTATAAATAGGACTGACCATCCTGGGGACCACAGGTCAGATGGCATCTCACAGACCAGAGCAGTGGGTTGGGATGGGTTTGGAACAGTTTGTAATGATCCAAGGGCTGGAGCTTCTCCTGGGAGGAAAAGCTGAGAGAGCTGGGGTTGTTCAGCCTGAAGAAGACTCTAGAGAGATGCAACTGTGGCTTTTCAGTACCTGAAGGGAGCCTGCAAGAGAGAGGGACTGGGGACCAGGGCTGGAGGGCCAGGAGCCAGGGAATGGCTGGGAGTGGCAGAGGGCAGGGCTGGGTGGGATATTGGGCAGGAATTGTTCCCTGTGAGGGTGGGCAGGCCCTGGCACAGGGTGCCCAGAGCAGCTGTGGCTGCCCCTGGATCCCTGGCAGTGGCCAAGGCCAGGCTGGACACTGGGGCTGGAGCAGCCTGGGACAGTGGGAGGGGTCCCTGCCATAGCAATGGTGGGGGACTGGATGAACCTTAAGGTCCCTTCTAAACCATTCTGTGATTCTTTAAACAAGTGAAAACATAAAATGTTCTTTTCCTTGGAGGTTCAGAGGAAGTTAAGAGGGGCAGACAGGCAAAAAAAGCCACAGAACTAACCTTGGCCAGAGACATCCTCCCAACCCAGACAGACAGGTGCCTCAGGTCTGGGCCAGTGTAAAGATTTACACTTTGTGTCTCAGCTGCAGGGTGCTGAGGAGGGTTCTGGGATGGTCACTTATGGTGAGATGTGAGACACAGATATTATTGGCTTAAACTCTCACAGACTCTCTGCTGTGCAGGATGGTCCTGTGCATATCCAGAGACCTGGCCTTCCTCTCAGTGAGCTGGAATTGCACCTAGAATTTAGACTTCAAGTGGACATTAATTTCATTTTTAGGATCAACCCAGTTCCTCTAGAAAAGGTGGATAGACCCCAGTACAGGTGGCAGGGAAGGAACAGAGGAAGGGAAAGGATCAATGTGAATGTTAATTTTGGCTAGGAAGAAGGTGGCAGGAATGACCAAATTTACATGGGAAGTGAAGGACCAAGTTTGAAAAATGAAATGCTAATTTAAGACCTTTTGGGCCGCCTACAAACCTCCAAATTTGCCATTTGTTTGTATTGCCTTGTTACTCTGACCATTATTCTGGAAAAAAGCTTATTTTCTTGGTTTATTAAGTCATTAGTCAGACTGAGCTTTTTCCCTCTGGCCAATGCAAGAGGATGCCAGCCTTGGCTCTGCTGGCAGAGATACTCAGTGTGCTCTCCTTCCTGAGAGAAAAACTGCTTCCACCCATTGCTTCCAAAGAGCTTTTGACCTTTCACTGGGGCATTGCCTACACGGTCCAGCACTAATTTATACAATACAGTTGCAATTACAGAAACCAAAACTGGGTTAAGGCTGAAGATTCTCATTATAAACCTGATCTCCAGCATTTCTAAACACAGAGAGGAGATTTAATGAAAGTTTCCAGGCTCCGACTCAAGTGGTTTTTCTCTTGGTTCCTGAAATGTTGAGAGTTTGATAAAACAATCTTAAAGACAGTCAGGAAACTGCAGTGAAATGTTCAGCCTTGGTGACATGAGTGGTACTGGAAAATGGAACCAGAGTGATAGAAGGTTTTAGGTATGCACCTAAAATTCCCTGGGAATTTTGAGGTGGATCAAAAAACTCCCAAAACTCCACATAAAAAATTCAGAAGTGCATAAGGAGCTGACAACTAGTTTTGTGTCTTTGATCTGCACAAAGATTATTATTTTGATAGATATTATTTTGATATTGATGTCTAGATAGAAAATCAAGGCAAATTTCTGGAAAATATGAAGTTGAGATTCACTAAATTGGAGAAGGAAGTCACAGAGGGTTGTCTCACAAACCTCAAATCTGGTACAGACCATTGCAGATTTTTAATGACTTCTAGATCTCTAACCCAACCCCACAAACTCTCTGCCATAACTGAAGTTATCAAAACCAAATTATTTAAATGAACTTTGATTAACATGTACCTGCACTTTTTTCTAAATTCCCCTTAATTAATAGTTTGAATAAGCTTATAGCCCAGGCTCTGCAAGGCCCCATTACAAATGGGAGCAGAAAAGGGTCCCCAGAGAGGTTAAACAGCCTAATAGTGATGAGATGCTAACAAGATACAAGCATAGAAGTACTTGGGGTAGATTTGCGTCCTTTACTCTTTCTTAAAGTGTTGAAAATGTCATGTACCTTTTATGGCTTCTTTAACATCATTTCAGTGACACTGAAAAGTTTTTTAAGCAAAACAGGCACCTCCAACCAAACTTCTAGTTGGCTTGTGGAGCAGAAAAGGTCTCCACTCTTTATCAGGAAGCAAAAGAAAACTAAAAATAATAGTGGAACAGATAGTCCCCTGGTCCAAAAATGAGGAAAAAGGATGGTTTAGGACATTAGGAATAGCAGACAGTGAGACAGAGTGAGAAATCTACAGAGAACCTCAAACCAAATACAAAATATATCAGAAGGATATCAAGAACTGAAATATTAGCATGGGAAAATCAAATCACGTGGCACTGTAAAATACACCAAAAAACATTTCTCAGGCAAAGAAGACAGCTGGATCATCCTCCTGCTCACTGTGCACCTGTGGAAAGCAGAGGTACAGCACCAGGGTGGGAACAGTGCAGGTCCCTGGGCACTGCGTGGGCTTGGCTGCAGCTCAGCCACACCAGTGCCAGCAGATGGCAAAGCAGGAGCAGGGGGCCCTTCTTAATCTGCTCCCTCTGGATATTTGGTGAGTTAAACAAGGAATACTAAGCCAATGCTGCTGATTTGGGCAAGGACAGAGCCTGGCTCAGGTGGTCAGTGTCTCATACACCTGCCTTGTCCCACTGTAAACCAGCATGAGGACAAGGGCCAGGCTGGCTTTGGCCACCAAACGCCCCCCACCCAGGGTACTGCTCCATCCTCATTTCAACCAAGCTTTTGAACAGATTCCTTTGTCCAGTGGATTCTGGAAATACTTACAAAAATTCTTCAGTTTAGGCATCAGACAACAATGGGACTTAATCAGAGTCCTAAAAATAAGCCTGCTTATTTGAGTTTCCGCTGGTTAGAAGCAAGAGGCTGAAATGGGAACTTTGTGTGCACTAAAAGTCTTACACAGGCATGGCAGGTTTAACCAGCTGTGCTGCTCAGAATGGTCAAAAACCCCCAAAACACGAAGGTTGTACTTGCCTGCCCTCTCCTCATACGGAGACAAGGGAAAGGCTTAGAATGAACAGATTATTGTAATAAAATGCCCCTTTTTTCACTCAAAAGAGAGCCTCAGGAGAAGGTTCAGAGCAGGATGGCAGCGTGAGGGGGGAGGAGGGGAAAGCCTCTTTGACACAGAAAAATGTTGTTGCATTTCTCCAATGAAAAAATATTAATACTTCATTTCTAGCCATCTGAAAAAAAGACACAGCAAAATGTATCCCCAGCAGTAAAAGGCACTGCCCTATTACCCTCCCACTGTACACATTTAAACCAGAGGGCAAATAAATGTTGGCAAACAGAAAAGTGATGACTTACAGTACTTTCTTTGCTACAGTAGCTGGGAGGAGAAAAAAATCCCCCAGAAAGATTAGGAAGCAAACATAAAACTGATCTTGAAATTCCTCTTTGTTGATGCCCCAGGGCAGGTACTTTTTCAACATTATACCTATTTTTGAAAAGTATCAGCCTGTTGGGGCACCTGTGCTCCTGAAACTTTGTCTGTTTACAGACACAGAAACACTGACTCACTTGGCAAAAAGGTATAAATTAACCAACATTCCCCTCATTAAAACAAATATTAGACATACAAAAAGTCTTCTGGAAATCATCAGCTTAAAAATACTCTTTAATTTGCAGACACCTGAATTCTAACCCCAGGAAGGATTCCTCATTTTGTGAGCTGAGTAAACCTCAGACAGGAAAACAGGAAGAGAAGGATTATACTCTATCCACCTGCAAACTAGATTACTGCTTTGCCTTACAGGTTTCTTTTTCTCTTTCCCCTCAATAATTTTGGCATTCATATGCTAAATATTTTTTTTTTGTGCCAAATATGCATGCTTGAATAATGTTATTTTTAATGGAGATAAGATGTTCTCACTGGCATAATTGTTAACTCTTAGGGAAACTTTTCTAAGATTACCTTACCTCCTACCTATTACTATTCTAGCCCCTAGCAGGAGGGTATATTTTATTTGAAGTTTACTAATTGTGTTTATTTCAAACACATTTGGTTCTTAGCAAAGCCACTGAGGTCCTGCTTACACTTTAAGTTTGCAGGTTTATTGTAAAATGCCAGGCACATTGAGATGAATCAAACTCATCTAAGCATGAATGAAATGCAGTGAGAAAGTCCCTTCTGGCATCATTTCTGGGATTAGTAATTTGTGAAATTGTGGTGATGCAAGGGAACAGCATGAGAAAGCCATTTCCTTCCCCTTTGTCCAGTCTAAATGCAAATCTGAACTTTCTTGGCAGTTCATTTGCATATTAATGCATATAGTATTCCACTCCAGAGATCACTTCAGATTCTCTAAATTAAGTTGGGTGGGTGGGCTGAAGGAAAGAGGTCATTTTTGTCACACTAGCACAAATATTCTTAGATACTTTACCAAAAAGGCAGAAAGCAGGCAATTATTTTTCTTGCCTTATCCCTATTTCAATTTTCCAACTGGACCACTGAGGAGATGCAGAGGATGAAAAGCAATGGTTACCAGAAGGAAGGAAATGCTTCATGTCACTGAAGAACAAACATGATGAAATTAAGAAAGGGTAAGAGTGCAAACCAGTTTAATTAGCATTTCTTCCTAGTAGCTTGGGAAATGTCAGCCACCAGTTGGTGGCAAAATAAAGATGTAATGTGAGTAATAATGAATTAAATTGTGGCTATTTGCATTGAAATGTTAAGATAATGATCTGAAATTACTATTGTAAATATTCCCCTTGACAGTTGAAAATTGGACTTAAAGCTAATAGTACTTTGGATGAACTTTAAGCCATGAAATCACTTTTAATGCTTTACACTCCTTTTGGCTATGACAGCGAGCTTCAGAAAGTTAATTTACCTCTGTTTTGTTCAAGCTGTTTGGTAATTGATGCATACATCATGGAGATTTTAATGAACAACTACAGGGACTATTTACCCCTCTCACTAAGTACAACTGAAACACTTGATTACAACTCCTGAACCGAATAAACCAACAGACTCAAGCACAGCAAATACTTTTGGCTGGGGGACTGGAGGAGAGGAGACCAGTAAGGATCTGTTTAAATGCAAAGGAAAAGGCAGCATTTTCAGAAACTGCTGGAACATCTCAGGCTCATCCTGCATTAGCTGGAATTTATGGTTTTGCTGGTAGCATTAGGAGTCGCTTAGGGAGGATTTACGTCTGGATGTCTACAACCAGAACTGTCAGGGTAAGGTTTGCTGGCAAAATGGAAACGCAGCAGATATCTCCAAACATCTGCTGTGCAAATAGCTTTCCAGTAATAGTGCCTTTAAAATGAGGGCTTATTTCCAGACTATAGAGTCTAATTACATTGTAACATTATTTTTGCCATAAGGCGTGTTTTTATTTAAAGACAGATGATGTAAAAGCTTTAAGATCACACAGAATTACGTCATGCCCAATGAAAGTGTTTTTCACAATCAAAAGAAGGTCTTTAGCGTGACTTTTAAACAACAATGAGGCCTCTGTGTATCCAAACTGAGATCTGCCTGGATCTCTTGGATGGCTCTCATTTTCTGAGAGCACTCGCTGGAGGGATCCAGCAGTGGATGCACTTCAATCCTGTGTTTTCAGATGTAGCTTATGAGATACCGACTGTTGTTTTCAGTATATCAATCCCCAAATCTGGAATGAACAGTCAAAACTACCTTTTTGACTTCCCCCAGAAGTCTCCTGCGTCCCAAGCCCTGCCCCTTCCCAGTTACCTCCACCACAGCTCTTCATGAACCTTCAGGACATGGGGTCTGTGGGTCCCTGTCTCCCACCCTCCCAAAATCAAACAGCTGGAGGTTTTCCTGCTCTCACTTTGGAGCTAAACTTCCTCCCTTTCTTTACATGCAGCAGCCACTTGGTTGATCATCCTCCCTTAGGACATAAGAAATACATGTCTTACAAATATATTTAAAAAAAAATAGAGAAAAAAAAGAAAAATAGGGAGCTGGACACTGTTAGTACTTCAAATGGATTTGCAGGGAAGGCCCTGCAGTCTGGCCATCTGCAGCTCCAGGTGTTAAGCTCTTTTTCTGGATCTGTGCAGCTTCTGCACAGTGTTCTTAACTAGGTTACCAGAGACCAGATGAAAAATAAACTCTGTTGAATCCTCTGGCATTTCATATATGCTCTGTTATATTTAGGGATGTAAGTAAGCAGACATACTGTCATTGTATTTGTTATGAATTATCCTACTGCAAGAACAGTTAAGAAACATTTTATTTCCGGGTCACATTCAAAGTCAAGTGAGTCACTACATTCTAGGTTTTCTAATATCTCACGTTTTACTTTCATATTTTAGTTCTTCTGTATTATCTTTTCAGGACAGATAAAACATATTCTGAATCTCTACAGAAAAGCCATAATTCAGGTGGCAAAAAGGCTTTATCAATGGACAAAGATCCCCTATTTGCTATGTCTAAGGCTGTGCATTCAGTACTGGATAAATCTGCACAGGCTCCCACAGCTTGAGGGAGTTAAGAAGATATTCAAGGTATGCTGGTAAAGTATGGGCAGAATAAAATGATATTCCCACTGGTGGGAACCTGTAACCATTCCTGGGCACCTCTCTCAAAATTGTGAAAGCCTAAAAATGATATGCAACATATAGACCAGCATCAGGAAACAAGAAATAATGATATTGACAGTGTAAAAACCTGGAGTCCACTGTAGCACATTTGGGCCTTGGCTTCTCCTCAGTCTCAAGATCCTGCATGGTGGGTACATTTTCTGTAATGAAAATCTCTGTAAAGAATGGATCAATTTGAGACTGCTATAAGTGATCTGTCTTGGAGTTATTCAGTGATGGAGCCCAAACCAGATCTGTCTGGGGATTTGGTGACATGAAATGCAGGCAGTTGAATGAGGAACTGAGATAAGACCCTGCTGGTCTCCTTTGCTTCTTCTAGACCTTTTCATCACCACGTGCTGCTTCTGGACTCCTCTCCATCCTGCAGAGGCATGGAAAAGACAAGCCAAGAGGCTGCTTACAGCCCTGGTGTGGGGAGTGAAATTCTGTGACACCCTTGCTGAAGATCTGACTTCTGTCAGCCCTGTGCTTATAATGACATATTTGATCAGAAAAGCAGAGGTGGGGAGCACTATAAATGTGTTTGACCAGACGCTCCCTAACTTTCCTATTTTTCTCTTAACATTAACAGCTTTGGACATTGGATTGCCTTGATTTTTAAGGGAGGGGAAGGAGGAGAGGCAAGGGGGGAAAGAAGGTTTCTTCTTGTTTACAGTGTTGCTATTTAAACAGTTCCAGTTAAGCTCTGAAAAGCACCTTCCTCTCAGGTCAATAAAGAGGCTGCAGGCCAAGTTCCCATCTGTGCTTAACTTGTGTTTGCTGGCTGGAGACAATTTTCTGCTAGGCCTGTTTAAAAAGAAAGCAGTGTAGTGTGATAACTCGGTGTTAACATGCATCTGCATGAAGGCTTGAAACTATGAAAGCCCAGAAGTTTCAGTCAGAGCAGTGTGATATATCCTGTATTCTAATTGTCTATGGACATGAGGTAAGGACATAAAAACTGAGATACTCAAGTTTCAATCTCTATACTAAATAAATCCCAAAGCATTCAAGATAATGGAGTTTTGAGGTGCCCCAGATGAGACAAAGAAAAACATTTTTCATAAAACTGAACACACTTTTCTTCCCCCTTTGCTGGCTTCATTCACATCTACATGCTCCAGCTAAATGAATTGATGACTTCCACTCTCTGTCTTCTCCTTGGGAAGGAAAGCCAGATATTTCATCAAAACATTCTGAAATTCTGACATTACTATCCTACTAGACTGGGACAAGTTTTGTTGTACAATCAAACACTCTTCCAGCAGAGAGAGTCCCCCACAGGGGGTGCTGAGATAGGAAGAGGAATTTTAATTTACAGACAAAGCTTCAGCTCTCAAGCCTCTTGGTCCCAAGACATAAAGTCCAGAGACTTGAGCAATGTAGCTGGGCAAACCTGGAAGCTTCCTTGCTCTGTTCATAAGCAGACAGGATAGAGGTGCCAGCTTGAATTTCCCAGCACCACCTCCATTCCATCAGGCTATTCCAGTCAAAAATGAGCACATGAATTTCACCAAATCTCTGCTTGGTAAAGTAAGAGCATCACCAAGGTTGATTAAAATTTTGAAGAAAATCTCAAAGGTTTCAGTCAGACACTGAAAAATGCCTCCTCTCTCCTGTTCCCTTCCTCATCTCCCCCACATCATCCCAGACAAAGAAGCCAACTGGATGCTTAATCTTTGCCTGATCCAGAGGTCCTGTCCTTCCTCCCCAGAAGGGACCTGCAGCCACTGCAGCATCAGTATTCCCACAGGAGTGGCTCAGGGTCTCCGAGAACAGGGAAGAACATTGTCCCTAACTGCTGGCAAAAGTCAAACCAGCAAAGGGAGAGAATTTGGGGTGACAGCACTGCACAGGAGACCTAAAAGGCAGAGAAAGGTGTCACAAGAGAGCACCTCAGCATGTCTGCAGCAAAACACAGAGCTACAGCAGCAGAAACAAAGCACAACAAGAGATGACAAGGGGAGCTGATGGGACATTTTGGAAGGCTGAAGACAGGCTGCCTGAAACGCTGACCTATTCGATCTATAGGTCAGGCTGCCATATGTAATGAGCTGCTGCAGTGTGTTGTAAAACTGCTGCAAGAAACCACTGCTGGAGCTTCATCTCTTTCCTATTAGGAGAAAAGGTCAGGCACAGGCTCCTTCTGCTGCTCTTGGCTGTTGTGAGTGAAGGCCATGGAAGGAACCCATTACAGACTGAAAGTGAATTGCTCCAGGCTCGTGAGCTGTGTTGCCAGTGGGGAGGCACACTGCTAATAAAAATGGTCTGGTAGGAAATCATTTAATTTCTTGGCTGCTCCTACCCTCATTTTCAGATGGAAGTTGATGCTTTAAGAGCTTTAGAATTCAGCTCTGATCAGGAAATGAATTTAGTTGTTTGAAAAGCAGCTGTTTGAAATAGCTTTGTTCCTTCTTTAGTCTCAGTGGAGCTTGAAATCAGGGGCTGATAGAGAGATACAAGTGTACAATCCTCTGATTTTTGGCTGTTTTTTTTTCTCTTTCATATAAATTCTAATCAAATGTCCTGTCTCGTTAGGAAGCCATTTCATCAGCCTTGCTTGGGCTTGCTGCAGCAGCACTGCCTGTGGCTCTGTCAGCCCAGGTGAGGGCCAGGGAGGCTGGGCTCCACCTGCACTGCTCTGCTGGGTGCTTTAGGAAACAGCTCCATCCCTTCTCCTGTGCTCTTGGGCCCAGTTCCCTTTTAGGCCACAGCTCTTTAGAGAAAAGACTGAGTTTATCTGCAGCTTTGCTTTTTTAATGTAAAATTATGTAAAAATAAACAAATCTAACATCAGTACTGTTACATCAGGATACTAATATAATGAAATAAAAAAGAATACTTACATTTTGGTTCCCAAATATTATGTCAGTTGAGGAGGAGGGCAGGGCTTGGATGCTAATGATTCATTAGGATCATTATAACTCCTGGAGATATTCAAACTTCAACTTTTCTTTCACCTTCCCTTAAAAACTTCCTGGCTTCCTTCTACCATGTCCTGCCCCATCCTGCTCACACTAGCACCTCACCCATCTCCCCACCACTGCACCTTCAAGCTGGTCACTAATTTCCTGGATCAAGAATCTGACAGTAAAATACTTATTGGCTGCACTTGCTGTGTGTTTAGGAGGGCTGGGAGCCATGGATTGCTGGTGCAAAGGAATGCCACTGCAATCAGGATGCTGCTTTCAAATCCTGACGCAACTGCATTAATTTTTTTGTCTCATCCCGTAGCTGAGATTGATAGATTTGAATGGGTCCCTTTATTGATCTTGTACTTTACACCAACCTATTTTACTGACCAATTTAAAGGGGTTTATGTACTCTATGAGATTAAGGTAAATTAGTACATTCCTTGCACTTTATAAAACCTTCAGAGGCCAAACATTGCCATGAAAAGTGCTTCCATTCTTCTGAGATTATTACTTTGAATATGAGAGGGTTTAGGGGATGTGTAAAGGTTTTAATGAGCTGCACATAATAGGACCCTCAGCATCATAAAATAAAATTCTGAAAATCAGACTATATTAAGAAAAAGAAAGCTTAAGTGAGCATATAAAAATATTTTATTATATTTTCTTCATGGCACAGTTGAAGTTATTAGCTCCCAATTTTAGTGCAAATAGATTTGTGGGACTAAAGCAGATCACTTAGGCACTTCAGTGTAGGCATCCCACAGCTAACCTATTTTCCCAAAGTGACAAAAAAAATCAGCAAAAGGAAATCAAGCAGTTTTGTGATATCATGCAGAGGAAGAAGTATTTTGATATGTTTAACAAAATTAATTAGAATGTGAATGGAAAAAATCTGTTGCTTGAGAATGGATTCTTAGGTGTTCAAAGTAAATTGTGTTTTTCTTATTTTTCATGCTTAGCATAAGTATTTCCTGTCTTCTTGCTTCCAAAAACATTAATGTCTGCATCAACAGTGGGTGGCAGGAAGAGGAAGGATTTCATCTAAGTCATTTCAGACACGTATTTTACTTCATGTCTAACACTCCATTAAGTGTCAGAGCTTTAAATATAATAGCAAGAAGGTAGTTATTAATCCTGAAAAGTAGAGAATTGGGTCATTCTTTACTTTTGTTAAAAACAGAATGTGATTAAAAAAGCTTGTAGGCTTCTCTTAAAAATTGTTACATTTTTCAGAAAGGTCCAAGTAGATAAAGTAAAATGGAACAAAAGAAAAAAGATTAAGGAAAGAATTTTAAAGATATTTAAACTGCAAGTTAGGAGACCAATGGAAAGCCATTTCATTTCCACCTTTGTCTTAGGCTTTGTTTTTTTATGAAAGGATGTTTAAGTCCTTTCAGTACCTGACTTTGAATCAGAATTCTGAGATTCCATTTCCAGCCCTATCACTTTACTCTGCATTCTCAAACCCAGTGTTCCATTTCTGGGCTTAACTTTCCTTCTCACTTTAGCAATAATGCAAACTCTGCCAGAGCAAAGCACCCTAGAACAGGCAAGGAGGAGCAGAGCCTTGTGCTGCTGGTGGTGCTGCAGGGCTGACCCAGAGATGCACAGAAACAGAGTGGCTCAGGCATTTGACCAAGCAGTGCACAAGTCACCTCTTTTGTGTGATAAATGATGGATGATAAAGAGTGGCAGGTCCAGAATTTCAGCCTCAGATAATGACAGACTCTGCAGCCAGACTCCAGCAAGCTGTTGAAGGGTCTGTTCAATCTCCCAATTCAGAGCTGTGCCTGTAGGCTCTGTAATAACTGTTTTGGCTGATGCCATTCACATTTTACTTTAGAACACATTATTACACAAGAACAAATAAAACACTAAATATTTTAGCAGCTCCTTCCCGGCACGTTAAACAATAAACATTTTTTCCATTTTGCAGGTGTATGTTGGCTTTTTGGGATATACAATGTAAGTACACATGAACTTTGCTATTTACCACATCCTCATGATTACAGCTTCCAAGCAAATGGTAAAGTACAAATAGTACTACAAATAAAACTAAGCATCTTTTGATTTCAAATAGCTGCTCAACAATACAACCCAGGTGCTTACTAAGTCGCAGAATCTTATTTTCTTTTCAGGTGATAAGCTCTCAGCAGAGGAATTTTTGAGACCTCTGGAAAAAAAGTTGTAATTTTGAAAATTAAATGTAGACTACCATTTATAAAGCAAGCCTCTCTCAAACTTCTTTTCTAGTACTTTTTCAATAAAAAGTCATAAAGACAAGACAACCTCCACCAAGTCTAATACTGCATTTTTACTGTGCTCTTTAATTTACAATTTCAGATCCTTTGAATTTCCCCCATCCTTCCCTACACAAGCTGCTTTCAGTTTCTGTATCCCCGTTTTCTTCCTAAAGGCTGATAATTTTCCTTTCACCGCAGCTGAAACTTGAAGGAATTCAGTGAGGACTGGAGAGTGAGTTTCCAAAAGAGGACCAACACAAAATAACTCTGTTTAGACATATCCTTCTCGAGCCAGATTCTGAGGCTTTACAGCTCTATGGACTGTCCCTCTCTAAAATTAACCCAAATTTATCCTCCCTGCCTCCAAAACAACCTGTGGCAATGAGCTCCACAATTTCAGTACTGCTGAGCAAATGTGCAGCTGAAAACCACAGACTTATTACTCATGTAAGTGCCATTTCTGTGCTTGTCAGTTTAGGAATGTGTCCTTAAATGCTTATGGGATATGCACATTAGCCTGACTTTATAATCTAAGGCATGCAAATTGGCCTTCATAACAGTGTAAAACCCATTAAGCCAGTGGAGTTTCACATGGACGTGTGGTCTGCCCACACAGATTGAATTACAGGTTGAGGGCTATAATTGCAGCAAACAGCACATAATTACTGGAATGACACTCTCTTTGTTACCTCTGAGCACTGAGAATATTTCCTATACTAAAAAGGTTATTCATAAAGATGGTACAGTTCCCTCGAAAAAAAAAATCAAGCTAAGAGCTACACGGAAGACGTAGCCTATTTTTAATGCTTCCATTTGTGAGGAAGTGACAGAGGACTCAAAACTTCAAAATAGTAAAATAAGGTAAAAATGTATGTGCAACTTCAGTAGTGTCTGGTAGTTGCATTGTGCAATTGTACTCATCAAAAGCTACCCTGACAGCTTTTTCATTCCAAGTTAAAGGAAAGTATAATGATTTGTTTATATTTGGAAGTTCTAAGAATCCTGTGTACATATTTCATTTGACTGTATCACAAAAGAATAATTTATTGCAACTACCTAACAAAAAGCTCCCAAACCTGGCTGTTTTAATACCTCACTCATTTCCTTCAGAATGTCTTTTTTATATTGTCATAAGATTTCCTGTGTGCAGCCCTGCTGCTGCAAACCTCTGGGCTGTAACAGCCTCAGAAATGTCAAACACAAAGGCGAAGGGAGAAGGGCACGGGGTGAGTTGGTCCCAGGGCTCCTCTGCACCTCCTCTCTGGGTCACTGCCTCAGCTG
Organism: Thryothorus ludovicianus; assembly: GCA_013397245.1. Classification (NCBI taxonomy): domain Eukaryota; kingdom Metazoa; phylum Chordata; class Aves; order Passeriformes; family Certhiidae; genus Thryothorus; species Thryothorus ludovicianus. Next base: position 335,356 of record VZTB01000855.1, on the reverse strand, counting down.
AACATCCACGTTTCTCACCACAGCCCACACTGCCGGGCATCCTCTGTGCTGTGACACTGAAATCCACAGGGAAAAACCAGCATCCCTCCAGGTCTCCCCTTGGCCTCCTCTTTTCCTCCTCTTCCTTAGCAAGAACAAAGCATAGGAGCTGTATATGCATAGAAAGTGTTGCCTTTGAAAGCTCATTTTTCTTAACCTCCACCCTAAGATGCACTTGCTAAGGACTTCTGGGAAAAAACAAGAGTTTTAAAGAATGTACCTGTATGTCAGAAAAAGTCTACAGGGCTGATCTAGAAATGAATTATTTCTTTTTTTAGTTTTAAGGATTACACTGACTATAAGCCAGGGAAGGAGAGGTTCAGTGTCTTTACGCTTGCTATGTTATGACATAAATACAGAATCTGATGCATGCCTAATATTAGCTTTGATGGTAAAGGAAACTTCTGAGAATTCTAAAGAGGAAGATTTGGTCTGCAGAGTTGGTTTTAGCAGGCAGGTGAGCAGAGCTTTCCCTGCAGCCTCCTCACAGCCTGGCTGGGGCACACAGCTCATAAGGGCCGGAAAATATTTTCCTTTCTGGTTTTCAACTTCTAGAAAAAGGAATACAAGACTGTAAAACAGGAGTTCAAAGGTAGCTTTCCAGAAGATCCTGACTGCTCTTCCCAGATCTGTGTGGCCTCTGTGCCTGTCCCAGCCCTGACAGGTTGATAAGGGTGTGGAGGGAGCTGAGAAATCAAGCTGAGGCACAGACAGGATGATTGTTTCAAGCACTGAAATGTCACATCAAGCTGTTGTCTAGTAGACCAACCAGGAGCTTGATTTTAATTTCCACATTAGATTGTCTGATATTCTTGTCTTAAAAAAGGCAACCTTAAGGCAAGTGCTTAGCTAGAGAAATGTCCCTTTAAAAAGCACAGTTCAACCAGCTGCTTTCAGGCAGGCTTTTTCCTGAGCTCGTGGTGTGACAGGGCTCCAGTGAGGTGGGGAGGGCTGTGCCCCCAGCTGTGGCTCTGGCTGCACACAGGGAGCTGTCCCCAAGCTCCAGGGACACAGGCAGGGGACACTGGACACTGCCTGGCTGCCCAGGGTGGCTCCTGCTGCCCGCACACCTGAGTTGGCACTCTGGGTTTGGCTGGGCCACAGCAAGGCTTGCACATCTCAGTGTGCACAGCCCTGTGCTCCTGACAGAGCTGTCCTGCTGCACAACAAGGGGCTCTGCAACTCACAGTGACTGGCGCAGCAACAATTAATTCTGACATGCAAGGTTTTCTCACAGTGTGTGGGCTCTTTTAAAGCATTGGTAGTGATTTGGAGAATGCAGAGCCATGAAAAAGAGTGCAGCTGTTTCAGTTGCTTTTTAATGGTTAAAAAAAAGACAAACAAATTATAAGACAAGTGACAGTCTATGGAGATTAAAGGTAATTTACCTTCCTCCAACCTTAGGTTTTAAAAAATATTAAACAGCAGCTTTGATACCATTCTCTGAAATCAAAGAACAATGGAAGCACCTGGAGTCCCGCTGATTAAGAATACTGATTTCCCAGAACAAAAATTAGAGACTGTAATTTGAATGAGGCTGTGGGTTTAATAATGCTGAGGTGTGAATCTGGCTCTCATGGGCTGAGTTCTGCAGCTCTGCAGAGGGGCACAGAGTGGGGACCACCAGGCTTGTGGCTGGCAGGAGAGAGCAGTGCAAACATGTGTCCGACTGATACCACTCCTGTGATTAAAAACATTATAACATAAAACAATCACTGCGAGTTTACTTTTAATTTACTTTTTAATCAGCTTTATTTTAATCAGAAAATTGTATCTAGCAAAGCTCATTAAATGACATCTATAAGGAAAAGAAAGAAAAACTCCCAAACCTTACCACTGCGTGGGTAATGTTTTTTGTGAAGTTTGGAGTGAGTTTGTAGCCAATGAGAAAGTTGTAAGCAGAGAAGCCTCATGAAAATGCCAGCTGTGACACAGAGCTGGACACAGCTCTGCTGTTGGATTAAGGATCAGCTCTGGCTGAGCTGTGAGCAATACCCTGCCCTACTACATAATTGATCACTTCCAATCCTGTGACAATACCCAAAGGAGTCAAGGGAAGGAAACTGCCATGCCAATTGATTTGCATCATCTCTTCACTGAGTAAATATTTTTACTCCCTCCATTAGTTACCATCTGCAGGTAAAATTTCAGACAGATTCTGAAACTTTATGTCAAAAAGCAAAGAGTGCAGAAGAGCCAGTTCATTACCACTAATTTTGTTCACAATAAAGATCATGAAAATCCTTCTATTATAAAGATACAAATCTACCAGTTCCCAAATCAAATCAATCAATTGTAAATAGAATTAGGATTCTTCATTTAGTAACCTAGATGCCCAAATTATAAAAATCAGATATACCTTTAGGCACAGTTTAGTTTCACACTGGGTTTCTAGTATATGTTGTTGTAAGAAATCAGCAATGTTAATTACATATGTAAATAATAATTTTGACAATCCAAAAGAAAAAGAACCCAGTATGTTACACCACACAGAACTGCCAGAAAATATTTGCTTTCCATTAACATAGCTAAAAAAATCAATCAAGCAATCAATCAAGCAATCACTGAGTTACATGTAACCATATGTATTTTAGCAGGTTGATTCAGAAACTGCCCTTGAGAAAGCTAATTAGCTGGATTATTACTTTTACTTTCAGTGTGGTTTTTTTTCAAGATTTCTAAGCTAATCAGGGTTTTTTCACTGATATTAGTTAAAGGCATACTTTCTTAAAGGCATGCTTTCTTATGCCTGAAATATTTTTACAATTGAAACATTCAAATGGTAATATTTTGGACATAAGAAAATTTACCATTTCTTTCAATCCAAACATATTGTATCTTCTGTTTGGTAGGAAATACTGAGCCAGGAACACAAATTTATCAACAATATAGCAGCACCAAAAGGAATATTAGAGGACTTGGCATCTGATGCCACACTGACACAGTCTGTGGGTGCTAAAGCAGCACAAACCAGGTCGTGCTGCCCACTCTGGAAAGCAGCACTCGAGGGCTGCTTACCCCTGGCAGCAATAAAAGATGTTTAATTGAGACCCAGAACGTGATTGTTTTGCAGCATTCAGGTGAAGAGTCTCAATGATCAGCACTCAGATGAGTTTCATGCCCACAGTTTAGATTACTGATCCTGGTTCATAAATATTTAGGGAATGTTGTCCTTCTGGTGGCTGCACATCTATTTATCTGGTGATGTTTCTGCAGCACACAGGCAAGGCTGTAATCTCATCAAAATACCATCCACCTTTCTGTTTGCCCATGTTTTTTCCCAAAAACTCTTTCCCTTCTTTGGTCCTGCTTTTCTGGCAGAGCAGAAAATGGGACAATCCTGAGTGTACATTCAATCCTTCCACAAAGTGCACATACAAACTGGACAAGTGACACACAGCTGTGACCCACAAGCAGAAGTCCACCACTCCAACTTGGCTCTGGATATTTAACCTCCTCTATGTGTGTGTATGAATATAAATAAATAAACAAATAAATAAATTTATATATATTTATAGATACATTGATTTGAATTTTAAAAAATTGTATGAATGTACAGTTTTAAAGGAATCACTAACAGATCCAAATAAACAACTGGTAAATATTGATATATAATGCAATTAATATAATTAATTAAGAATTAATAGGAATTTTATTTACATTTTGGCCAAAGAACGAAGCATATAAGACATATATTAAATGGCTCTAAATACCTTCATAACCAGATATGTACAAAAAAATATTAAATAAAACCCTATTGTTAAATCCTTTAAGACTGTAACACTGGCACTCCAGAATATTCTCCAGAACAATTGCACCCATTTTAAAAGCCAAGAGCAAGCAGATTTACATTTTCTAAAAGTATAAAGTGCTTCTTGGAATCCATAGTCTGCTGTTTGCCACTGCTGGATCCAACTCTTACAAAACTGCCTGACAAAGGAGACTCTTTTATGCTCTTGACACCTGGATTTATTCTTCTTTAAGTGCATCTTAAATGGGAAAGATTAAACCTTGCCAGTTGTGTCAATGTACAGTAAATATATCCTGAAGAACAAAATATTCAAATTCAGCTGACCAAAGGGAACAAGCACTGAAATGATAAAGGAATCTCCACATCTCACTGAGCTTCATTAACCAGACACTGGAGTGCTGGAAAGTCCTCACATTCTCTGTAGGTCATGGATTGAGAGCTGATTGAATAATGAGGGAAGATGCAAAACAGAGTTAAAAGAAATAAGGAAAATTGGACTTCAGAGGGACTGAGAAATAAATGTTCTGCAGTGGAAGGGAAAAAAGTGGCAGTTTAATCTCCAGCAGCAATTAGTTTTGTTCATAATGAAGAAATACATCATATCTGAAATCTGGATCAAAAGATCACTTAGCACCTCTGTAAGTTCAAGTCTAAGTAAGCCTCACCATTTCATTGGGATTTTTAACAAAAAAATAAAACCATCATAAAACCTCAATCTCAAAAGAACCTGAGTAAGCACATGAACAGATTTTTGGGGTTTTTTGCTCCTTGTTTACCTAGCCTTCTTTTCTTCCACATATTGCTGGAATACATGGTTCTAACTTATTGCATTGAATTCACCAATACTCAACAGCTCTTGGTGCAGTATCATACATCTTGAATATCAGGTTCTTCAAGATGTCAAACCATATTTTATTTTCTTATGAACAATTTGAGAAAAAAAAAACAATCATAAACTGCTGTGTAAAAATGAAACAAAAAGTCTCCTATACATAGCCACAGATGAACAGGATGTTTCTATAGGTAAATTAATTCAGATTATGAAAAGGTTACTAAATGGCCAAACCCACTCTTATTGTTTCCTTCCAAATGCATGCACAAGGCTCTGGCCACTGCTGGCACTCTAATTAACATGGTCCATGAACAGAACAAAGCCAGAAGGAAAACAGACTGTGGTTTAAAAAAAGTATCTAAATATATTCTTCCCCCCACCGCAGTTAGATGTGTTAACTAGTTTCTCTTTAAGCTCTTCAAATATCCTTTTTATGACCAACTTTTCATTCTAAAAAATGCTCATTAGTTAAGGTTTTTGACAATACCATACATGTAGAGTTCCCCTCTTTGCAATTTCCTCTACAAGTTCTTCATTTAGAAGAGAAACCAATTTTTAACAGCTTGTATTTTGCCATTACAGAATTCCTAAATTTCAACTTTCCTCATTGGAACACCCTGTCTGAAAATAATAGTTAAACACACAAATAAACTCTTCAAATGAGTTTGTATTGGAGTGGAGGAGTGTTTTATTTTAACTGATTTCTACTTGTAATTGAAACCCTTTCTCCTTAGTAAATCTACTTTTGAGATAATCATATTGAGGAGGAATAGAGGACTGCAATAATGTTATTCTTCTGGCCTTGAAAGACTATTTAAATCTTTTCTACAACATGATATAGGCCAAATTGGATTGGATGGTGTGTAGGGGGATTACCACGTGGCACCCACACATCATCCCATTAATCACACTCTGACCTTTCAAGCTGTTCAGAACCCTCTCCTCACTCATTGCTGCCAGATTTTGCAGCAAAGCTGAGTGTGAGGAACCAGATGGAACCTGGTGCTTTCTGCTTTTTCCCTACCCAGTGATTTCATCTCCTCAACTGTTCGTTAAGGTTTCAAAGATGGCAATTGCACCTCTTCAAAACTGTACATGGGAAGCTTTTGGAAGGTTTAGTTTCTTAGGCTTAGAGCCATCCAACTCTTTGCCCTGAGAACTGAATTGAGAGCCTGATATTAGACAGCCTCCAGACTTCTGTTTGGCATAGAGGGAATTTGACAATTTGTGGTTTTATTAAAAAAGGCTCTGATGACGAGGAGAGGAGGGTGAGTGAAGTGGAAAGCTTTAAAAAGTGGCAATGCAGCAGGGAGGGGAGAGCAGAGGGGTTGTGGGCTCATACCTGCTCAGCTTTGGCAATTCCTCAGCAGCAGTTTGGGGTAGCTGAGCAGCCAGGCTCGGCTCCTGGCTGGAGTCTCCACCCAGTCTGTGTGGGCTGGACCCTCCCTCTGCCTCCCCACACTGCTGAGGAGCTCACCTGGGCAGGGGTCAGGGGCAGCTGCAGGCTGAGCTCTGGGCTCAGGATGGGTCAAAACAAAGAGAGAGCAATTTTGGTGTTTATTCTTCTCTAGCACCAGCTGAGCAAGTTTCCAAGACCATGATTTTGGACTCATGGGGAATTTGGGTATTTGAGTCCCATTTACAAGTCTACACCTTTAAATCTGCCCCCAAAGCCATACAGTACTGCAGAAGATTTAAAATTCCTTGTGTGGATTGTTTTTCTTTTTTTATCATAACCTCTGCTTGGAGATACCAGAGTTAACTGAGAAAAATTTTCCTTGTGGAAGAGAAATGGGAATGGTGAAACAAAATGGGCAGCTAGCTCTTTTTAATTTACACATAACTAAAATGCTACGTTGTGTCTGATTAGTAAGAAACAAATTCAACCAATTATAAGACATGGTGTAAATATTCTTTCCCTGATTCCCTGGAGCAACTTGCTCCTGGTGATTAATTGCAATAGCATTCCACATGTAGACAGACTTAAACCCCTGCATAATCTTATGAAAAATTGGGTTTTGAGTTGCGAAGAGGTCAAATTACTGTTCAGACTAATGATTCGTTACATATTTGCTCAACTCCAGTTTATTGTGCCATGGCACCTAATGGCAAGGGCTTAAATTCATACGTTAACAGCAAAAGCAAAGATTTTGAACAGAAATCTGTAGGAAGTAACATTTCTAGAGCTGCTGTGCACAGTCCTTTTTTATTTAAATAGGCGGGTCAGTGACCTCCATCATCATCGTGCCTGGGCTCAGTGTTCCACTGTGCAGCACAATCCCTTGATTGAGAAGAGCTATTAGAAAATTCAGCTGGCTGAGAAATCTGACCTGCTGAACACTCTTAGGTACTTTATAATCAAATAAATGATCACATATATTCTCTGCTGACAGCTTATGGCTGTGATTGCAGAACTGCTGGATTTTGTTAATGTGCCTACAGCTCTTTAATTAATTGTTTCTTCACTTTCTGATTTGACTTCTTTAACAAATTTATCTTACTTTAATATTTTTCAGGACTGTAATCAAAGTCAGTACTCCAAATTTCTCACACAATGTGTTCAATGTGTTCCCAGAATTCCCTTCACAAGCATTTTTTAGCATTTATAACTCATATATTGTATTTGGAACTTTTCTGGTTTTGTATGTTTGTTTGGGACTTGATTCTCTTTTTTAAAATTCTGGATTGTCACAGATGAGTTCAGACTTCACATTTCAATTTACACAGGGTTTCTCAAGTATATATGAATGTAAATGAGGCAATATTAAACTATCTTTTTCTGATCCTTACATATTGATTGCTTTTCTATCCCTTTATTTGCAACAATATTTCAAAAAGCATATGATTATCAGAACTATGAACCATGAATTTATTTCCAGTTGCTGCTCCCCATTTTGAATCAGGCAAACTCTATTTAGCCTGACACACAGATTTTCTGTTCCTCTGTTTGTGCTCTTATCCTCTCAGCATCAGAGCACATACAAAAATAGTCAAAAGCTTGGAGATTAAATGGCAGCGTTACCATCTTCCCCAAAAGGTGCTGGAATTGTGAATGAAGCTGAGCTGTACCTTTGAGCTTTATTTACCCTTTATCTTTGATGCAAGCAGGACAAGCAGAAAGTCTTGCTTTAAAAGACACACATTTGGCTGCTATAGTGCAAACTGATCAAAGATATATTAAAAGCTCTGTTCTATTCTTGTTAAACATTATGATTTACCACTGGAAGGAGCTAGAGTAATGATGTTGAATCACTGAAGAAACAAGAACAGGGCCAGCAAAATGGTTAAATAATCTGTGAGAAAAGGAAAAAAGAGAATCAGTATCTTACCTGGGAGAAAGGAGTCAGTTATTTTCTGAGATGCAGAGGGCTGTGGTTCTGATTTAGAAAATCTTATGTATGAAAAATGGGTCGTGTGAAAAGCAAGTCTGATAACTTTAAAATGGAAATTATTTTCTTCTGTTAAAAAAATAAATTATGTGGGTGGAAACAGAGGGAAGTTAGCAGGAAGAGAGAGCCACTCAGATAAAACAGATTGTCTGTCTCGCTCGGTGTCGGTACAAGGTCACACACAGGCACTGTTACCTTGGTGAGAAAGTGATTTACTTTATTAAGCTCATTTTTAGGTTGTTTTTTAAAACTCAGAATTTTCATTGGTATGATGGAAATTGGTCAATAACTTGACAGGAATAGAAAGTTTTTTCCCTCACCTTCCCTTCCCTTC
>VZTB01000855.1:269676-326969 GCA_013397245.1 Thryothorus ludovicianus | reverse complement strand
AGGGCATGCAAACAACAGGGGAATCTGAATGCCCAGCAGGGTGTTTAATCTCTCTATTTTATAGTAAAGTGCAGGAGGTAACAGTTTGGTTTAGGCAGACTAGTTTTGACATATACAATTTTAGGTAGAGGATAGTCTTTGCTAATGGCTTCAGCACAGAGTGTGGATTTACTCTTACAAAACCTTCCTAAGTTCAGGTGTTTTCCAAAAAGCAGGTGACAGCTGAAGGCAGAGCTGCCCTGGTCACACATGGGCTTTAGAGGAAGCCAAGAGTGGAATAGGTGATATTCCTGGGACACAGTGTTCTTGTTCCAAAAACTTCTAAAACTGCCACCAGAACTCACATTAGCTATGCAATTAATTGTTTTATATATGTTGAAGATTGTGTGTTTTGTGTTGATTGTTTTGTTTTGTTTTGCTTTTGGTTTTCTTTTGTTTTCCCCAAAGAATTGGTGTTGCTGTGACCTGATTTGCAGCTATGGTTACAAGAACTGTGTAAGGTCAAGAGCCAAGAAGAGCCATGGCCTGCACGTGCTTAACGAGCTCTTTCACATTTGCTTGTGTCTGGTTTTAGGATAGCACAGCTCCTGTCTTTGTTGTCTTACAGCATCCTTAGGCAAAAGTCTCTGAGAAAGCATCAATCACTCAGACTGCTTAAAATCCTGCTGGTCTCATTCAAGAGCCAGTGATGAGATACATACCTTTATCCCATCTTAATGTTCATTATTGATGTTGCTGTAAAAGCTGCTTCACACTGAATGATATGTAGGTGGTGAAAAGAGTTTTATGCTTTGGTGAGGCAAACAGTTATTAAAAGAAGAGAAAAGCCTAGATGATGCCTTATGATTTAATGAAAACATCTTTCCTTTCTGAGGAATGGTGCAAGGGGTCTAACCCACACTGCAGCAACAAATTATCTTTGGCTTGGCAGGTCTGAAGCAAGTCCTGTGAATGGAAGCTGCAAGCCATTGCCTGTTTCCTGTTCTGTACTGCTGCTTGCTGCCATTGTGCCTTCTTTCTGCACAGCCCTTTGTGTGCTGCAGGGAAACCACTGTTCTGCAGTCCTGGCCTCATCTGCTGGCACCCAGCACAGCTCCCCAAGGACAGGGGGGAGGCAGCCCCGGGGCTCCTCAGGGCTCTGTCCCCACACCAGCCTGGTACCTCTGGCACCAGCACCCCCTCATCCACTCCCAGTCCCTCGATCTTGGCAGTTGCTCAAGCACAGCATCTTGATGAAGCTGCTCTTTTAAATCAAGGTGTTTGGGAGCTGGGAGTGATACGCTGCCTTTTCAGGAGACGTTCTTGCAAGGGTTGGGATTGCAGTGGCTCAGGAGAGAAAACTCTCTCACATGTCCGTTGGTGTTTCCTTTATTTATTTATTTTGAGTTGATCCTTCTTCTGTTGCTGTAATTTTACTTTGGGGTAACTCAAAATCTTCCCCTGGAAAGCTGTGCCCAGTTTATTTCTGACTGGTCTGGGTATGGAGGGGTGGGTGGGTGTTAAACAGGCCCTTTGTTGAGGTGGGGAGGCCAAGTGTGTTTCTGTAAGCTTCTTTTCTGGTAATCCTCTGTAACACTAGACTTTATTTAATGGAACAGAAACCCGAAAGCTTTCACTTGTAACAGCACAATAAAGAACGCCTGAAAACTGTTGATTCAAAAATGTATCCATTTTGGATTATGGGATTCATCAAATGGCCTGTCGACAACATTGTGCTGACAGCAAGGTTGACCCCACTGCCTCCTCACAATTTACTCTGCCCTGAGTAGCAGTAGCCAGGTGAGAGCCCTGCTGGCTTTCCTGGAACCAAATCCTGCTCACTGTACCACGGATAAAAGCTACAGAAATAAAAAATCCTGTAGGAAGCCTCTCTGGGATACTGAGCTTCCTGATAGACCATTAATAAGGCTGTAGGAAAAGCACATTATTCTTTGTCTGAAATTAAAAACAATGAGTCATTTTATCTAGTCCCAAGCTCAAGATCTTAAATATTTTGGGAAAAAAGACAATTCTGTTGAAATTATTTGCAAAATTTGTGTTTTGCTTATAAGTAGTTGCTAGTCAGGATGGTGTTTCCCATAGAGTCCAGAAACTTAAAATTTATGCAGTCTCATCTATTAATGAATAAGAAGTGCACCACAATTTTATTTATATGATAATACCATTTGATGCAGAAGGAGCAATAATTCACCACTGCCTTTTTTAGACATTCATTGAAAGCAAAGCAAGCAGCCCTTGGTAGACTGCAGCACTTGGGTTAATCCTGAGGCACAGTTTCAATTCTAAGTGTGATCGTAAGTGTTGAATGCTGCTGCTGCTGAAAGTGGCATTTTATCCATGGACCTTTCCTCCTGCAATGCTGCTTCACAGCCCACACCTGGCTGAACCAGCAGAGAGGTCCTGGTGGGAGAGCTGGCTGTGTTCACATCTTTATTCATCCCTGGCTGCCCTGTGAAGGGCCAGCTGTTGGACTTTGATGATCCCTGTGGGTCCCTCCCAGCTCAGGAGATTCTACAATTCCGTGGCCCCTTGAACACCAAATTCCTTCACTCATACAGCTGCTGCAGAAGAGTCATGACCAACAGCCAGCTTTTTAGGTTTAACCTGAAATATTAATCTGCAGAGAAACAAGAGCGCTTGGGAGGAATTTTGGAAATCTCTAATTTCTGTTCAAGTATCCAGAAAAAAAGGAGGAAAACCCCCAGAGTTAAAGGAGATGAATTATCTGCCAAGCCAAGGTGATTGACTGATGTACACCTGGCAAGAGAGTTAGGAAAAGAACATGCCATTTCAACAATTGTCAAGGCAGAGGGAACCATTCCACTTTCAGGTATATGTGGGAGAAAAGTGTATGAATAATGAATTTTCTATAATATATTTCCCATGCATTATTGAAAGTATTACAAATACCCACATGCTTTTTCCATTACAGCATTGTGATGCACTTAACATATTCTGTTGACCTCATTCGTGTAAAGAAGTCATACTGGATGTGTTTTACAGCTAACAGTTATTTTTTTTTGAAACTTGAGATGACACACAAATATTTTAGGAGATGATTCATTGCAATATAAATTCTTTATATCAGCATTCCAGTATTGGGAGGGAGGTTGTTTCTCTGAAGAAATGTAGTAAAAATAAAGAGCATTTGCTAAATCATATTTTCACAAATGCCTAAGTTTATTAGCACAGCTCATTAGTTTTGTGACTCAGCTTTTATGGTGCTCTGGAAAGCTCTATTGGTGTTCAGTAATGCATATTATCATGCTAAGGCTCCTTCTTACTACACAGCTACAACACGATGTAAATTCCCAAGGAAATTTCACAAATGGGACACATATTTTACCTCATATCAGTAAAGGCAAATTCAACCCAATCCTTCCCTTAAGAGCCAAATCTCAGTGCTGGTGACATCTGATAGGATCAACTCCACTGTGCCAGTGAGAACAGAAATTTTGCTGTGTTCTTGAGTAGATTTAGGATTTTGTCTTTTTAATAAAAAAACCAAAACAGCTAAAGAAGTATTCCACAGTATAAGAAAGAACTAGCAAGTGGATCTTTTATTAATTTACAAATAAAATTGTATCAAACTTGAATCAGCATATCAAATATTGGATTAATGCCTGACATAGGGATATTTAAAATCAGGCTAAATCCAGAGATATGCAAATATAGCAACTACTTGCAGATGAGGTGAGCAGTGTCCTAGAATTGCAAAGGGTTTGAGTACAGGCACCATTTACAGAACTCGTGAGGGTGGAGAAATGTTTGTGATAAACTCCCCACTGCAGAGATTTAAAGCAATGAGATGCACATTCATTCCTCTATAACTTGCCTTCATGCTGCAGAAGGCATCTGAAAGTTGACAAAAATGTGAACCTACTGCTGGAAAATAAGAATGGATGTTGCATCAATGAGATTTCACACAGCCCTGGGATCCCACTGATCCTGGTTTATTGAAGACATTTGATAATTTCTATGGAATCAGTAGGTTCATATGTGTAGTTTGTGTTGAACAATAAACCAGGAATGAAACTGAATTTCGTTATTGTACCCCATTAGGTACAACACATTGATTAGTGTTATCTTTTTGTCACAAGGCTTATTGCTTGAGAAACCCTTCTTTTATGAAAACAATCATTCTTGCCTGTAATAAGTCTAAAAATTCTTTTGACCTTGTGCCTCAGTGACCTCCTTCTATGGTTTCATTGAAAATTGAAGCCCCTCACTATCCATAAGTTCCTTAGTCTGGATTCTGTATCCAGGGAGGTCAGTGATGGAACATCCATGCAAAAATTAAAAATTAGATTAATAGGTTTCTTTTCCACTCAGATAAGTATTTCAAAACTAAATAAACTTACTATGGTAAGCAATTTGTAAAATAAAATTCTAGTTTGCTAGAAAGAACTGAGTACTTCCTAGACCTGTTTATTGCCACTAATATTTACCTTCTTGAACAAAGAAACACAGTTATTATTGCTTTCATCATGTCCTCTGCATTCAGCCTCCACTGTCCCCTTTGTGCTTCATTTTAAAATGGAACAAAATAATTGTTTAAATCCAGGAATTCCTGAAAGCAAAGAAGTGATAATTGCAGGTCAGACCCCTTGGTCATGGAACCAAAAACCTAACTCAGAGCTGAGCATCAACCAAATGTTCTGATTTATGACCTAAAGCAGGAAAGTTGATCTTTTTCAGTTCTTAACAAACAAATACATTTTTCCTTTACTAGAGAATTATTGTTGATGTTTTTTCTATAATGAGTTTATTATAGATATCTCTTATTATCAGGCTTCAGCTGTTCAAGTAGTTTTTATTCAAATCACAATTTCATCACTTTCTGTCCTGTTCTCTTAATAAAACTCACAAAAAACCAAAACCCTCACACCACCCCACAGTTGTAGTCTGTAAAAGATACTTGGAAAAAAGAAATTGAATATATCTTTTGTTCTTAAACTTTTTCTGACCAAGTTTTAAGTGACTCTGGAGTACTTCACAGGTGCAAAGAAAAGCAGTTGCTGTTATAAAAGCTTGACAAGAGGGTGAGAAGATTTCAAGCAAGATTTTGCACCTTATTCTTCCTATTAAAAGCAATCAAGAGTTGTAGAGATAGAAAATGCAGGAATAGACCTTGGGAAATATTGACAGTTTCTCTCTTAGACTTCAAATATGCCCTTTACTGGTTGCAATCATCTTCATATTCTTGAAACCTGAGAGTCAAACCTTTTCACTTGAGTCAGCTATATGTTCTAGCTGTCATAATTAATCCTGCTCCAAGCAGGATGCAGCAGAATATTTAGGGATCAACCAGATTATTCAGGGATCAGCCAGGTAGTGCCACAATTAACACTGGGCAGGAGCAGAGAGGGACTGCAGCTCTTCCATACCTGCACTTCCACTCCTGGTCCTCCCCACGTCAAGGGGGGTTGCTGTAAAACTTATTGTGAGAATGGATGTCCCCTTCAATAGATTTTCCTAATTGTAGGAATTTTTTCCTCACTTGTAAGGAAAGGCCGTTGGTCTCCTCTGGACTGCTCTAAGGAGCTGTTTCAGGAGCATTTTCACCACAGTTCTACTCGAATTACAAGATCACTTCATGTAAAGAAAAAAAACTGCTGTTGTTACCAGGCTTATTTAGTCATGGGAAATTTCTCTGGGAATATTTTTTTCTCATTACTGTACACACAATTGGCAAAGTCTGTCTGTGCAAGACTTCCAGCTCAATTTTGAAAACCCAAGAGGTTTGAATAATTCAGATAATCTGCGAATAAACATGCTGGCTTTGTGGCACTTATCTGAGTTGCCAAGCCTTTGGAGGCTTTGTCATCAAATTCTCATTTACCAAAGAGTTAGAAGATTTGTTAATGTTATATAATTTATCACTCCACTGTGCTGGATGGTGCTCTAAGAGCTCGGTTTGCTTTTCACAAAATTGCACTGATTTTAAGCCACAGCAATTTCCAACCTGAATGGCTCTGAGTGAAGAATCAGGCCCTCAGTGTTTCATGTGAATAAAATATCAGTGCTGTGAGTCCCAGCAGCAAACTGCTGAGCAGGTCACATCCAAACCTGCATTTCTGCTGGGCTGCTCTTCCTCCCACTCTTTGTTTCAAGACCTCTTTCCACTGCTAGAGCTCAGTGGTCAGAGCCTGCGTGCAAGTTCAAGTGAAGATTTTTATTGCTTTGCTCATTTGGAAACAAAGGCAGGAGACTGACACAGGTAGAATAACTTTCTTTTTATTTTACTTCTTTCTTCATTTTTTTTATCATATTTGGGTAGTTGGTCACAACCAAATTTTACAACTCTTCAGACATGTGATTGTGGGACTAATTTGTGACTACAATTACTTCCCTTCTGTGTGCCAGCTGGGTAAGTAAACATTTAAATGCCAGTATAGGACACATAACTATCTCTATAATCACAGTTTCTACACTTCTAGAATATCTGAAAGTGTCTTCAAAAAGAGCAAGAAGAACCAAACACACTTAAACCAATTTTACATTAAATTCTGAAAATACTGAAGTTTATTATACGTCACAATACTTATTTATGAACCAATAGTCAGTTTCTTACATCCCTAAAATTCTGAAAGCTGGTGATTTGATTGGTTTAAAATAACATTTTTGACCCAGCCAATTAGCCAGCATGAATCCATTTCCTAATACTTTACAGAAAGTATATTATTTTGTGAGGCAGAGTTATTCAGAACTGAATCATGGTATTTTAAAAAACTGCTTCAGTTGCAACCCCAGTTATCTCATCCTGATCAACTGGATCTGCTCAGTTTTGCCGAGCAGCTTCCAGAGTTTTAAAGACTCTTAATTAAAGTCTCCACTAGCACAAAACCCCAGTCAGGGCTGTTCTGGTGAACAGAGCCCAGCCCTGCTCAGGTCCTCTGTTGAAGGAGACAAAAAGGGTAATGCAGAAGCTTTTGAATATAGGAATCCTTAGGAAATTGAATTCATTGGTTTCAAGAATCTGGAGTAGTACTGAATATCTGACCAATTTTTTTTTGTCACATCTGCTAATAAAATTACCCTCTCTATCCTAAGGTTTAGAGCTAGATTTATTAAAATACTCAGTCTCCAATTATAAGAACCTCTAAAAAAGTTTTGCTTTTCCTGAATCTAACTTGGGTTTGCCATTCAGGGTTTGCCAGGGATGCACAGGTACCCAGACCTGTGTCTCCTCTTTCACAGTGCTTTCCTTGCATGGCAAAGGGTATATTTGGAGGAGGCAGATACACTGCAGAGAAGCAGATATGTGCAGATTTATACACCTGTATTTCTATCTTATGCAAGAATGAGTTTCAGTTCTCTTTTTCCTCAAGTGTCTCCGTGTGGTGTAGTGAACAATGTGACTAATCTGCATGAGGCCATTCCTTCCCATCAAGGCTTCTTTCAGACACACCTGGAAAGATTTGAGTCAGGGGATGGATGAACTCTCCAGGCTGCCCAGTCCCTGGAGCCCCAGCCCTGTGACTTTTGCTGTAGCACTGACTGAGGGCAGAAGTGTTCCACGAACCTGCTGCTCACCCTTTCCCTCCCACACTCTGCATTCAGCCCCAGCACTTCATGAAAAGGTCATGTCTTTCCTCCTGACTTGCCTGTATTTTGCAGGCCCGTGCTCCATCTCTGTTTGGGGCTTCCTTCCTTTGCTTCCCAGTGTTTTTGCCTCTCCACCCAGCTATTAGGGGTTAACCTCAATGCCCTTCACACATTAGCATTTGTTGCATTAACCAAAGTACTTGCCTTTACTTTGATGCTATAGGGTACAAAAGCACAGAACTGAGGGTTAACTACTAATATAACTACTACTAAAGAGTGGAACAGCATTTCAGCTTCTGAAACTAAAAATATTAATGCTAGAATTTATTGTGTCTTGCTTCAGACACTGTTTGTCTTGCTTTGCCTTCAACTTGTCTTTAGTGTCCAGGGCAACTTCAGGTTCTCCAAAATAGCTCCCTGCATCAGAAACAATCCTTTCTAGATATTCATTTTTCCCCAAGGGCTCTGCTTTAATCATGCTTGTGCTTCCCTTTCATATCAGCATGTATTTCTTTCCCTGGAAGAGCCAACAGCTGAAGAAAGTTTGAGCTGTAGCTCCTGCCTATTCTAAAATATCAGTCCTTTAACTGACTTTGGAAATCTCTGATTCAGGGAGCCAGCACCTTCACAGGGATACCATACTAGGTTGTTCCCCTTCCATTAGAAATCCTTATTTCTTGTGGTTTGAAGCTTAAGTGTATTTAGAATTCCCTAAGGAGTAGCTTTTCTTGCCAGAATCATGGCAGCAAGTGAAAGTGGAGAAAAGATTTTCAGACTTACAGGGGTTTAGATTCTTGTCTCCTGTTTGTCAGTGTGAGTGGTTCTGTGCAATTAAAATCAAGAAAGGTTTGATGCTGTGCAGTGGAACTGGGCACTTCCACACTCCAGAGCCCAAAACTCTGTAAGCTCAGACTTTGCTGTTTCTCCAGATGTGGCTGAGATTTGTGCTCAGTTTTTGTACAATACCGTCCATGGAAAGTTTAGGACACAATTGCTGTGAGCAGTGGTGGTAGCAGTGGCACTGAAATGGGATCTGGAACAGCACAGTGCAGGTTAGGCAGGTCCCACAGCTGGGCAGAAACAGAATTTTCCTGTGCCAAATATTTTCCCAGGCAGATGAGTATGGGCTAGGACCAATAGCTGTCTAAAACCTAAACATGAATCAAGGCTGGGGTGTCATTATTAAGCAGAATGTTATGAAGAGAGTAACAAATTCTGTCCTGAAACTGTAACACAGATTGATGGATTTTCTTCTTTTTAATTAGCTGCATGTTATTTATATTTCACAGGGAGAATTTAGCAGGTGCTAAAAGCTGATCAGAGCTCCTCAATCTAGTCCATTCCTACATGTGCCTTCCTTGAAGTCTCTGGTTTTTGTATCCTTGCAGTGTCTATTCAATATTTTCCTCTCTTAAACTCTTTGTCCTGTTTGACTTGTGCCAGGATTATCTTCCTGTCCCCCCCTCCCTCCACAACCACCACATTGTATTTTGGTTTTAAAAAAGAGAAGTAAGTTTTAAATATCTGCCAATCCATTTGAATTTTGTGGTGCTGAGTTTGCTGTTTCACATGTACAGTTTCCTTCACTGACTTCCAGAAAACCATGAGTGGTTTCCAGCTAAATGAGTGTAATTTATTGTGTTTGGTGGAGAGGTATCATCCTTTGAATTTTTGTTGACATCAGGCTCCTTGCAGACTGGAGCTGCTGCTAAAACAGTTAAATATATGTGCATGTTATCTTAGTGAATGAGGGCTTTTCCTGCAAAAAAGCAAACATAGTTTTTTAAAATAAATGTAACTGAGGAATAGGTACTTTTTTTTTTTTCTTCTGCTTTTGCAAGCAGAAGAAATGAACTCATATAAAGTGAATTCAGGGTTTTTATTTTGCTTATCCAACCAGAACAGGCATAGCAGAGGAACAATGCACCTGGCAGGAGGATCTGTGTCACTCTCTCCATTTTTTTGGTTGCAGAACCAGGATCATTCATGCTATCTACTGAGCTTTAGCAGAATGACTCTTTGACACTATTTACACAAGTTATTTACTTTCCACTCCTACAAGGGCAAATTTTTGTCTGGTCCAGAGCATAATTTGAAATACCATCCCATATTCCTTAAACTGTATCAAAGCTTCCACTGGGTGGCATTTCCAGCCATTTCAGTTTAAAAAGGCTTTCTGATCTGAGCAGTTTTCCTGTCTTTTCTGGAGCAGCTACTCACAAACCAGATAAACCCACAATTAAAACACAGAGCCTGCACACACAGCTCTCCCCAGAGAAGGCACAGAACAACAAATGATGCATCAAGAGGTATCAGTCACACTGCTGAACGTGCTGCTGGATGATGTGCTGCACACAACAGGCACTGACAGGCTGCAAATCTGTGTGGAACAGAATATAGGAGATGGATTTGGGGAAGTGGCACTAGAGGCACCTCTTCTCAACCTGACACAATTATCCTGTGCAGGCAAAATGGTTACAGGTTACAGTGTTATAGGAGAAATTAAAAGAAAGCAGTCCTTATTTTTTTCTCTAGTTAAATTCTGAGATTTTTCCCATTTTAGAAAGTACATGGAATAACTAGATTGTTCCCTAGCAGACTCTGAGAAACACTTTGTTGAGTTTTCCTTTTTTTACTTCAATCAGGTTTTTTTGAACTTTTTCCAAATATTGTTTTTTATATTAAGCTACTGGGTTTTTTTAAAGAAAAAAACAGTTAAACTTCAGAAAACTCACTTCTCTTTTTAAAAATTAATTAATTTCTATACTGTGAATTTTTTTAGCATTGAAATGTGTTAGCAGGCATAAATATAACAATAATATACTGAAATTCTTTCACTAAAGATAGGAATTTCAGAAGTGTTTTTTAGTATCAGACCCTCATTTAAACACCCAAGTAGAAGCAAATCCTTCCTGACAGCCTGCTGCAATTACAGATGCAGTGCAATTGAAGATCTCCTCTTGTGGAACTCGTTTGGAAAGATGTTGATAGCCCGTGTGACAAGCAGCGCTCCCTCCAAAGAGGCTCCAGCACAGCTCCAGAGTTATGCTCCCCCTGTCAGAGGACAGAAACATGGCCATTAGCTCCACGCCAGGATGTGGAATGAATGGGAGGCCAGGCATGGCCTTGTACATCAAATGGAGTTGCAAAGAGGGCTCTGGGATCAGCAGAGTGGTTCCTGACTCGCCCCCTCTGCGCCTGCTCTGCCGCCCGTGACTGCAGCAGATTCATGACCACGGTGGGAAATTAATGCTGACTGATGACAGCCAGCCCACAAATCCCTGCCTGCCTCCCCTCTCTCCTCCCATGAAAAATGCCACTGTGTTCCCATCACTTTAGCCTCCTTTCATTGACTCCTAAACGCTTCAGTGCAATCTTCAAAAAGTTAATCTCCTATAAGTGAGGAGATATCTTTATTTGCAAACTTGGTCCTGTAAGAATTTTAGTTGTGCAACTCCAGAGCCTATTTTTCACACATGAGTTTAATGTACCTGCCCAAAATCAATCCTGTCTCAGAAAAATACTCTAATTACATTTTACTGCCGTGACTGAATGTATTGCTTTTACAGATAACATCATTCACACAGAGCATGTACTTAAATGGAAGAATAATGTCTCCTGGAATAATTGTTATGATATTTGTAGTAGAATACAGGTGACCAGTCTGTAACTGAAGGAGGTTTTTAAAGCTCATTCTGCATCTTGATCCACCCCAGTCTTTTTTGTCTGAAGTAATAATGGCAGAAATGTGATAGTGATGCACCTAATTATCCATCAGTCATGTTCTTTTTCCTTGTACCACAGTGTGTTTTCTGACAGCAGTATAGATGAATTCCAGTGTTTTTTCAGCCTCAAACAATAACACAGAAATGCATTTGAAATGTAAAAGCCATAAGATTTCTTAAACATGATCAAGCTTTGGAATAGGTGTGAAGATTGTTCTTTGCAATCAGTTTAGGTTTCATAATTCAGATATTTCTATTCTGGGTATTAACTATTTTTCCTGGGCCTTAAAAGTGATTCTTTAAAATAAGGAACAGAATTCAAGTGTTCCTAAGAAATCAGGTTAGCTTGAAGGACAATGGCTCTCTCCAGAAGAGTGGATCAGTGCTGACCAATAAAGGCAGACACAAAAACCTACAGTATTTGTCTAATTTTCAAACTGGTTCAGTCCTTGGTGTCCTTTCTACACAGCAAGCACATGACAGGACCTGACGTGCATAAATAGGACTGGAGGTGTCTGCAGTTGTGCTGAGAGTCCTCGTGGTGCCATTCCTGCCATTCCTCAGGAAGCCAAGGGGACACATTGCCCCAGCTGTCTGCCACAGCCCTCTGCTTCAGCCTGCCAGAACCAGCCCAAAGAGTATCCCAGACACCACAAGTGCATCCCAGCAGGCTGCCTCCTCAACTTCCAGGGATTTGCAAGAGATTTACAAGGTTTGCACTCTAGATCCAAAATATCTTTTGTCCTATGATACAGGATTAATCTGTATCAATGCAGTGGCAGGAGGGACTGCCAGGGACCATGGCAAGGGCTACCTCAGCCACTTCCCCTTAGTGGTAACTTTGCAGGCTGCTTCTGAACACTCAGACAAGTCTGTGACCCTTCCTCACAGCTTAATTTTTCCTGGTCTGGGGAGCCTCATCTGCATTCCTGAGCAGACAGTCCTTGGGAGCCTGTCCTGCCTGACCTGTGCTGTGGGTGCAGGCAGAAGCAGGGGATCCTTGACATTGTTAAACATTCCAGAATTGTCATCATGGCAGATGACAGAACTGTGCAGCCTGGACAAAGACAGGCTCTCACAAACTCTCTAGGGAGGGTTCAAGGATTGATGCCTGTGGGTAAAATCATCCTTCTATGAAGTGGAGCTTCCCTTCTCGTTCGCTGGGATGTGGCAAATGACCCTGTTGACACTTCCAGTCTCTTTCAATACAAATTAGAACATGTTAGCCTAAACTGAAATCATCTCTTTAAGCCACTTCAACACAATCTGTAAGAATGTGCATGTCTGTGCCCTTTCTTGCTGTTCATGAAGCTTCAACTGTAAATATTACTGATACTGACACATATGTTCTGCAGCTTGTAGGCATCTCCATCCCTCCTCCCCTTTTGGGTTACTGCACTTGAATTCCTTCTATAACTGGTCCTTGCACCTCATTTATGTGTTTAATGAGGGATATTGATTCCCAGTGATATCTTCCCTTCTTTACATATCAGTGAAATAGAGGGAAATGCCCAACTTTTTCCTCCTTGGATTCTCCCAGAGACAAAATCCTTGTGAAAAATGAAGAGTGTTAATGTGTTACTTCTTTCACATTAGCCATGGCTAATGAACTAATAACTAGGCAATATAAACCATCTTATCAAAAATACACTTATAAATGAACATCAGAAATATTTGGATATTCTTCACATGGGATTATTTACTGCTAACAGAAACAAAGGGGGCTTGCATCTACTTCAGCATAGAGTCATAGATATACTCTTCCATTTAGCTTGGAAAAGATGCTCAAGACCCTTCAGTCCAGCTGTAAGTGCAGCACATCTACAAAACCAGGTACGTGCCAGGAGAGTGGGCAGGGCTGCCAGAGAAAGGGGAAGAAAGGCCACAGCACTGCCCTGCTTTCCACACTGCTCCCATGCCCCACACCCCTGCCAAATACTCCTGGGCTGAGACAGTGTCCCTCTACCACTGAATTTCTACCTCCCTAGACAGTGTAGCTGTTTTAGAAACCCCAAACTAATAGATTTTGAGAAAGGCAGAGAGTGCCCTCCAGGCTCCTGCCAGTGCAATATCAAGTAACTCATCACCCAATAAAAAGAGAAAAAAAAAAAATGAAAGATACATTTTAAACAACTAATATTTCCTTTACCCACTTTCTTTGATATTTTCTTAAGGGAAGAAGAGGCATAGGAATCCCATCATAGCTCTTTTTATTCCCATGGGAAGATCTCGTAACTTTTAGTAAGTTGGCTCATGCCAGGCAGTTCATGGAAAAGGAATTCAGAACTTTCATTTTCCTGAGGGGATACACAGCCTCCCCCTGCCCAAGAGCTCGGGGTGTGACCTTGAGGTGTGAATCTGAACCTCCTGTGAAGTCCTGTATTCCAGAGCCCCTGTGTCACTGTTTCACTTCTCTCCTTCCAGGCCTCTCCCACTCAGGAATGGGATGAGTATCTGAATTATTCCTGCAGGAGTTAATGAACTCGTTACAGAAGGGAAATAGAATGGCTCCTGTAGCACTCATGTAAAGAACAATAACAGGAATAAATATCACAGCAGATGTTGCTTCTCTTCTGAGCAATATTCAGTTCCAAACAATCTTCTTTGCCATTAATGAAGAAAAACACAAATGCAGAATGTGGCAGTTGAGAGGAAGAAACAAAGGAGTGCTGAGAGTGAATTGGTTTTTTCTGAAGGGGCATTTCTATGGTTAGTGCCAGGGGGATTCACACTTCTCAATTTTTGTGTCACAGCTGACTTTCTTTGCCAAAATGTATTCATATTTGGTAGGTGTGGCTGCGAGGTACCTGGCTCTGAGCACGTTTTTCTCATCTGCCACTGAGAAAGTCACACTTCAATTTGCAGAATGAATCATATAACAACTTCTTGACTAGGAAGGAGATTCAATAGTCACAGAAAAAAGCCACAGCTGTTTGGGCTAAAAAAAAATCTTAATGTCTTCTGAATGTTTGTCTCTGCTCACTTGCTCTTCTTGTGGTTTTGTTCTATTTTTAACCTTCTTTATGACAAGACAGCATTATTGAATACTGATGAGACAAAACTTAGTTCACTGCTAGGCAATACATTTTTCAGTCATTTTATGGGAGCCCTCCCTATGCGACCTACAATGCTTTGCATACAGTTCCAGGCAGCTTGGGCTGATGGATTACATTCTGCTGATATTTGGGGTGCAGGGGGACAAGGTAAGAGAAGACTGGGAACTGACAAAACTTGCCACGATCAGGTTTTTAGACTTTTGTTGTCAAAGTTTTCCTCTGGCCATAGATCTTATTTTTCAGCATGTAACTAATTTCTATGAAATATCAGGGAAAGGTCCTCCACCTAAGGGACTCCCCCGATGGAGCTGCTGTGGTTTCCACAGTGGCTGGGTCGTTGCAGTGGTGTGACAGGTCCCTTCCAGGGCGCCTCCAGGACTCCTGGGCCATGCTTTCAGCCTCATGTTGTGAGCACAGCAATCCTGTGCAGCTCAGCTCCCTTGGATTGCTGCAGCATCTGTAAGCAGAGTAGCAGCCTGGAAATTGGGTCCCTTGGATGGGTCCCTGGATGGATTTAGGTGAGCACAGCAGCCTTAATAGTTAATAAAATTACTGAAGGGTGAATTGAGCTCTTTGGAATATCTGTACACACCCTTCCCCTGAGATGGCTGCCTGGAACAGAACTGAGTGCCTACAAAAGCCACAAGCCCATAAAACAACTCTCCTGTTTCCACATGGCTCTGCCCTAAGTCTGCATGTTTCAAAAGGGGAATTAAAATGACTGTGGTGCACAAAGCTTTCCTCAGCAACGTTGCTCATCCCACATGCAATTATTTATTTATGTGTGTATGGTTTCCCCAGAATACCTCCCTTAGAACATTTGAGTTATCAGTTCTGCAAATCAATAAAACACATCTGGTAAGTAAAATTTGGATGGTTTCATGCTGTGATAGCTTTTGTAATACTTCCTGCATTCATTATTAATGGTTCATTATGGAATTAATAATTTAAAATTATCTCTGATAATTTTAACAGTCTTCAGTCTGTTATGGTTTTATATTATATATATATAAATATATATATATACATATATATATATAATTATTATCTTATTTGGGTATAACTTTGTGTTCTGGGACCAATATCCTCCATGTATTTTCTAAGCTTCAGGGACTAATCATAATACAGTAAAGCTCAGGGAAAATGGATATATAAGTATTCCTTAATATAAAGAAAATCTAAGTTGTGTGTGAATCTCATTTAACTTTTTTTCTTTCTTTGAAGCCTTCTAGTTTTTCTATATCAGTGATTCACTTCTCATATTCACTTTACAGATATAAGGGGACTATCACTTCTGGGACCTGAATAAAGATGAGCTCGAGAATTTTGCTCCTCGAATCAAATAATAAATATCCAGCAGATCCTGGAGCTGAAGGTGGTGGAAAGGGTTGGATTTTCACTACCGGTATCAGCCTACCACTGGAAAGAAAGTTCATTCCTAGGTGAGTTCAACAACCAAATCCGTGGTGCCAGTGCCATTAAAAGAAAATATTTTGTCTGTCATATATTAAATCTCTTGCACTCTGAGGTAACAAAAGCAGTTATTGTGCACAAATATCTATCAGAACCACCTCAGAACACGTGTTCCAGAGCAATATTTTGTTCTCAAATCTTGAGGTGGCAGACGCCACCAAGAGGCCTTCCAAGAAAGGAAGGTTGTCGCTGTGCAATAAACAGAGAAGTTAAATAATTTGAGTCAGAAATAGTTTTGCTAATAACCTCAGTGATATCGTTGCTATGATTTCTTATATTTCTCTTATCTACACATTTTCTTCCATGGTAAAAACTTGCAGAGTGAATATTCTGCATATTATAATGAACTGTATGGAACTGTATCCATGTACCCTAGTGAGAGAAATATTTTTATCAAGAATAAATTGTTTTATTTTATGTGCTTTTTATACTTCACATTTTTCAGTTGTGTTGCTTTTTGTAAAAATTAGATATATTTACCTACCTAAAATTGCATTGTACCAAACAGCAGAAAATATTTAGATTTAAGAATAAGAAAACCTTTAATTGTTACGTGTGTTAATATTTTGAGTCTATTCTTTATATAAAGACTGGATGAAGAATAGAACTGAGTTCCAAAGTTGGTGCCTGCTAGAATCAGTAATGGTGGAGAAGAACTGCAGAGAGTTAAAATATGCAGGATTGGAGGAAAGACAGATCTGGATAATCCCAAAGTTTACAGTTTGGGAAGCAGATTTTCTGTCTGCAAAAGGAAGAATGCTAATTTTGTTAAAGTCTGTGTATCACAGATCATCCCTGAGAACATGTGAAATAAATCTCATTTCACTTTTGAAGCTCACACTGAGAAAAATTTTCCTTTTCCTTTAAGAATCTTTTAGACTGTAACATTCCCAATAAAGTAACTGAAGCCTTCTGAGGAAAAAGAAGTCCTCCAGCTTTCTGAGCAGGAATTTTTTGTAGGCAATTGTACATTGTTTTATAAAACTCAGCTGGGCTGAGGATTCTTGTCAGAGTAATGCTGCTAGAAAACCTCCAGTGAATTTGGAGTAGGAAGCATCCGTCAATATAAAAGATTTTTAATATAAAAAATGTCCTCGAGTTTAGAAGATACGTCACATTGGAAGTCTCTTCTTTTGGACAATAAAGTTCTCCATCATTTTGGGCACCTGCTCCAGAAAAAACTGGCAAATATTGCAATGGGAGACACTGAGAAGGAAGTAATAATTTTGTATAAAAGCAGCTTTTATAAAACTCCAAGTGTAAGAGAAACTACTACAATCCTTTAGTCTTGACTCCAGTGTTGTACAGGGCATAGATTTCCCTAGAAATCGTTGTTGCTTTTGAGCCCAATAACTGCTGAGTAATTAGAGCTTTTCTCTCAGATAGTGTTTTAATTATTTGTGCTGTCCTTCTTTAAAATGTGTCCAACCCTTCAATGTCCTTCTGCAGATACAAGAAATGGGAACTGTGTTCACAAATGGGTTTTTTAATTTGCCAGGACTGACAAAATATGATCTTTTTCTTCCAGTCTGCTGCTGTCCTGTCTGTTATGTCCAAGGATCATGTAAATCCACTCGGTGTTCACTATTTTGCTACAAACTCACATTTTCAGAGTCATCATGATTTCCATGTTCTTAACAGGATCCTTTTTTCCTAGGAAAGATAAATGTCCTCTCCTGTAAGCATGACCTATATTCTGTGCCACAGACCTGCAATTTTATGTTTGAAATATTTAATCTTGCATGCTTACCACAAGATCTAATGTTTTATTTCAGACTTCTCTTCACAATTTTCACTGCACTAGACTTAGTATCAGTTATTGTCTCTCCAGATATACAGGTTTCCTCAACAGGCATTATCTCAGCTGGGTGTAAAAGTGCCTGGTTAGAGCCACATTGTCTCTGTTGCATGGAAATATTTATGACGTTTTGTGTTTTCCAGTTTGTGCCCAGATACTGTAAGACACAAGATTTCACCTTCTATTTGATTTCAAAACATAAAAGAACTGTAAAGACTGAACTGCCTCATATATACCTGTTACTACTCTTCAGCATTGGACAGAAACCCCAAAGTGAGACATTTTTCATAGCACCTTTAAGGAATCACCTGGCTCAGCGAAAAATCCCCTCATCTCACTCTGGTTTTCATCAAGTTCTGGATAGTTGCTATAATAACACAAGCAGTTTGCTCAGTCTGGCTCCATCAAGTGTAGGGGATTAGTCCTATCAAGCTGTGTTGTTTTATGCATTTAGACAGACAATACCCAGCTAATTTAAACACAATGTTTGAGTAAATAAGTACAAACCATTTCCCTGCTTTCTTGTTAGTTGAATTTTAGGCCAAGAGTCTGCTTTATTAACTCACCATTGGATCTGTCAAGTTACCAGATATCTGCAGTTTGCAATGATAAGTGTATGAGCAGGAGGTTGTTTTGACCCTTACCATTTTTTCAGAGACATCAATTTAACACTAACATGCATTAGGAGTTTTATAGGTCCTACACTGTATATGTGGCAATGGGCTTTATATGAGTTTGGTGTAAATCATGTTTCTTCTGTCCATTTATGCTGTTTGTAATTAAGGGCCTCATTAATGTCATAGCATATGTTGTTTGGGATGCATAAGCAGGAGAATTGAAATGTGTTAGAATCCAATTTAAGGCTCAGGGCTTCAAGCCTGAGGAATTTTCACCAACATTAATGGGAGTCACACATATGAAAGCATTCACTGAGTTACAGAATTCATATTCCTTCCTCAATGCTATCAGTAATTTTTAAGAACTATCTCTAATTTCTATCAAACCTGGCCACAATGCACTAAACATAACACCTTAGCACAATGCAATAATTGTAGATAAAGTCTTTCTGAAAACAACATGCTAATAAATCTTTCAAAGATTGAAAATCTTCCAAATATGTAACTTAAACTGTTATAAGCCAGCTGGTCTCCAAAGCTTTCCCTTGAAAGTGCTTTTAGTCAGTTTGGGATTGGTTTACTTTCTAGAGAAATGAAATTTAGTCACAAAAATGGGCTGTTCCTTTGGAAAGTGTCAATATTTTATGAAAAAGAAACCATGTATTTTATTTCAGTCAGGGAACAAAATTTACAGAGATTTGACATAGCAATAAAGAGTATCATGGAAATATCCTGTCGGGGCCAGATTTCCTGACTGTCTGCCCTGAGCTGGTCTGTACTAGCACAGCTGGAGAAGGCAAGGGGTGCAGCATTGCTACCAATGTTCTTGAAACACTTTTTTAAACTAGGTGGGATTGTTTGAATTCATAGTTGGTGCTAAAACTTTACATGGAGGGCCACAATTCTCCATAGGATAAACCCCAGACTTCTTTATGAATGGCTGTGTAAGAGCAACCAATTTCCTGTGTGACCCCTTCCTGCTCTGGCTCCACTGGCTCAGCTGAGGCTCAGAGGATGCTCCTGGATCCTTGGTGACTCAAACTGATGCCAGAGGAGTGCAGCTGGAAACTGGAATGCTCAGAGGGAGCTAAAAACCAGCCTTTGTGGAAGGGGCTCATCTTCCAGACACAGAGGGATGTGAGGGGGTCACAGTTATCTCTCTCAAAGAGTTAATTTGTTTTGTAAGAAATGTGAGAGGCATAGCCTGGGAAGGTGGTTCCATACAGCTCAGGAAGCTTTGTGGGTGTGATTTATACAAAGATTTAAATTAAGAACAGAGAAAGTCATAAACATTATATTTGCTTTATATATATGTCATATTCGGTCTCTCAGACTCTGACACGAGATCCTAACCTTGGAGTAAATCAAGGTCTGAGTAAGGCCAAAAGCTGGTATAAACTGGAGAAGCCTCAAGGGCTATTTTGTTATTTGGGAATTGCCAAAATTTGGAGGTCCTGTGCTTCCTAGCAGTCATTTACCCTTCAGGGTGCAGCTCTGGAGTCCAAGTAGCAGGGCAGGAGTTGAAAAGTAGCCTATTACATCTCTATTTTATCTGTCCCACACACTGTTAGGTGTATCAGATTACGTTATTTGAAATTATTTGCCTTTGACAATACTGCATTCTGAAAGTATATTTATAGAAATGTTATTAAAGAAGTGAATCTTTCACTGCTCTCAAAGTATTCTGTGATGCTATTTCCCCCTAACAATATCAGAGTGGAGTGTTGGAATAGACAGCTTTATAATAAGATAGAATGTAATTGATATTGCAGACTTGCTTGATAGTGAAAAATGAGACTGTCATCAGCCTCATGGAAAATCATTTTGGTAGAACAACCTTGCAACTGAAAGCAAAGAAATAACCCAAACCAGACAACTGGTGTCTATTAAAATTAGCTCACACACTACTTTCACATTCCATGCTAGTTTAACACTTAGTTCTTGATTAGACCATCTTTGATCTCATTTGTCATTATCAAATCACTGGACATACTAATGTTTCTCTGAAAGACCAATAGTCTGAAATAATAAATAAACCAGATACTTCTCAGGTCAGAATTCAGCCCATCTTCCCTGTTTTTAATAATCCTTATGCTCTACTTGCTCCTATTATTCTCTTTTTTTGGGCATCTCTGCTCACTTGCACTCTGAAGGGTTTTTGAATAAATAATTCAGTCTATTTTTACTAATTAATAAAGAATTAATTCAGTGAGAAAAATGTTATAATCACCTTCAAACATGTGAGTGTTACTAATAATCTAGAGGAGAGAGATTACTTGCAGTAATATATATTGGTTTTATACTCTGAGTACTGGTAAAAGGAATTAAAGGAATTGCATTGAAGGTGAAGAGATACAACACAGGTAACTTAAACCAGGAAATATATTCCAAAATAGCCAAAGCAAGCCCCCTGATATGAATATTTCTGCAGCATCAATGTTAATGCTTTAGCCATCTACATCCATTTTAAGTTGGGCTTGATAAACAAATGAGGAGTAAGTGTGCTCCAGAGGAACTTCTGCATTAGTGGGACCCTTCTATGCACATTTGAAAATGGACCTGAGAAATAGATGAAGAATAAATATGCTCTAGAGAAATTCCTGCATTAGCAGACCTAAGTGGTGAACTAAGCCCCTTCCACCTCTAATTTCCGTGATTCCTTGATAGATCTGTAATTAAGCTGTGGATGCTTAAAGTGCTTTCTGATGAAATAAGATACAGCATGACCATTAGTCATAGGCTGGAGATTATTTTATAAGGACATAAAGAAGATCCAAGTCCTGAAAGGATTTTCCTTTTTCTCTTTGGAGTAAACTCTGTAATTTTTAAGTGATATCCAAGACATCTGTTCAAAAGATGGAAGACTGGAACCTAGTAAAAATTAGCATCACACGGATTACAATTCCATTTTTTGTCAGCACTTAAAATTCAACTCTTCCCCAAAGCAAACAGCAGTAGCCAGGATTGTAGTCTAAGATGATATTTTCCTGTGGACAATGTTTTCAAATATCAGCATCTTTGATTAAACATGTTCCTCTGGAATTGCCTGACCAGATCTCCCGTGGCAGTTGGTTGTGCAAAATCATCTGCCCACTTTTCAAATTCCTGTGAGTCGAGGGGAGCTCAGGATTGCTCCCACTCTGAATCCCAAACTGCAGCAGCCCCTGAGAGGAAACGAGCTCTGCCTCTGCTGAAATCAGGACACTCCTCCAGAGGAGACTGCAGCCAGTGAAACAACCCCACCAAAATCAAAGTAAATATGCACGTGCAACATTTTTCTTTATTTCTTTTCCAGGCATTCCTGGCATTCTGGCTGGGATGGCATCCTGAGCTGAGTGAATGCCATCCAACATGCCAGGCTCACCCTGATAAACCTATATGCAGCATGTTTCATAATTCCTCAACAAGAACTGACATTCAGTGTGCTCCTTGACACGCTGACTGAAAGCTCATTTAACTTTAAAATGGAGCTAAATACCTAAATATTGACTGAAAAAAAAAGACAAAGGAGAATCACTGTCTTACTGATTTTTACACCAACTTCATCTGATTTAAAAAGAGTAAATTTTGTGGGATTTAGTCAGTCATGCAGACAAGTATTATTTGCTGCATAAGGAGCTTTGACAGAACGGAGACATGAACTTTATAAAGCTGCTAAGCACAGAGTGGCAACTTTTCATGGTGTTTTTATTAACAATGAATGGTTTTGAAGCGCTCATGACCTGGAATAGCATTGTAATCCTACTACAGTCTTTGCTGCAGCATGCCACTGAAAATAGGCAAATAAAAACCTGTCTGGCTTTCTGTTCAAATGTGTGATGATCCTTGAACCAATTTTTGGCTGGCTTGGCAAAGAATGGGGTGGTGGTGAGACAGAGGGACTGAGCTGGTTTTATTTAAGTGCATTTTCTGGGAACTTGATGCCAATTGAGAATAGGAAATACCAAAGCTGGTCTTGGGGCTCAGATATCTGGCTCAGAACAGGCTCTCCTGCTCTGCTGCTGCCCCTACAGCCTTGGAGCAGCTTTCTGGGGCAGATTTTTAGTGTTTTTAAGAGACACCGGTGGTATTCTGAAAGATGTGTTGGTCACACAAAATTCACCCCGTTTCTACACGAGTGGTTTTATAGAACAGACACCTTCTCATATCCCAAGGATTCTCAAACAACTCCAAAGGGAAAGTGGAAGGAGGAGAGGGAACTCATTGCCTGTTTATTGAGGGTGTTTCACTCTATGAAAAAGCACATCAAGAAATAAAACAGAAGGGGATGGGGAAGGCAGAGACTGCCTTTTAGCTCAACAGGTTGGGTTTTAACCACTAAAAACTCCCATTTTCCTGGTCACTGCTGCAGAAGTCAATTCTTTGTACTTTGTGTTGAATGACTGTTGAATAACATTTCAAAAATACTGTTATTCCCAAGACAGAAAACTTGATTTTTGAATGCTTTTACTGTGTAATAATCTCTATTTAAATTATATAGTTGGTTTCTCCTCTGAGAAATTTTTCATTCCAGTCAGATTAAGATAAACTAGGCTACAGGGAGTTATGGTCATGGGAGAAGGCAATGCTTTGTCTACATATTGAAGACTACAGGATGTTTCTCTCATCCCAAGCCTCCTTATGGCAGGATGTAAAATTGAAAATTAACAACAAACTGCTCATTTGGAATGAGTGGTCCTCCAGGGGCAAAATGTTTATAAATTGTATTATAACACAGGGATATTTTAGTTTATTTTCTGCAGTAGTGAAAAAATGCTGTTTCCCTGACAGTTATTTAAAAAAATACCTTGCATTGAATTGATGAATTATAGAATTTTTCTCAGATTTAATCACTCCAGATGAGGACACTCAATTGCCTTCTATTCACAAAATCAGTAGTTTATGTCATTCAAGACATTTGGAGCTGATGTTTTGCTACTCATTCTTTGTAGCATCAAAGACTGGAACTCTTTTATTAGTATTTTTAGCCCTCCCCACCAATTATCTATATAAAAAGCCATCTTTTTTGTCTACACATACTCCTCAAGTGCTCTGAGCCTTGTTGCAGTTGAAAAAAACATACTTAGCACCTCTTAAAACATTTATTTTCTTCATTTCTCTCAACTATTCCTTTTAATTTTGCATTTTAAGTGTTTAATTATCTCTGGTAGAATTACCACTTCTGTCACAACTTTCACATACTGACAACTCACATATCTTGCATAATGCCTCAATGTATTCCTAGCTTTTACATATTATTTTATATATTTTTCAGGGTTTTTTTGAATTAAAAAAAACCAAGGCATTCTTTTTAAATTACTTCATTTCATTTTAACATTCAAATAAATAAATGTTGCTCCCACTTAGGAAAATCTGAAAAGATCTAGGCAGTTTAGACTTCCCCTGAAATATAACAATGTTTCAGGTAGATTAAACCTTGACAAAAAGTTAAATCAAATTATATTATCCCTGCTCAATTTTCTTTGGGGAACCAAAACTCACTGAAGTGTAAAAGTCTAATTAATTATGTAATATGCTAATATTTTTTAAATTAAGAACACCTGTGATTTAACTCTAACATGCCATGAATGTGTTTGCAATTGACTATGACAAGAAGATTAAGAGAGCTAAAAATAACTTCCAAAAATTCATGAAATAGGCATGGACAGAAAATCTCAAGCCTGCATCAGGCAAAAGGGGCATCTCTTACAACGCTGAGGGATAGGGAAGGAGCAAACACAGTTTATATATAACTGTTTTCCCAGATACAAGCTCCCAGCTTCTGGACAAATACTCTTTAAAGGCATTCAGAGGCAAAAATTGCATCATGATCATCATATCAATGGCAATATTTAAACACATTATTACACACCAATTGTGCATTTATTCTTTGAACCCATTTAAGTTCTTGTACCTCCTGGCACAGCTGGAATTCTGCATTGTAGAAAAAGGTGTTTTTTCCTTTTTTAAACCTCTTGACTGATCTTTTTTTTTGTTGTAATATCTGGTCTTGCCTTCTTTTTTTGCAATTTGTGTTCTTTTCCATGGCTGAGAACCCTGGTCTGCTCAGCCTCCCTCACCAGAGTAGCTGTTCCAAGTGTTTCAACACTATTAATCATTCCTAGGTCTATTTTATGCTTTTTTGAGAGATGAACATTGCTTGTTATGAGGAAGATGTGGATACACCCTGTGTAGAGTGGTGCAATGCTGTTCAGTTCCCAGGTACCAGTTCCTTTATTAATAATTCCACCAGCCTACCTGGGTTTCCATGGCTCCTCCATGCAGAGCTGCTGTTTAATAAACCTGTCACATACCATCCTTAAACTGGCATCAAGTGCCCTCCTTGAGCACACGCCTCTTATGGAGGTGCAATATTTACTTATTCCCTGAGAAATCACTCTGGGATGTGAACTTCCTCTTGGTTTAGTCTTTTATTAAGGTGAGATCTGGTCCATAGCTGTGAAGGACAAGGGGGAATGGCTGGGAGTGGCAGAGGGCAGGGCTGGGTGGGATCTTGGGCAGGAATTGTTCCCTGTGAGGGTGGGCAGGCCCTGGCACAGGGTGCCCAGAGCAGCTGTGGCTGCCCCTGGATCCCTGGCAGTGGCCAAGGCCAGGCTGGACACTGGGGCTGGAGCAGCCTGGGACAGTGGGAGGGGTCCCTGCCATGGCAGGGGTGGCACTGGATGGGCTTTAATGTCCCTTTCAACTCAGATCATTCTGGGATTCCATGATTCTCTCTGAGATTTTCCTTCAAGCTCCATCTCTGTCGCTTTGCTCTCAATAGCAGTGGTGAAATGTTCTGTGCTTTCACTAAAAACCTTCCTGGAGTCAGAACTCCGATGTCAGCAGATGCTGTAAGGCATTACTGTGGCCATGGGAGGGCTTGGGACAATCTCTGCTGTGCATAAACATGACAAGGCTAAAACAATCTTTTCTGTTACTCACACAGATTTTGAGACGTAGATCCAAGTAACAATGTGCAAACCTCCTTGCAGCTGTGTATTACTGGATCTGTCTGGGATGTGGTATCACAGGTTTCCATCTCATAGCAAGATATCCAGAATAAAAGTTTCATCCATAATAGCATGTGATAAAATAGTCAATTCTACTCACCCATAGTAATGCATTAGGCATTTCCAGAAGATGAAGACTTTTCCTAGGATCTTATCTGGTAACTTTTGTTTGAGAGGGAATATATTGCTGTGTATCAAATTGAACTCTCACATTTACCAGAGATACATAAAAAATAGAAACGTAGGGCATTCTGTAGAATCTGAAATGAATGTACTGCAAGGGTAGCAAAAGAAAGCCCATAATAAGCTGAAACTCTATTTTTCAATATACTTGTGTCATATCATATAATATTTAACCAGAATCTCAAGAGTGAAGGAGGCTTTAATGTGGACTCATAAATCAGTTTCTTGCACCTCATAAGGAAGCCTTGTAAAAATTGAATTGAACCACACAGTGGATGGTAACACATTACACAGTAAAAAAAATCAGTTTTGCCTTTTGTTTCCAGTGGTGACATTTTGAGAAGGTTCACAATTTCATATCTGATAGGACAGAGAGGATAAAAATCTGCAATTGTGTCCCAGATCTCTCTATGGCACAAACTATAAAAGATGGCAATATAGAGCCTTATCTGCATTGCTGATATTCCAACATGGAAAATCAGGCTGTCAGACACAATAATGTTGCATTCTAACGTACAGCTGTGGGTAGGGGAACTGGATCCTGGCAGTGAGGGTGCATTCACTGTGTCTTTATGTACTGGGAACTGCTCATGCTAAGTATGATTTGGTATTTTGTAAATTTAAAGGAGTTAAAAATACATTTCAGCAGTTTTAAGCGAAATGATATTGTGATAATAGCACTACCCACACTGTGTTGTGTTTTGCAAATGCTTAGAGACAAAGCTGACGTTACCATACCCACATTAGAGAAAAAGAATCCCTGAGATGGGCAGAAACTTCCCCAGATAGATCCAGGAGAACAACTCCCACCCTACCAACTCCCAGAACGAGTCTCTCAGAGACACCTGGGATAATGGACCCAATTCCATAAACTACTGATTCTGTCTGAAGGGAACTGAGCCATGCTTTCATCCTCTTCTCACAGAATTAAGTATAATCTCCATTAAGTAGAGCCCCAATTAAAAAATGTTTTTTAAAAAATGACAAAAATTAAAAAAAAAAAAAGGAATCAATATGCTAAGTAAAGAGAAAAGATACTGCTATATATTTTAAATATTGATGAGAAGCATTTTCTTATAAAATTAATTTTACTGTGCCTGGTTTTCCA
The DNA here is from genome assembly GCA_013397245.1 of Thryothorus ludovicianus. Lineage (NCBI taxonomy): Eukaryota > Metazoa > Chordata > Aves > Passeriformes > Certhiidae > Thryothorus > Thryothorus ludovicianus. The sequence goes on along the minus strand of VZTB01000855.1, from coordinate 300,469 downwards.
TGTTTTTTGGGTGATGGGGGTGTTAGGGGTTTATTGGGGTTTTTTTTTTTGGCATTATTTGAGCTTGTGAGAACATCTGGCTTGTGCATCAGGGCTCAGGCCCCTTTCTCACTTCATCTCCCTCCCAAAGGAGCCCTGCATACAAAAGAGCTCCAAGATACCAGCAGTAAATCTCAGTTCCACAGGCACTTCTGCATCCAGCACCTCGAGATTCTTCTTTATACGAAGAAGACACTGCTATAAATTCTGCTGCACGAAAAGACATGAAGATGGACAGAAATGCAATGAAAATCTCATTCTGAGCTACTGGAGAGCTAAACTTTAATGTAATACAGATCAAAAACCAACTGCAGGAGCCTGCTTTTGATTTATTGAACACTATGCACAATAAGCAATTAAGAATGATAACTGAGAGAAATTAGTTTAATGTAATAGTATTTACAATGGAGATTTGGGGTATTTTCCTGCAGTTTTTGAAAGTGGGCATCTTTCTCACACCACAAAATTAAAACTGTCATGCAGGCAATCTCTTTAACAGTGCAGTTTACAAACACGTCTTTTCTTAAAGCTAATATTAAAAATAGTTCAGGAGGTTCAGAAGGATGACGTCCCCATTAAAAAAAAAAATAAAATCAAACACCAAAACAGAGATGAAATGCATCTACAATTCTGAAAGCTAGAAAAACTCTGCTTCTTTCTTCAGAAAAGTTTGGAAACAAGGAGAAAGATGTCTGAAAAACAAGTGAGCCCAGAAGGGAAACTTTCTGAAAATTTAAGAATTCATGGAACATCTTCCACAAAAAAAGAAAAAAGCATATCCTATGAGTTGGAATACACTAAAAAACTCTGAACTCCTTGTAGTTTCCTCAGTGTAAAATGATGTTCATGTAGCAAAGACATCCTGCTTGGAACAGCAGTACCCACTTGATGTCCAACAGCTAATGTATGCCAAAGACTTTTCCAGGCAGAAAGATGGGACCAGAGCTCCAGGATTATTTAGTGAAGAGCTGACTAACAGCACCCTTCACACAGGATAGAAAATGTGTCTTTGACAGGGACCTCCTTGGCACCAAAATTAAAGCTCGTTAAGGTCAATGGAGGAATTTCAGAGCAATTCAGCACTTCATAGCAGCTACCAGAGATGTGCTCTGGGAAGTCACAAATTTAAAACCTAATGGGACAAGATTCTAATTTACCAGAGTTGTCATTCCTAACTATTATACCTGGAGATATTTTATACTTCATTAACTTTTTCCTAATTTATGAGTAATCTAATATATCAGAATATTCTGGTTTAGGTTTCTTGTGGGTTCTATAGAAAATCCGGGTCTGCCCCTTCATGCCCAAGCATTTACTTTGACTGGCTTATTCAGCAATATCCACATCCAAACTCTCTCAGAATGAAGTGATTTGCTGCTCTGAATGTTAATGTTGTGTATTCTTGAAGCAGAAAATCTGCATTTAGTTGAGCAGTATCAATATGTAGGTACTGGAGCAGAAGGTAGAAGCAGCATGTGCACCCATGGAGAATAGAGAGCTTTTGCAAACAGTGTCACAGTTTTTTGAAAAATACATCTGTTTTGCTCAATTGACACTCCATGATACTGCAATTATGAGCCATATGTGAGTGTGGTAATTTGGGAAGATAAATTAACATTTTAAAATCTAGTCTTGGTGATGTTTATATCATTGTGCAGCGGCTTCCATAAAGCTGAAAGGGGTTCCCTCACTTTTAGGACAGGATCTGTCCGAGCTGGTGTAGGATACATGGAAGGATGTGTCCAGGGGCTGTGCTGGAGAACAAATCCCCCCAAAGGGTCTGGCAGCACAGAGCCTGAGTCCATGGCACAGCCTTTGCTGTGGATCAGAAACTCAGAGGATTTTTGAGGCTTTAAGGCACAGTCTTGGCCCCAGGGATGTTAATGACAAGATTATCCTATTTGTTCCCCTCAGGGCACCTACAGTGAACCCATGTCAGACCTGACAAGTAAAGTATTAAACTTTTCAAGTAAATGGCATTATATTAGGTGGATATTAGTAATTTCATAATTATTAAATCTGGGATTGGGAACTAGGGAGCTCTGGCTTCTCTAATACAGTGGTGGAAAAATCCAAAAGTAGACTGCCATCAAAGTTGTCATTTGAAAGTCAAATAGAAGGAAGTAAATATGTTAATTAATTATTAATATTGTAGGCAAAAAATTAGATCAAATTTGGAACATTAACATTTGGCAGATAATTGGCAATATCAGCACTCATGGACAGATATTCTGAAATAAACTTCTGAACTTTCAAGAAATCTTCTCCTTGCTAACTGTACCTAACATGGACTAGCTGTAAATTTTAATAATTAGGCTAAACAAAAATGACATGTCCCAAATCTTCCAGAGACATGACACAGAACTGTCAGAAAGGAGGCTGAGCACACACTGTACTTCTGCATAGGAACTGTAGAAGTTGGGAAGATCAGGTTCTGGAAAGAAGAGTTTGTGCAGAAAGAAAATTTGTGAAATAAGTTCAGGTCTCAGCTGAGGAAGGATCTTGGAGTTCAGGGATGGGTGTGAGAAATGCCAGGGGGTGACAAGGGACCTTGGCCTTAAAACCTGAGACAACTCCAACCCTGGGGAGGAACACAGCTCAGGACTTTCTGCCGAGCCTCCCTGAAATCATCACCCGGCTTTTATTAGATTACACAGACATCCATCCTTAAAGGATGCAATTGGTTTGAAGAGGGGGATGCAACGAACTAGAGTTCTTTCTAATTGCCTTTTAAATTTGTATCTAAATTTATGTCTGCAAGTATCATGGCTGGGAAAACCTGCCAGTGTGTCTCAGCATAGGCAGAAAGGTTCCCTACAATCCATAAAAGCTGAGATATTGGAATAGTGGCAGGTACTTCACTATCCATCCTCTGTTGCAATTTTATGACTCAATATTTGCTTCAGATTTTGGAGTTGGAACCATGGTAACAACGTGTCCATTTCAAGATAAATGGAAAACATAGAATTTATCATGGGTAGGGGATTTAAATGCAAATTTGTTAAGAAATTCAAGAAATGTTAAGAAATGGTTCCTTTTCAGCCATGAAATGTGATGTGTTAGAGCACTGTATATTTTATTTTTACAGGGTAACTGTATTCTACTTTCAGTTTGATCTATAGGATTGAAAGGAGGATCTTTGTCTGTATGAAGGACAACTAGAATAGGTCAGAGAGAAATAGGATCTCGTACAGCATCACGTGTTGCACTGTGGAAAAGCTTTAAGGGTTCAGCTAAGAAAGTTTTGTCTGTTACTTTCCAAATAAGCCTCCTTTTGAACTCTAAATAAAGAATAAATCAGGTATCCAATCCTGTTGCCATACATGAGAAGGAGAAATAATATACTCTGCAATATAGGTCATCAGCATAGATATTTTTATCCTAGGTTGCATTTTGTTTTAAATTCTTGGAAAGGGGGGTTGTGTGTGGATCTTTTTCACAATAATGAGACGGTATAATAAGTCTGCATTATAGAGCAGGCAGGTAGAACATTTAAATTATCATAAATAAATGGAGAGGATAAAACCATCATTAGAGGAAAATGAGAATAAACCTGGAGTTTATCATCAGCCATTTATTCAGCTGTCATTTATTTTCAAAGAATTGATTGGAACTAATGCCCAAATATGGGAGTCATGCAAGTAGTGGCATCATGGGTTAAATCTCTTTGCTCAAACTTTGCTAAAAAGATGGAAAACATCTTAATCTAGGGCTTTATTTTTTGCCTTTTCCAACACATTTTTTCCCAACAGGCAGCCATTTTCCTGTGATTCTGGAATTCTTTCCCACTGTAGTTTTCTGCCAGCTGTAAGGCAGCAAGTTATTGAATCTGGATGTGACCAGGACTCAGCTTGTGTTGTGTCCATTCCCTCAGTGAAACACCATCCTCAAGAGCTGCATCAAAAGCAGACTTTGAACTGAAAGCATTGACAGATGAAATTTCCCCAGGATTAGGAGTGCACAGATGTGGCTCCATTGCCCAATCTGGATGAATCTCAAAGCCAGAGTGGTGTCCTTCCCTGACAGACACGTGTTTTCAAGTATGTAATTAAAATTTGCTGCCCAGCTCCCCCAGCAATCCCCCCTGTGCATCCCTGGGAGCTCCTGGAGCTGCGGCAGCCTCGGGGCCGTGCCCATCCCTGGGGAGCCTGGGCAGNGGCAGCACAAAGGCCTGGCTAGGCCACACCCAAGTTGCCCCCAAATGGTCACAAAATGGACACCTGGTCACAAGCTCCCACACTTTTATAAGTTCTGGTCCATCAGCATATTAGAATCCATTGTCCAATTACAGCTTCAGGTTATGTAGCTCCATCCTCCTGGTTTTTCCTTCTCATTTCACTGCTGTTTTTGTTCTTGGGCCTGAAAGTTGTCCTTGGTCCCAAGCTAGAGAAGAAATTGTTTTGTCTCTCCACTCTGTGAAGAGAGCTCAGTAACATTTAATATAAAACCCAGAACTACCCACCAAAACAGCACAGAATCTAAAAAATATAAAAGCTAAAACTTGAGGCATCAGGGGGAGCAGAACCTTTCCCTGCTCTCCAGCCTAACCCTGCTCTGCCCAGCTCCAGCCATGTCCTGGGGCTGTCCTGGCCCAGAGCTGGGCTCGGAGCTGCCCCTCAGGAGGTTCTGCTCTGCTGTGGGGTCTTCCCTTCGTCTCCTCTACTAAAAGCTCATTTGAGGGAGGCTAATCTGACTTCTCCTTTACAATTTGCTTGTGGAAGCCATGTGGAAAGCAAAGTGGGGAAATGATGCCTTTAAACCAGATGTGGGTTAACTGGGACAGTATCTAGTTAAAAATAGGCTTTTGTTTATATAATAAAGCAACAATTCAGCAAATACACCAGAACACCAACAGCAGAGTCTGAAAAATGCTTTTTTATTCCATTTGCCATCTTTCACATCTCATTGGCCAGCACACACCTGCCTGCCAAGTGTCCATTCACAGTGCAACAAGAGATTTTTCTTTTTGCTACTCCCCAGTAAAAGAAATTCTTTCATGCAATAATAACCTAATAGTTGTTTTACCTTCTGCACACCTTCCTTAACCCTTCAAGGCATAAATAGGAACTGTCTTCCAGCTGGATATTTGATTTTGGATGGATTTGAGTCAAATGGCTGCTCTTGTAGTGATAGGCAGCGAATAGAGGGTTTTTTGTCCTATTTTGTTGTGGACAGCCAGCTGGCAGTGCTTCACACATTGGAATTTCAGTGGACTCCTGGCAGCAGTTTCCCACTTATCCCTCAAAGGAGGGGCACGCTGCCTTACCGTGTCATTTTTTTATAGTTTATTTCTTGCATAATGAGCAACATTGAAAGGGATATTTGCAAATTCTTAAATATTCTGGCATCCCACTGGTGAAATCAGTGGTTTACCGTTTCATTTAGAAAGAGCATCAAACAAGGTATTGATTTTTTACCTTTTAGCTTCAATATGTAGAAAACCAAAAGAACCTGGCAATCTTTGTGATCGCCTTTCAGTAGTCAATATTTACCAGTAACAACTGGCCAGTGCAATCCCCCAGGTTAAAGTGACTAGTTCTCCTGAGGAGGATATTTTCACCCAAATAATCAATAATTACTTCTCAGGTATCCTAATCCATGGTCCAGGATAAGGATTCAAAATGTATGTGCACATCACAGTACATATGCAGTAAATATATATTTGGTTATATGCTTCTTATGGAAAAATAAATAAGCAAATCAGCAACAGACTTGTTAAAAGTTCCAGATAATTGGAGGATCTTTTGACAACTTCAATATAATCACTTATTTCTTTTCTTATCTGGTTGTGTCATTTCTTCAGTTACGATTAAAACTACGAGAACAAAGGAAAGAAAGGAACATTCATGTTTGTCAGGATGGGGTATACATAACTTACTCATTGTGCAGTGATCTGTGGTGTGACCTGAGCTCTGAAATTGTGGCTTGTTGGCCATGGGTTTGTGTGTGTGTGTGTGCTCCTTACCTCACAGGTCAATAGCAGCTCACGTGGGCATGGTCCTGTGGGAGGATAAAGGAAGCAAGTGATGCACTTGTCTAATTCCTCACCTAGCAAGGCTTCCTACACAAGTTTATTAATATTTCATTGTTTCTTTAGCAGAGTTCTTTTCACACTTCTCTGTTCTCTCTTATTTACAACTGAGGAACATGGGCTCTTTTATGTTATTCATTAACAGACATTTATTTGACAAATGCTGGTGGTGTATTTTTTTCCGTGCAGAACTTCTGTGCTGCAAAGACACTGCTGGCTACTTTGCTGAAGGGTGTTAATGCAACAGGAGGAATTCTTGAAAGAGTAAATTTCCCATCTGCACCCAAGGCCAGCTGGTTCCATTCACTTTTGAGTAGAAGCAAGCAAATCCCTTCATTGTAGGAAGAAAAGGACACGTTTTAGCCCAGGATCATGGCATTCCCTGGGGTCCTAAATGTTTCCAATGGATTTTAGCTCCTGTCACAAGGCAAAAATATAAGTTATCAGCATTCTAATTCTATTACTGGGCCTGGAAAAGAGATTTACCTGACTTTTGTTTATCAGTTCACATCAGTTTTGCATGTGCGTTTTGGAATCTGTTGGTATTAGACTTGTTTTATTTCAGCATTGATGAAGACACTGTAGTTTTTTTAAGGAGTGTGGCCTTCCAATGACACTCAGGGCTACTTTTGGCTCACTCTCAGCTCCTCCAGAGTGACCAGAATGGACACAAAGGCTGTGTCCTGAGCACTCAGGTGGGACACACAGCCCGCAGTGTGCATGCAAAAGCAGGAAGCAAACACCTCTTAGCAAATATTTTTTCTAATTCTAATATTTTTATTCTAATATTTTTTCTCATTTTTTCTTCTTTTAATTCAAATTTTTCCAAACCCAGTGCTATTAAAATGACTGTTTCATTTCTATGTTATCTATACATTAAGCCATTTTCTTCATAATTCATCTGATCTCATAGTGTTAATTCCTTACACATATCACAAGCCTCACTTAATCAGAACAAAAGCTCCAACAGCCCTGAACCGTGCATTTCCTAATCGACCAGCAGAACTCTCCTGTACGTGTTCATCTTGTCTAAATGCTAAACTAAACGCAAAACTTCTGTTCCCTGACTTCCAGGAGCTCGGCTGAGCAGTGGGGGTTTCAATTAAAAACCACAGGAAAGGAAAGGAATATGTCAATAAAACCACACACTTGTAAGTACTGCATACTAGTTTGCAAACAAACACAGCAAGCGTCCTCCGAGCATGAGTCTATTACTGTAAATTCAGACTGAATGCACCGTGCTGAAGGTGACTGTCCCAGCATGATCTTCCTTCATCTCATGTATAGTGAAATGCTCTCTGCCTCTACATTCAATAGCTTGATCCACTCACTCTGCAATGAGACTAAAGGAGGAAAATGCCACGAGGAGAACGCCCGAGCCGAATTAGCGATGTTTTGTTCCATTTCAAAAGCAAATGAGAGCTGCAAAGGAGAGAGTAGAAGGTGAAAAAGAGAAAGAGAAAGTAGAGAATTGATTCTAAGGCAATATCCTGTGTGAGACTTTAAATGTAGACATCCCTTGAATAGAAATGTAAATGCCATGATTTGCATTATAAAGCTTTGTTAAAAAATAACTGTCACTGGAAGAGATTATGTTCATAATTAATTAGTTACAGCCTGAGTGCAGTCAGTTTTTAAAAAGGTTGCATTAGGAATCATATATTTTATTGTGAATTGCAAGTATAACAAAGGTGAAAAAGATTCTAAATAATTTAGAATTCATAGGAAAATATATACTCAACTAAAATGCAGTGCACCCTATGGTGCTTTTAATGCTCTCCTACTAAAGAGAGGAACCAGTAAGAGAAAAACAATGTAGTTTACCTAATTAAGTGAGCAAAATATAGCTTAAATTTGCAGAAGGTTAATAAGTAATATTAAATATATTGGCTTCACATTATGTTTGAACTGTTAATAAAGTGAACTCACTGGATGCTCAAGTATTACAATTGTTTCTCAACTAATAAAGAAATGAAAAGGGAAAACCTAGGAAAGTATACAAATATTAAAATGATTTCTTTTCCTCTTGAGCAGTAATTTCTTTATGCAACTCTTTCCTAAACAGGAAAAAAAAGGCCACAAAGGACAGAAAGAGCATCAGCTTTGAAATTTGATGCTCTGGTTCCTTGACTAGACAGAGGCTGAGCTGCTGATTTAAACAGAGATCTACAAAGGTGCTCAGCACTGACCTAATTCTGCTGCTTTTAAAAACTCTTGGTATTTATCAATGTTTCCAACAGGAATAGATTGACACAAAAGCTGAACGCTTCTGAATGGTCTGGGTTTCATTTTATTCACCAAAATGTAAAAGTCTAGGGTAATCCAGAATTACGTTTGCCTCCCTTCTGGAAACTGCAGCAGGGACATGCTGCAATGATTTTTCACATCCTCAGTTTTTTTAAATTGTGAGCTGTCTTGTCCAAATCAATGTAAAAGTCTTTGCAGGACACCTGAAATGTCAACACAGCACATAAATATAAACAGGTGCCTGACAGTCACTGGAAATTAGAGCCCTGCAATGTATGTTTGAAGATTACACAGGCTCAGGAATGTGCTGCCATAATCCAAGGAGGAGTTGCTATTTTATGACTGTGAAGCCTAACTATTTGAAGAAGTGATGTTGGTGATTCTGGACTAAACCCTATTTAATCTGGTTCCTGGGGTTCCATTCAGAGGGAGCCTGGAAGCACAAAGGGGCTGCAGAGCCTCAATTAATCCCCAACACTCTGCCCTGAGAACCCTTTCTCCATATACCTTCCCAAAAATCTTGGTAGCAACTGCTACTTTATTAATTCTCTTTTTTTTTCCTCACCTCATTTTTTTTTCCACTGGATAAGTATAAAAAGAAAGGCATGGGGAAGGTCTGGGAGAAAGGATCAAGAAATGAAGGTCTGGGAAAGGAGATGAAAAGGTGTTTTAAGGGGAAGACAGCAGAGATGAAGGAAAAAGGAAGAGGTAGAATGTCCAACATAAATAGGTGGTCTTCTGAAGAACAAGTTAGTCTGATACTTAGAAGCATGGAAAGTTTCTAAAGCTTATTTAAAACACCCAGCCACAGTTTAATGAATATTTTATAGAGTTTGGAAGTATAAATTCATTGTATTTATGGTTTCAGTACATGGAAAAGATTTCTGATATCAAGTAGTAATGCGAAAACTTCTCATTTTATACAGACACTTCCAGTTTATACTTCCAGTTTTGGATCACCTTTTCTGTTTCTGACTCACTTCAGTATGATCTGCTGTTGATACTCTCTGATGGATGCTAAAACTTGGCTTTACTACAGGGTGGTGATTGGATTCCTCATTAGGGTGATTTTGGTAGGTGTGCCTGGGTATATGTTTATATTCATAATCCTTAAGGGTGTAAAATGTTAAGAATTTTCCATTAAACCCAGTGGAAAACCTCCCATTGACTTATAAGAGAGTTAATTAGGCCTTTTGAGATAATATCCAAAAATAGCTGCCTCCACCCTGTCACCCACTTTCCTTCCCCCTGGCCACTGATCCTGGGAGGAATTGGGTGCTCTGTGTCATTAGTGACTGCAATCAGCTTCCACTGACTGCAAAGCTCCTCCAAGAATCTCCCATCTCCTGGCAGGTTTCCAGCCCTGCTTTACCTGTTCCTCACCCTGAGAAAGAATAGGCTAAATGTTAACAGTGGACAAAAAGAACAGGCTCTGTTAATAATGGACAAGCAGAACAATGAGCAACAAGAAAGGAAACATAAACTGAAGGATTTTCACTCAATGAAAGTTGAAGGAATTGGCAGCAAACATGAAGAAAAATGGGAGATTCAAATAAACCCCATGTCATATTCTGAATTTTTCATACTAAGGATAACATCCCTCATTTCCTTTGNAAAAGATCTGAAAATTACAAATACAACCCTGGAGAAGACAACTGTAAAAGATCACACTAAACAAAGAACACAATGTCAACTAATTAATTTTAATTTGATCAACTCACTTTTATGGGTGCTCTTTGCTGTGATTATTCAGCTGATTTCAGGATGACAGTTATGATGAGTGAATGACAATTAGCATGTACCTCTTCTGAATCCAAAGCACAAAGTGTTTTAGCATTCACTTTGCTTTAAATATGGGGAAGATACCTTGAACATCCAAGAATTTAGACACAGGGTGTTTGGGAGTTCAAAAACCTTGCCTTGTGCTGAGTTATCTAATTGTACATATATTCTATACTTTGTTCTAGTTGGTAAGTGCAGTTCTTTCCTTTTCCACTTTGGAAATCCAAAGCAAAACAGACTTTTAGGTCTTCTTTTTATTCTTTAAAACAGAACCTTCTAATGTTGATTTTTTTCAGCTGAATCTCTTAAAACTGATATCTATTCCCCTTGAATTCAGGATGGGTAAATTACCGGAAGATCTTTTTCTTCTCGGTGAAATTTCCATTCCCTTTTTCCTGTGTGCAATTATAGTGATGATTAGCAAGTGCAGTACTATGGATAAGCAAATGTTTAATTCATATGAGTGTACCTGGTCAGAGACAGGGATTTCTCTTTCTCTCATTCTTCATAAATGAAATAAAGATTCTATCTTCCTAAGCCTTCTTGCTCTTCCTTCTTTTACAAATGAAACACATAATTTAAATAATATCAAAATGACATAATAAATTTTGAAAACTTTCATTTTATCCTTCTGGCTGAAACTATTCTTTGAATAGTTTCTCATTTTTGTCTAAACACCCTTTGCCACCACTTGGTACAATTTCCTTGCTGTGTAACTCAGTGTTGTGCTGCCTTTGTAAACTATGTAAAATGCTCTGAAGCTGTAAAATGTACCATGAGGCCTCACTTTTATTCCCTTGGTTTGATTTCTGATCATTTCCCATTGGCTTCCACCCGCTCCAAGTAAGATTTCAGCTTTTTTTGGCTGTTTCTCAAACTCCAAAGTAACAGGAATTGGAAGTGTTTGATGCCCGAGCCTACAGAAAAATAAATAATAATAATCAGACCCTTTTTGGGCTGTGAAAAAGACTCAAATCCCCCTCTTTCTTCTTTATCTGAGAAGCTGAGCTCTTTAGATTAATCCTAGATTGGAGAGTGTATTAATTATACTGGTTAGCAGCAAGAAACCTTTTTTCCACACGCTATATCTGGCATGTACTTTAGCAAAAGTTAAGGATACTCGGTGTAATTACATAACCTCCTTTTGAAATCACTCCAAAGTGTTCTGGGCCCCAAGGTTAAAGCATGTAGGAGTTCCTAATAACTCTAAAAGTAAAAACCTGGGGGATGGAACTGCCTTGTACTGTTCATCTTCTATGTTTAACTGTTGAGTTGGTTTCTTGGACGAAAAGTTTGCTGTGTAAATATTGCCTTGACCATCCACAAGAAACATACATATAATTTTTTTCTAATTTACAGAAAGGTCAAGACTCTTTCTGCAATCAAAAGAGCAAAGTCTCTGCTATGGAAAAGTTTCAATATTCATTCCTCTCCCTGGGTTGGTGTAATTTAGCAGGAGCTCTGTGTTAAGACATTTTCCTGTATTTTGTTGTCCCTCTGGCTCATGTTCTGTAGCTGGGAGAGCCAGAATTCCAGTTCTCCTCCCCAGGAACAGGCTGGTGTTGGGGTGAAAGGGAGCCCTGAAAATGAGCTGAATACGAAACTGAAAATACAGATATCGGCCAAGCTCCAGCCCAAAGACCACAAAACAACGTATAAGTAGTCCTATATTTCACTCTGAATTCTGAAGTAAAATAAGAAAACAAAAGTATTTTATGCATTTACATTTTAAATTATGTAATCATGTTATTATCTGAAACTAATACCATGCTGTTAAAATTTAGATAAAGTGTCCTGCAATGCATACAAAATGTTCATTTGTTGAAGGCCATTAAGTTAATTTCCTGGGAACAAGATTAAATGCAAGGCATTTACATAATCATTAGTTGTGAGGTGTAGAATAGATAATTAAATATTCCACCACATTAATTTGTATTTAATTAACTGTGCTTCCATGATCCTTCTGCCTGAATATTAATATTGTGTAAATAAACAATTAGGATGCATGCTTTGCAAAAGCTTTATTGTAAAATATGTGATCAAAGAAATTCTATGAAATCTACTTAAGTTAATAAGCACTTAAAGGTTCTGGAAAGCAGAGTTGTCAATTTTGAAAGTTTTGCTGAATAGCTCCAAGTGCTATGATTTCCAACACCTTAATTCTTCAAGTTTTCAGTGTGTCAGAGTTGTCATAACAAATATTTAATTATAATATTTCCTCTTCTACATTTCCCAACTTCTCATTTAAACTGGTTAACATGCACAAAAGCTAGTAAAGTATGCAGAGGGAACTTTGCATCATGTTTGGGAAAGACAGCAAAGCTGTAGGAAATTAATGAATATTATATTATATTTTTTAGTAAATAAACAGTTTCAGAACTCCTGTTTTCATACTAATGGGGTACAGTTCGTAAACATTCAGGCCATATGAGACAAAAACAGTAAAACCTTCTTCTTTTCCCTTTTCTTTGAAAGAATTTGTTATCACCAGAAGCTTTTGCAGCTGTCTACACCCATGAACAACATGCAAAAGGTTGAACCGAAATTCTGAGCATGTTTTATTTCCTGCAAATGTAACTTTTTCATTGTTTTTTATTTATAAAGATGCTTCTGCTATCGAATTCTATTTCTAGCAGGAATAATTCTAGGAATCACCTGTACTCTAATTTACTACTTATAGAGTAGCCAGTGGAATTTGAACAAATGGAAAAGTGTTGCACAAAAATAGAGAGAAGAAGATTAGGCTGTGTAAGCCTAATCTGTCTGAAAGGGAAAAATGACTAAAAAGGGAACTTCCCAAAAGACTTGAATTTTTGGGGTCAATGTGTATGACAGAAATTCTCTGCAGATCTATGATTTTTTGGGGGCTGTTCTAGGAAGGATGGAGAAAAGACTTGTTAGAAAGTTTACTTTTGTAACTGGAAAATCTGTTTTTATTAACCTTGATTTGCAGGGGATATCTGAAAGTGCAGCTGCAGTCAGTGCAAGTTGAGAGAGCTGTGTACTCCTCACCTTCAGGATTCTTTAGAGTATTTTGGGGCAGGTTCTCTCCTTTTTGAGATTATTAAAAGCTTCACTTCATTAAAAAAAAAAAAATATTTACTCATGCACATCATTAAATAGGGACTTTTGGCCCAGACACGTCACTCCCTCCTGCCAGCACAGAAATGCATTCCAAGGGTCTTTAGATGGGAATGTTAAGATTATTGATAAACTGTGGATGGGTGAAAGGAAGTCTGACTAATGACAGCTAACCATGCACTGAGACAGGCAGTTGGTAATGCAAAATCACCAGCAGTGAAATGCAGACTAAGTGAACTCATATTAGAAACTCTGCAGGGCAGTAATGTAATTATGTTACTGCCACTGCATTTAATTAGAGACTGAAATTTTTTTAATGGAAGGTCTTACTGCTTCATGAAAAGCAAAACCTGCTCCCTGTAAAGACAGATCCCAGTCTGAAACAACCAGAATGACAAGAAAGGATAGTTTCATCTCATTCTTAAACTGGTCTTGTAGAGGAGATCTTTCCTTCCACAACCAAGCACACCTTCCTGCCTCCCCTGGGAAACAGATCCAAGCATTACATGGCTCTAGGATATGCAGGATCACAAAATTATCACAGCTTCCAGCAGGCCATTAAGTTCTGAAAGTGACCCCAGGGGTCAGACAGGAATCTTGGTTGGGAGTGCAATAGGAAGAGAACCTCTGTAGACAGCTGCTGCATCAGAACCTCCAGCCCACCAGGAAATGGCATCCCAATCTTGTTTTTCTGTCCATGTTTTCATCTTCAAGGCTTATTTCTAAAACAAGAATGCAATCCTATTTTCCAAAATTTAAAACAGGTTAACCCTACTTTGAAGCCAGTGGTTTTCCAAGGTTTTCCACTAAGTGCAAAAGATATTTAAGTATCTTGATTTTCATTAATGCTTTTGATGTTTGTGATTACAATTGTATCAGTTACACATGACACTATTTTTCTTCGCAGATTAATTTTAAGAGCAGTTTGGGGTGGACTACTATTCAGAATAAAAAATAGAAGTTTTGATAAAAGTTTATAACATTATGAAGGAGTGTATTGCATAGATTGAGCCAATCAATGAAAACTGGTAATGTAGTGAAATAGTGTTTTCTCCATGGCGGAAGAAAGATACACGAAACACGTAGTCAGTAGTGAAGGCTGAGGTTTTAAACAGTCTGAAAATATCAAGTTGAGGTGATTCATAGATGCTAGACAATCATCCTTCTTTTTGCAGTAGCACAAATAGGGTCATGGAGGTCAGGAGGAAAAAGAATAAAGAATATCTCCAAATAAATTGAAAGTAGGCAGCTGGCATGGAAGAGGCACAGACTGTGGTGGAAGTGGAGAACATCAATTAGTGAAGGCACAACATGACAATCTTGCTGCTGCCTGGCTGAAATAAAAGTTAAGGAACAGCAGAAATTGGTTAAAACAAAAAAGAAAAAAGGGTAAGGGTGTTGCTCTACCCACCCATAAAAATCAATGTAAAGGAAGTGCTGCTGATATAACGTGTTATTAAATAAAACTGAAAGCAAAAAACCCAACTCAGAGCTGGGCTCGGGGGTGAAGGTGCAGTGGCAGTGCAGCACATTCCTCCCAGCAGCCTGACATTCCTGCCCACTGAGGGGGAGTGGACACCAACCACTGCCAGGACAGCAGCAGCTCATCTCACACCTGTGGGGTTATCCCAGTGCTGGCAGGATCCCAATTCCTTTGGGTTGGTACTTGAAAAACTCACACTGTGTAGCCTGAGGATGCAGCTTTTGAGTAGGCTCATTTCGTTTAAATATAAATGAATATTGACATTTCTAACTTTGCCGTAGTTGCCCCAGGCATTACCTGCTGTTGACAGAGACCCATTGCCAAACCAGAAGAAAGCAGCTGTCCTCGAGGCTTTTGGATCAATCCTTGAGAGCTGAACGGGCACAAACCTGTGGGATGTGTAGTGAGACAGCCATGGGCAGGAGCAGAGACAGGAAAGAATGCTGAAGTGGTCAGCCTCTGTCTGGGAAAAGGCGGGCTGAGTATGACTGTTAGCCCTGTGCTTTGGAGTGTGTGACAGCGGGCAGGGCTTTAGGATCAGGGCCCCTAAATCCTAATTCCATCACTATTAGTCATCCATTGATTGTGACAGTTTGACAGACTGATACAGGCATTGAAAATGGACAGAACTTTGTTAATAACTGCCATGGCTGCACTGTTGGTGGGAATTTTTATACTGTGAGTGATAAGCAATGTACTGGTTGAGTTCTAGTCCACCCCTAAAATTGAAGGACTCTCCAGCTTAACCTAAGGATGGTGTTGTGGGACTTGTGCTTTTAGTTCTGTGCAGTATTAACTCAGAAAACGCTGGTGGAGCCCCATCTGGGAGAAGCTTTTATTACAAAATATTAAAGCCTGCAATGAAGACTATTTATCTATAATATACTGTACTATCAGAACTGCTGTTCGTTAGAGTCCTCTTTCATAAACATTTCTGTGCAGGATGTTTTGCAGAGACAAAGGAGTGCACTGCATTGATCTCTACATTGATTTCCCCTGCTATGCTGACTCATATAGTTTAATATGTCTTTTAAACTTAAGACCATATATCTACTTCTGAAAATTTACCATATTCTTGGGAGGAACTGAAGCTCTTGAGTCCTGTAATGCAATTATCTTGAGACAAGATGATTCTGTGGTAAGATTATCCCCTAAAAAGATTATCTTCTGACACAGTCATCCTCTGACAAGATTATCTGCAGAGATGATGTTGATAATTAGCTGGGGATGTGGAAGACTGATCTAGGAAATACAACATGAGGGAAAACTAGCTTGAGCACTTAGCTGAGCCTCAGCTCTGTGTGAAAGTTGTTCGTGGGCTAAGTTGCTGGTCTGAGCCTTCAGAGTTTTCAATTAATGGGGAAAAAATAACAAGCAGGGTTTTTGCAAACCTTAGAACTGGACATTTCTGCTTTAACCAGTCAGTCCAGCATTCATTGTAGGATCTTTGACACTGTCTTCCACAGCATTCCCTGGAAAAGCTGCAGCCTGTGGCTTGGACAGGAGCACTCTGTGCTGGGCTCAGAACTGAGGATGGCCAGAGAGTGCTGGTGAGCTGTGCTGCATCCAGCTGGGGACAGGCACCAGTGGGGTCCCCCAGGGCTCTGTGCTGGGCCAGCTCTGGTCAATATTTTTATTGATAACATGGATGAGAGTATTGAGTCTTTCATTAGTAAATCTGCAGATGTCATTAAGCTGGGTGCATGTGTTGATCTGCTGGAAGGTGGGAGGGCTCTGCAGACACACCTGGACAGGCTGGCTGCATGGGCAGAGTCCAGTAGGATGAGGTTTAGTAAGTCCAGGTGCTGAGTCCTGCATTTTGGCCACAATAACCCCTGCAGTGCTACAGACTGGGGACAGAGTGGCCGGACAGTGGCCAGGAGAAAGGGACCTGGGGGTGCTGGTCAACAGCTGACTGACCATGAGCCAGCAGCGTGCCCAGGTGGCCAAGAAGGCCAATGGCCCTGGCCTGGGTCAGGAATGGTGTGGCCAGCAGGACCAGGGAGGTCACTGGCACTGGTGAGGCCACACCTGGAGTGCTGTGTCCAGTTCTGGCCCCTCAGTTTGGGAAGGACCTTGAGGGGCTGGAGCGTGTCCAGAGGAGGGAACGAGGCTGGGCAGGGGCTGGGAGCACAAACCCTGTGAGGAATGGCTGAGGGAGCTGGGGGGGTTCTCCTGGAGAAAAGGAGACTCAGGGGTGACCTTATCACTCTCTGCAGCCCCTGAAAGGTGCCTGTGCTCAGGGGGGTTGGTCTCTGTCTCCAGGCAGCACTGACAGAACCAGAGCACACAGGCTCAAGCTGTGCCAGGGAAATACAGTCTGGGATTAGAAAGAAGTTTTTCATGGAAAGAATAATAAAGTACTGGAATGCTTTGCCTGGGGAGGTGGTGGAGTCACCATCCCTGGATGTGTTTAAAGACTGGATGTGGCGCTTGGTGCCATGGTCTAGTTGAGGACTCCATTCTGGAGGTCTCTTCCAACCTCGTGATTCTGTGATCTAACTGAAAAAATGCCTGTACCTTCCCTGAAAAAGTTTAGGAACTTTTGTATTCATTTCTTGGCAAGTGTGGATACATAGCTTAAAATACAGAGTATACACATGGAACTGCAAAAAATGGATTACTTTTTTCTGGCAATTGCTATTCATCAAAACCATTTTCTAGTTGCACAAACAATGTCATGCTTGATGTTTTCTCTTAGAGGAGGGCAAAGATCAATGATCTTAGCTTGCCTTTGTATGTTTGCTTTCCAAGTGCATTGATTCTTGATATTCCTAAAGTACACTGACATGAGGATCCTGACAGGATCCCCATAAAGTGAGAAAAGTGCAAAGGATTTGAATCTTTCCAAGAAAAGAAAATATGAAAACATAACTGGTACCCCTGCAGCCCCCTGCCCTCAGTGCCCAAAACCTTGCTGCACAAACCCCAAACTGTTTGTCTTCAGTTCTTGGAGTTTCTGCAAGGTTGAAGTAAATAGCATTATTGCTGCCAAGAAGCTGTAAGCTTTAGATGAAAGTTAATATGTTGGAGAGTGTCCAAATCTGAAATGATCAAAGTAACAGAGGTCTGGAGGTTTTAGCTACGCTGATGAGTTGAAGAATAAGAAGTTACAATGGCAAACTTTGAACTGACCTCAAAAGTTCACAGGCAGCACTTGTGTAAACAGACACCATATATATAGTTTTTTTTTAATGAGAATTAAATGCATTTTCTGGTTTTGTTTTTGGTTGTTTTTTGGTTTTTTTTTCAATTAACCTGATTGTGGATGTTGCACTTGGAGCTATTAAAGGCCTGTAAACTTGAATATAGTTTTGATTCCATCTATCAAAGTCACCCAAAATCAACAGTTATCCCCCCAAGTTTGTAATCTGTTGCTTGTGCTGTGCACATAGAAGATTTCTTCCTTCTGGAGGGAAAAATCTCCCACTCTGTCTTCACATCCTGTCATTCTGCAGAGTGCCAAACCATCAGGAAAGGAAGGAATCAGTTTTTAAGAGTTAGGAAGGGTACTGGGCTGCGTGGGGAGTGGAGGGTTTGTTTTTGCTTTTCTTCCTCCATCAAACCATAAACACAGATCATTTTGGTCAGCCGGCTTGGGCGCAGCTCAGGGGAGGCTGGGAGATCCCCCTGAGCAATGGCACATCAGCTCCCTGCTAAATCACAGAGCCATCAGCTGCCTGACAAACGGGCCCTTGCTCCTCAGCCTTCTCTAAAGAACTCCGTGCTTAAAAGAACAAAGAGCACGAAATAGTCTTGAAACCACTTGGGTGAGTAAGCCTGGCAGCTAGGATTGACCTCCAGCACAGGGGACAACACAGCACCTTCAATAATTCTGTTTACACCATTCTTGGGCTGCCCTTCTCCATTTTTTTTTACATATTCTTAATTTAAATTAAAAAAAAAAAAAGATAAAAAGATTAAATATTTCAAGTTATCTATAGACACAAAATATTTCTCGATCACTCATCCTTCTCTGAGAAAAACTCAGTAAAATCATCACAATAAGAACGTGTTCTCCTTTTGTTCCAAGATGAGCTTATGTCTCTGCATTAATTTCTTTTCTTCTATTCCACAGATAATTAATAGAAGATACTGGGAAGTGCTTAACTTTACTTCAACCTATTTGAAGTTTATTACCCCTGTGACTCATACATCACAACCACCAAAAATGGATAAATTGTAAAATCTACAATACTAAATCTTCACTTCAAGGACTACTACTCCCAAATCTCCTAGCAGTACATTTTTAGACTGCCCTTTCTAATAACTTAGTTTCCCACTGAGTAAAAAGCTTTTAGTATGTTGAAAATGGAGCAGTGTTATTCTTAGCTACTTGATTCTCAAACTTCCAGTTCTGCAATGGTTCAAGTGGCAGCTCCTCCATACCCTCATTCAGCAAACCATTTTTATGACATTAATATAAAACATTCCTTTGTGATATGCAGTAATTTCATCACATTTTCATTTGATTGATGTGATTAAAATATATTTGACTTCATCTGAATTCCTATACATCTTAAACATTGAACAAGACATTTTGAAAATGGCAAGGAATTCAGAAGGCTCAAACACTTTGCCACTTCTTTACACTTAATAAGGAGTGCTAATATTTCCCTGCATTGCAGGAATACTTGAAATACCCACATGCAATTTGCTTGTTTGAGTTTGAAGATGAAATAACATGGCATTTTCCATGAGTTCTGAAGAGCTAGCTGTCAGAAGGTACTGGATAGGTAGAAATAAAAATTAATTTTAAAATTACAAGCCCCTAAAGTTTGCAGATAATTTTGAATAAAGAAAAATTTGTTCATAGCACAAGATGAGAAAAACTTTGAACCTGAGAGGCCAAAGAGAGCTATAGGAATGCCTGAATGAAATTTAAATTCCATAGCAGAAAGAAGATTAACTCATTTAGAGCAGCCTTCTCATCTGTTTATAGATTTTAAGGCCTGAAGAGAAGACAGTGATCATTGGTTTAATCTCAAATCAGTGCTTCCTACGTGACTTCTACATATGCACATTGCCCAGCTGTCTGGGAAAAATCTATCTGGTAGAATGGATTTTCAAATGAGCCAAATGCTTGGAGGTTTTAAGAAGATAACCATCAGAATATAGTGAGTGTATGTGAGATGTAAGATAATAAAAATCTAAGTCCATAATCCAATTTTTTAATGCTCATTTTAATGTTAGTACTTCAGTGCTGCACATAGACACATAGTCCCTGAAAATATACAAGATGTGAGCAAATGACCCAAATATATTGTATGTACTGAAATGTGGTGCTATTTCTTATTCCATAATGCATTCACTACAAAACACAACCATATACTCAAATTATTGCTGGGAGTCTGCTGTAAGTAAATACAAAAAGCTCTTCAGCAACACCTCCACCTATGTGAGTTTCATTTAAAGGAAATTTGTGATAAGGAAATCAAATGATGGGGAAATGAAGAATCAGGGACTCTCTGACTTGATAGCATTCAAAGGCTTTTCTGTGTTTAGAGTGCAAATGACAGTAACTCCTGGTTGTTTTTAAGCTACACAATTTGTTTAACAAGAGCAATTTTTGAGCAAATATAAGAAAATATATGTCCAGTATCCTATATAAGGTGAAACAAACATTCACAGTTAATGACTCTTGGTGTTAACTCACTATAAACAAAATAACTTGTGAACGAATGTGGCCTCACTGTGAAATAAATATAAAACCAACCAAAAAAACAAAATCAACAAAAAAATCCCTCCCTAAACCTCACCAAAACCCCCAACAAAAACAAACACAGCAAAGCAAACCAAATAAACACAAGAAAATCACATTTAACAATGCTTTCCCACTAATGTTTGGCATTTCCTTGATAACATTTACATTTATATCACTTTTAATCAAAATTATTTATTCCTTTGAGGTAAAGTTTGAGATTAAAAAAGACCCTGTTGTACAATGTCCCCAAGTTCCTTCTGGACTCTGTTACACTTTTTCTAGAATATGTTATTCACCTGGAGTCCTACACAGCCTTATCTCCCAAACTGAAAAAAAGGAAATCCCTTTAGAAATGCATTCAGAAATTTAAAAATGTCTCCTTTTCCTTGTGTGAATATTGCCAAGGGAATTGACAAGAGAAGGATTCTGACACTAGTGTTCTGAATCTCATTATATTATTTTAGTTCATATTTAATGCTACATGGGGAGTTCAGGTTCAGTGGTTCTACTTGACCTATTCTCAATAATGCACAACTATTAGAAATTATTTGCAGGACATGATCCTTTTTGGATTAAACTGGCCCAAAGCCAAGTGTCTTTAAAACAAATGGCAACATAAACAAATAAAAGGGGAGGATTCTCCACAAAATTAGTTCATCACTTGTCTGTTATATTTTTACTCAGAAAATGAACTCTGTTGTTCTTCCCCTCCTTTTGTTTCATCACAATTACCATTCTGTTCTAACTCAAAACAGCTTGCCAGGAAAACAGCAAACAAGGCATGACTGCTGTCCCGAAGGAATGCAAGTTTGTGGAAACAGTTTATGTCAAGATTTTACTTTTATAAATGTTGAGCCCTACCTTGCTGCACTAGTACTTTGGAGTGGTTTTATTCCTGGATCAAAGAACTGCTCAGCATGAACAAATGTCCAGAGACTGTTTATAAGAAGATCAAAGCTATAAATAAGCAGGGCAAACGTATCAGGTTTAATTGCACCAGGGAGCACAGCTTAGAAAGGCCCTGGAGGCAGTGGGAGGCTGAGGGGAGGCACTGTGGCATCCCCTGCAGCAGCACCCATCCCAGCTGTGCTCTTCCATGGCATTTGGACACCAGGGAAAGCAGAATCCCAGCAGAATGTCTCTCCTTTGATGCCACTCTGAGCAGGTGCTTACACATAATCCCAGTGTTTCCAGTATGCTGATACTCTATCCTGAAAAGTGTCTACGTGCCTTGGAATTTGCTTTACATTTCTGCTTTCCTAAGTCATTGTCAGCCTTTCTCTGCTAGGATTTATTTTTGACATGGAATAATTTCCCTTTGACTTGGAAATGTGGTTGCACTAAGAAGTTCTGATTACAATTCCAGGGAGAGGAGAACTCCTGTGGACCCTGCTCTGAAATGTGTGATGCAAGCAGAGAGCAGTGTTGGGGATAGTGAGAGCTGGAAGTTGCACTGGACACTGGTGAAATCTCAGTCCTGGGCTGGTATTATTACCAAGAATCCTGGATGCAAGGGACACTTTCAAACTGGAAAATGCCATAGAAGGGTTTAGGTTGGAGAAGACCTTTGAGATCCTGGCAGTGCCAAGCCCAGCACTGATGCCTTTCCCCAGGTGCCACATCCACAGGGCTTTTAAATCTCTCCAGGGATGGGGACTCCAGCTCTGCCCTGGACAGCTGTGCTAATGCTTGAAGAAATTTTCCCTAATATTCAAAATAAAGCTCTTCTGGCACAACCTGAGGCCATTTCCTCCTGTCCTCTCACTGATTATTTGGGAGCAGAGCCTGACCCCCACCTGGCTCCACCTGCTTTCTAAAAGAAGATATCAGTATTTAAAACCAATTCTGCCACACATTCTGTTTGCTAGGATAGCAAAGACAATGACACAGAGCCTAAAGGTGACCTTGGTTAATTCCTTTAGAGCACACTTACTTCAGCCGTGATAAAACCATAATGTTGGTATGAAGTAGACTTTGTGCCCTGCAAAATTTATTTGAAATTTCAAGCATGTTATTATTCTCCTTGAAGACAAACCCCAGGTCTGTTTAAGGAATTAATTAGAGATACGATGTAAAGCAGTCAGATAGTCTGGAGTTAGGACTCCTCTTAGGAAACACAGAAGACCTCGCTTCCAGACTTTGCTCTTCCCTATTTTGAACAGTAATTTACACCCATGTCCATACCCTTATTCACTGTCCTAATTCCCAGGCTGTTAGGAAGTCAATTTTCCCCTAACATCTCAATCTGTAATGGCATCTTTTGGCACAAGTAAGCAGAGATGTAGGAGAAAAATCAAGGCAGATCCCATTCCCTGATTTTACCTGAGAGTGTTCCCAGCCAGCTCTACCATGACAGTTCAATTGTTCCTTTACCTGTCCCCTTGACTGTTACCATGCAGGAACATCACAGCACGGGTTTCAAGTCTTTTTAAATGTTCTGTAGCTGTGCACTTCATTTGTGACACAGGAAAAGAACACGGCAGAAAGCAGAGCAGCATTTGAAATGAAGCATTTCGTTTCCTCATCCAGCTGTGTTGGTAAAACTAAAACCAGATGCTGTAAAAGGTTGTGGCCGAGTCGGGGGAGCAAAGGTGGGTGGTTGTGGGTTGTAACTTTGTAGGAGTGAACCTGTGATAAAAGAATATCAAGTAGAAAATGTACATACAGAGACACTGGAAGAGAAATGAGGGGAGCAGGAGGGAGGGACAGGGACAAGATGCAATGCCAGGCTGGAGTTCCCTCTCTCTGTGGCAGAAGAACGTGGGTATGAGTTCCTGGGTTTCTCTCTTCAGTGTAATATGAAGTGATGGTCCTGAAGGCAAAAAAAATAAGAACTGATGAACTCCAGAAGGAGTTCATTTAGGCAGAAGCCTAAAGCTGAGTATGAGCTTTTAGGGAGTGAGCTGGAGTTTCTGTTAGCCTGAGAGCAGCGAGTCTTCTGTCAGACAGGAGAGGTCATGTGTGAGAAATTCTCAGCTGGATCAGACCTGATTTAAGAGCTATGACAGAGACTGAAATTCTTCTGACACACATGACATCCACTCTTAAGGAGAAACCAGACTCACAAACCAACAGTCAACAAAATCCCATTTGTGAGGGCTTTTTATTACTATCTTCATACTTTTAATCCTCCCTGAGTACGAAGGGAAAACAGCAGCTCCTTACCACAGCTTGAAGCATTGTGTTTATATTTTCCTAGGTGCGACTTTTTTTAATTTTATTTTTCTAAAGTGCAGACATAAGTGTTGAATTATTGGAATGTGTAGGTATTCTGTGTGGCTGTTCCTTCACTAATTTGCTTCTGTGTTTTCTCTATGAAGCACAACAACATTCTGGGCTCTGCTCTGGCTGGGGTTAGGAGCGAACATGATGTGTTTGTAATCACAGATGTTCCAGAGACTGAGGAGTGAATCAGCCCTTGAGTTTTCACGGGTGTTTGAAGTTTGTATTTGTGTGTTACTGATGTAAAAGGTAGGAACAAAGCTACAAAATTAAGTCTAATCCTTCCCACCACAAATAATCACATACTTTACATGGGCAATTAGGAAACCAGTTGCTTATCCTGAATAATTTTTTTTTACCTCTTCTAGTCCAGATTGACATCCAGGACTGTGCTGGATCTTCAAAATCCTTTGCCTGTGCTGGTTGTGCTAAGATTTGTATCAGTAAGCAAGCTCAATAAATCAGTCCATTAAGTTTCATGATCTTTAGAAACAACTTTAGTTTGTCCATATTCCTTGATTTCTTAGTAGTGGTGTAGGATGAAATGCTGCTGAGGATTTCTCTTTGTAGATCATGGGAAAGACAATTGTTTTTCCTGACTTAGTGTCTAATAATTGAAATTCTGATGGACGTTATCTTTATTTTTCAACTAAAATAGTGTGTGATAAGTTGAAATTCAAGCATTCAGGTTGGAGCTCTGACCTGCACATGATGGGAAAAGGAGAAGTTACCTAAATGAAGCAGCTGGACAACTGCAGGTGAATTCTTTTCAGGCTCCACACCTCACATTGTAAATTGGAAATGGAGGAGCTGGATTTAGAAACTTGTGTTGGGGAAAAAAAAAAAAAGAAGCCTATGTAAGGAGAAAACTTTCATTTATAGGAAAGGAAATATTATTGGTTTTGAGAAGATCATTATAATATATCAATTTGGTGTATAATTAGAAAAAATATTTTATTGGTTATATGTAAAATACGTAGTAGAATCTATCTAGGCGTAATTCAAGCAATAAGAAATGCACTGATAGGTAAAAAATTCCATTCTATGAGGATGAAGGGAAAAAAAAGTGTAAGAATATTCTTTTATAGATTTCAGACTTCTTTTTGATGATATGTCCCAGATAATACAAAATAAAGGGATATGGCCAGAGCTGGGGACCTAAAGTTTGAGTTTGGATTAAAATCGGAATTTTTCAAAGTATAGGGAAAACTATCTGAACTGAACAGGAAGGAAGGAAGGAAGGNGGGAAAACTATCTGAACTGAACTGGAAGGAAGGAAGGAAGGAAGGAAGGAAGGAAGGAAAAGCTTTTTGTGTTACTTACACCAGCCCAAAATTATTGAGGTAGTGACTTTCTTTTTTATGTTATGCCATACATATGTGTGTTAAATTTTACCACCCTTACTTTCAAAGGTGCTGCAACAGGCTTAACAAAAGCAGCAACCCCAAATAAGTGTAATTCTCCCTTAGAAATAAGTAAGCTATAAGAAAAAACACTATGATATCTGATAGGGGATGGCATTTCTGAGGGCAATAAGATTATGACCCTAATATTAATTGAATGCATTTATTTTCTGGTTTTATTTAGCTCTTAAATTAATATTCAGATTTAAAAATAAAATATGAAATGAGATGACTTTAAAACTCAGGTTCAGCTGTTAAATTCAGGAAATTTTGGCAGACACGTGGACTTTTTTAAAAACATATTTTTATAATCATAAAAAATTGCTTAGGAGAAGCCACATTATAGTTTCCCTTGGCAGAATTCAAACTGTCTACCTCAGGGTCCAGTTTCATGGTCTGCATAAGCTGATGTAGCTGCAGGGCTCCTGATGGAAAGAGCAATCCTGATCTCCTGGCCTCCTCCTCTGCTGTTTGCCATAGCCTGGGCAAAAACCAGCCCATGGAGAGGGCTGGGGGGACTTCCCAAGCAGCTCTGATTAGGGCTGACATGCTGCTGACAGCAAAAGTGAGGAGAAAGCCTTCAATCTCAACATTCCACACACACAAAACTCTTTATTTGGATAAAAAACACTGCCAGAAATATATTTTGGAAAGAAGCTGTTTGTATTTTATTGAAGGCCAGAATCTTAGTGCCCTTTCTACAGTATAAAATGAGACTTTGACTCAGCTGATCTGTGTCCTTCCAGTAAATTATTCAAAGGGTTCCATGTGTGGATGTGTCTGTTGTTAGTAAAGAGCAGCAGGAGATGCTTCCATCCTGCTCTGATGGAAATCTCCTCAGCTGGGACCTGAATCTCTCATATCTCTGCCTTTGCACAGCACTCATGCCCAAGCAAACCGAGTTTCAGCCCTTAGGAAACATCTGTGGCAGGGCTCTGTGCTGCTCTGGGGAGCCCTGCTCCCAAAGGGAATGGAAATGGGAAGGGGCTGGAGCCCCAGCAGGGGCTGAGGGAGCTGGGAAGGGGCTGGAGCCCCAGCAGGGGCTGAGGGAGCTGGGAAGGGGCTCAGGCTGTAGCAAAGGAGGCTCAGGGGGGCCCTTGTGGCTCTGCACAGCTCCTGCCAGGAGGGGACAGCCGGGGGGAAAGGGCTCTGCTGCCAGGGAACAGGGACAGGAGGAGAGGGAACGGCCTCAGGCTGGGCCACCTCTGTCCAGCCCTGGCAGTGCTGGAGTCCCCATCCCTGGAGAGATTTAAAAGCTAGCAGTTGTGGCACTTGGGGACAGTGCTGGGCTTGGCGCTGCTGGGAGAATGGCTGAACTCAATGGTCTCAAAAGTCTTTTCCAACCTAAAAAAATAACCAGTAAATGGCTACAGAAGCGTGTCCACCCCTTTAATGAAAACAAATGGACAAAAGGCATCATTGCTCTTCTGGGAGCAACACCTTCCATCCAGAATCACTGTGGCTTTTGCATACTGAAGTATATTCAAAGTATTTGTTATTTTAATCAACATAATCTGCATAATTGTTATTTTAATCCACTGGTCTGGATTTCAGAATATACTTTTCAATATTTACTTAGCCATATTTAATTATTCCCTGCTATATTGAGTGGTCTTCCTTTGCTGATTCCCATCTCAGGCAATGATAATTCTGTTCAGTGTACGAAGCTGGCTCCTGTTTTATGGACCTGGAGCTATGAGGAGATGTGGGGTTTCCTGGTGCCCTTCAATTTGTCCAGTGGTTTTCCCAGCAATGTCTGGCCAAATTTTCTGATGCTCTCTGGACAAAATTTTGAGAGCATTAAAGAGGGTTCCTTGTGTCTGAGACTCTGCAGTTAATAAGGGAAGTTGTTCCCACAGAGCAGAGAATGTAAATTGCAACAGAAGGCAAAGGATTTCACTGTTGTGTTTGAAAAGGGGAATACCTAAATAATGATGATTTAGTTTGGGTCACATCAGGGGCCCTTGAGACTCTCTGAAGAGGAGAAGCTGGTTCTTGCTGAAGGAGTGAACAGCAGCATATCAAAATTTCAAATTCAGCATTGTGTGTGGGGTTTTTTAATTCCTATTAGAAGACAGTGGGTCTGTACTGTATTTATGCAGCATTTTCCATGAAGTATTTAACTCATTGAAATATCAGTATCAAGAATTCAGGGGCAAACACTCCAAAGCAAATGCTTGTCTGCCTTTTGATTGCAGTCACAAATCATTTGTCTTTCTATAACATTTGCTAATTATGGCAAATTTTTTTGTCTCTTACCTGCTTATGGAATTTTGCTATGGAAGTTCACATGGAACCCCAGTTCTGTGATGGCATGTATACACACATTAATAGATGGCAAGTGCAATAAATAACAGGGAGAGCTTTTGCTGTTGAAATTTACATATTCAGAGTCATTTTTTGACGACATCCCACTTTTAAATTACCTTTAGGTATGGCCAAAGTCCATATGAGCAGAATGTATGCACCATGTAACAGAAAATATTCTATTTTAGCCTAACAATTTTATTTTACTTTTGAGCCCTGTTTTCCTGAAGCCCAGATACCCTTTCCAATTAAGCTTCATGTGCACTCTAGTAATGCAAACTCTTGTTCTGTATTTCATGAAAGTAGATCAGGGAATGTGATACTGTTCCTTTGGCAACCATTAAGAGAAAATTAAAAAACAGAGTTTCATCCAGTGAAGCTCCCTACATGGGAAGCCACAGCCTGGGTGCACTGCAGGTCTCCCTCCAGCTTAGGAACAAGTAGGGAAGTGTCTTGGTTTTGGCTGGGATAGAGTTAATTTTCTTCTTAGTATCTGCCACAGTGCTGTGGTGCTGGTTTAGAAAGAGAATAATGTTAATAACACACTGATGGCTTGGGTGTTGCTGAGTGGTCAAGGACTCTTCAGTTTCCCTGAAGCCTGCTGGCCAGGAGGGGCACAAGGAGCCAGGAGGGATCAAAGCCAAGACAGCTGATCTGAACCAGCCCCAGGGATATTGCAGACCATCAGTCAGGGGGTGGTGAGCAACTCTATTGTCAATAATTTGTCTTGGGTTTTATTTCCCTTTTTATTTCCTTTTTTCCTGTTGTCTCTCTTTTCATTAAAATTATTATGATTATATTTCACAGTAAAGATGATTATGTTTTATTTTATTTCAGTATTAAACTGTTCTTGTCTCAGCCCACAATCCTTACCTTTTTTCCCTGCTCTGCTCCCATCCCACGGCAGGGGATGGTGTGACTGTGGTATTTAGCTGCCTGCTGGGGTTAAACCACCACAGCAGGTGAGACATTTAACATATGTGAGTACTCCCTTTGAACTAAATCAGATTATTCACTTGTGTAAAATTGCTCAACTGCCTAAATGTCTGCAGGATCAGGGCCCCAGACTGCAAACAGGAGCACCAAAGCAATATCCTCCCGCTGTGCTGTTCAGCCCTGCTCTCCCATTCCCAGCAATTGAAGGAGTGGGTGGACCATTTTCAATGCCTCTGCTCCATTATGAGAGCCTTAGTGGGAGGACTGGGGTACATAAACACATTTTTTAATTATAAAACATAGTAGCTGGAAAGAGTTCTATAGCAAGCAAGATCATAACATTAAAAAAAAAAAAGGAAAATCACTATCCAAAGCTGCAGGGCAGCCTCTGGGGATCAGAGAAATCCTGGTCATTCAATTCCTACACAGTTTCAAATGACAGGGTTTTTAAAGAGGTAACGTCATGTAGACCAGGATCATATTTAAGTCTATATGCAAAAATTTTTTTGAACATGAAGTCATCTCTTAAATTAATGAAAAAGAAAGGAAATAGGTCTGCAAGCCAAATGAAATCCATATCTTCATTAGGTCCTCCTGCATAACCTTGTGATGTCAGCTGGGTTTTCAGCTGTTAGGAGGTGATTGATAGTGCTTATTAAGTCCTCGTTATCTTTCTGAGTGCATCTTTTGACATTCTAAATATCATCTCGACAAGATTTGCTGGGCAATTGAGTTCAGCATTTTTGAGACATTCATGGCAGTAACTTAGAAACAGAAACAACCATGCTTTAGTTTTGAATTTTTAATCTTTGGGGTTTTTCCATGCTAGGATCCCAAAGGCTGCTCAGATATATCTTCTAGCACATACTAAACATTTTTCCATGATTAGTTTAAAACAAGTTCTTTGTTACAATGAAGATCTCATCTCAGAAATGACATAAAGTTTATTGCTGTTATTCCATTCTGCATTTTCCTCATGTAGCAGCCAGTAAGTAATCTAATACTTGCCTCAGAAAATAAGATATTATAAGTAGAGAACATCTCCTTAGGAGCATGCATTCTATAATCCTTTCAGGCTTAGTTATTTTTGAAGTTCATGCCTATATATCTTTGATTTCTACTTAGAAGGTCTGTGACTCTTTTATTATTAGAGTGAAATATGCAAAAAAATATTATTATTTCCTATTCTCAGAAGTATGGACTTTTAAAAAAAGATTTGCTAGGTGTATTAATTCATTTCAGTCAGTTCTCCACTCTGCCTAGAATGACTTTCAATGAATGCATGCATTTTCTAAATACACAAATCATCTTTTAATGCTGCAGTGTAAAAGAGCCTGTCTTTGTGTGGGCAGGTTACTGGGGCTCCTGAAGAAACCTGTCCATAGTGTGAAAAACAAAGCTTTTTGGTAGGATTTAAAAGGTTTGATAAAAGACAATAAGGACAAGACAATAAAGCAAAATACACGGCCGGGGTGTCTCTGGCCAAGAGCCAAGAGCACACCTGTCCCATAGAACTCCCCCCCTTAAATATGTATATTTGAACTTTTCTAAGAGCTTATTTCCATGTTTCTGGGAGCTGTTTTGCATGGCCACTCCTTGGTCTCTCCTTTTTAGAGCATGCGTGTTTCTTGGCTGTGATTTTAATTAATTCTTCTTATCAGTCTTAATTTGGGCCTTGGTCTATAATTTCTACAGATGGTCAGTGCTGGGAGCTGGGATATCAGCAGCAGATTCTCCATATCAGCAGCAGGGTCTGCACTGGGTGTGATCCTGACCAGGCAGTGTTCACTCACTACAATCATACTTTATCAACTTACTTTACTCCTAAAGAAAACTCTATCTTTAAAACCATTTCTACACCATGCATCTAATATCCACCCTATATGGGTGCAAAATAAAAGAACAAAAGAAAAACCAATACCATAATACGTATTTATAATAACCTTATACGTACAACACTCATCTGAATATTTGCGAAAAGCTGACTTTATAATCTGTGTTTATAACAACAGGATCACACTCAGGGAGGGCACCCAGCTGAAACGAGCGGTACCGGCGCTGCTCCTCCTCGGTGTTAAATCCCCGAGCATCTCTGCCGTGCGAGAGACGCGCTGCACTGAGATGTGACCGCCAGCAAAACCCCGAGGGTTTTTTTGCTGAAGGATGGGGCAGCGCTGGTGTCCGTGCCGAGCTCTGCAGGGCCCGGGCTCCGTGTGTGTCCCCGCCTGTTACCACGGCACCCTGAGCGCCCCACGCGTCCCAGCCCGGGTGGGAGCAGGGCTGGGGCTGCCGGGGCCGTCGGGACTGTCGGGGATGCCGGGGATGCTGAGGATGCTGGGGATGTTGAGGCTGTCGGGGATGTTGTGGATGCTGGGGATGCCGGGGATGCTGGGGATGCTGGGGATGCTGGGTCTGCCGGGGATGCTGAGGCTGTCGGGGATGCTGTGGATGCCGGGGATGCTGAGGCTGTCGGGGATGCTGGGGATGCCGGGGATGGTGGGGCTGCCGGGGATGCTGGGGATGCTGGGGATGCTGGGGATGCCGGGGATGGTGGGGAT
>VZTB01000855.1:220362-269543 GCA_013397245.1 Thryothorus ludovicianus | reverse complement strand
GGATGCTGGGGATGCTGGGGCTGCCGGGGCTCCGAGCAGCGGCACCAGCGGCTCTGTCCCAGCCCGCTGCCGGCAGCGCCGGGCGCTCCGGGACTGCCCGGGGGATGCGCACGGACAGGGAACACGGGAAATGGTGCGGGAATGGAAGTGCCGCTGATGGCCCTAAAGAGGATGAACTTCACGGAATTACAGAATCCGAGCTGGAAGGGTCTCACAAGCATCATCGAGTCCAGCTCTGCAGTGAATGGCCCATACAGGGATCAAACCCACAGCTTTGGTGTTATCAGCAAATGTGAGAGCTGAGATCTTATCCACGGCGTGGTTTCAGAGGTGCAGTGGCCGTGGTGAGAGCAAAGCACTGCACAGCCGGTGCCTCAGTCCCCTTCTCAGAAGGGGTGTGCACTCTGGCATCACCCAGTGCCTGTAACTCATGCATGTCACAGCCACTTCTGGATTCCACATCAAAAAATTCAAGACATTTGGCTCAATTTTCATATCATAACAGAAAACAAGGGACATGCAGAGGTAGTCTGAATTGCACACCAGAGTACCAGAGCTCAGAGATTCTTTCCTGTCCTTGAATCTGTTCACTTCTCAAAATGATTCACCTTGGAAAAGGGTAGAGGAAAAGGGCAGAGGACACTCCACTTTTAAAGAGAGAGCACAATAAATCTCTGAATCAAGATAATAACCTGCAAAGCATCCTCTAGTTTCTTTCTTTCTTTCTTTTTTTTTTTTTAATGCATCCAGAATGATTAATTGTCTCTTCAATTGTTTTGAACCTTGGAAGTATGTGTGAACAATAAGATTGGCATTTGTGCTTTTGCAGGCACTGAAGCACTTATAAAATGCAAATCATTGATGAACTTAAATTATTTTATCGGATTTATGGATAAAAAGGCAGAGGTTGATTAAATGTTGAGTCTTGGGTGATACTTAATTGGTAAGCATTACATTAGGAAATAGACTTGCCATAGTTTGTACCATACCAATGGGATTCAGGCTGCAAACAAGGAATGTTAATAACCTCAGTGAGCATCAATGTGTGGGCAACAGCATCCTGCTTAGAGGGAAGGGGAAAGATTGTTTCACTGGCATGGAGCTAAAAGTGAAAAGGAATCTTTGTAGGAAATGTTTCCTTGTCTGTCCCTTTGCTATGAGCTGTGCAGTGTTCTCATGTATAACTTTTGTTGTATTTGTGCTAAATATAAAAGGGGTCACATTAGCCTCCTTAAAACAGAGGTGAGGGAAGGTGTTCCCCGCAGTGAAAGCAGCTGGGACAAGGCTGTGCCCTCAGGTCATGGTTAAAAGTGCCTGATTTAAGAGTTCACAACCTGCTCCCATGGTGCTGTGAGTAACTTTAGTTTGCCCTTAATTGTCTTCATTTAAATCTTTGTATAACTCTTCTCACAAATGAATCTTGAGGGAAAAAAATTAATAAAAAATCACATTAAAAAAAGAGAAATATAAAGAAAAGACAGCTAAAGAAATAGGTAAAAAAAATAATCCTGTAGAAAGCAGATTTCTCTGAGATGAGTTGCTTTTAATCCACGTGTGGTTTTGGTTTGGTGTGGTTTCGTTTGGTTTGGTTTCGTGTGGTGTGGTTTGGTTTGGTGTAGTTTGGNTTTGTGCTAAATATAAAAGGGGTCACATTAGCCTCCTTAAAACAGAGGTGAGGGAAGGTGTTCCCCGCAGTGAAAGCAGCTGGGACAAGGCTGTGCCCTCAGGTCATGGTTAAAAGTGCCTGATTTAAGAGTTCACAACCTGCTCCCATGGTGCTGTGAGTAACTTTAGTTTGCCCTTAATTGTCTTCATTTAAATCTTTGTATAACTCTTCTCACAAATGAATCTTGAGGGAAAAAAATTAATAAAAAATCACATTAAAAAAAGAGAAATATAAAGAAAAGACAGCTAAAGAAATAGGTAAAAAAAATAAT
Organism: Thryothorus ludovicianus; assembly: GCA_013397245.1. Taxonomy (NCBI): domain Eukaryota; kingdom Metazoa; phylum Chordata; class Aves; order Passeriformes; family Certhiidae; genus Thryothorus; species Thryothorus ludovicianus. Next base: position 267,606 of record VZTB01000855.1, on the reverse strand, counting down.
CCTGTAGAAAGCAGATTTCTCTGAGATGAGTTGCTTTTAATCCACGTGTGGGTTTGGTTTGGTGTGGTTTGGTTTGATTTGGTTTGGTGTGGTTTGGTTTGGTTTAGTGTGGTGTGGTTTGGTTTGGTTTTATCTGGTTTGGGTTTTTTTTGGCCACTCCTGTGACCAATTCTAGAAGGGTTTGGGGCAGTGAGGAGCACACATGATCCGTGACAGCAGCGTGGTCCTGTGGGGTCCTTGTCCCAGGTTGCTCAGAACACCAAGTGAGCTCCGTGGTGCCACCGTGTCCCACACCAGAGTGTGCTGTTTGTTTGTCACACCTTGGGCTTGTGGCCAGAGGCCAAGGAGTGCTTGGAGCCCCTCACATCTGCAAGCTGTCCAAATCCTTGTGCTGAAGTCACAGCACAATTAGTTCCAGGAAAGGCTCTCTCTCTGGTTGTGCTTATTAAGCAGAACCTCAGCCTGGTGGAAGCTGACAGGAGTGCTAGCCCAGCTATTAATGGAATTGAATTTTCATCCATTGTGCTGGGAGAGTAGGGAAGGGTGAGTTAGCAACAGTGCTGTGGGTAAGAGTGGGCATGCAAACTATCCAGATGAGCACAGGAGAAACTGCCTGGGAATTTGAGTCGTGAGGGACAGAGATTGTGACAGAAAAAAGTGTGACTTTTCAAGCTGCTGTCTGTTCATGTTGGAGAATAAACTGCTCTTTTGGATTCCTTCTTTTCTAAAAGCACAAAGAGCTGGCAGTTGCCTCACAAAGAGTCAAAACTCTGCCTGTTGGGCTACTCTGGTTGGTGGTATCAGCTCATGGGGTTCTCATGGCTCAGGGTTAGAGTGAAAACAAGGAGATATGCAGCCACTGAAACAGGGTTTAAAAATGAGAGTGGCAAAGGGCAGGAGGGAGAAGAGGAAGAGGGAAGGGACACAAAGTATTTATCCAGAACAGTGACATTTCCAGGCTTTCCCTAGATAATTCATTTTTCCATTACTGGAAATGGTTATTCTGACTGGAAGAATAACTACAGATGGCTTTTTTAAGAAGCTCAAAAATGTGAAATGAGCAAGTTACACTTTAATGGAATTGAATCACTTCAAAGTATACATTCAAAGCCTGCTGGCGAATTTCTCGTGTGGCTGACTACAAACAGCAAAAATTCTCCATTTGTGGAGGTGTGATTTAGCAGGCCACTTCTCTGTACTGACTGATATTTGTATATTTGTCACATCAAAGGTGGTGAATTAGAAGCATCAAGCATCATTAAAATCAATGGGAGTTTGCTCTTGACCTTACTGAGGCCAGGATTTTACCCATTATCACTGATCTCTTTGTTCTTCTATTTTGTCACTTTGCTCTGCAGCTGTGAAACTTTTTCTAACTTATGTTTTATCTCCTATGTAGAATTGTAATCAGTACAGGGCTGGCTTCCAGGGGAGCTAATCTGTACTTACCGTGTTATTACCAGGCTAAATTACCCTTAATATGCTGACTTTACACTACTTTGATAAGTCCTGTCACTGAGCACTTCACACGCTATAGCAGGTGTAGATGACAAGATCATGTTGATATACCTCTTACCTATCCTGAAATATAATTTTGATCCATCATCATGTGCAGATTCCACAGGGTCTCTACAAGATGGCATCAGGAGAAGCATTATGCAGGGATGTCTGAATGCACCATGTGTTTTAGAGCAGCAGGAATCCTGGGGACAAGTAGCTATTTTCACAGAGCTGATGACAAAAAAGCCTAGGGCACCCAAAATATAAATGGCTGTTGGTTTTTCTTTAAAAAACCTCTTCCATTGTTGTGAATGAAATCAAGATTTTTCTGTGAAGGTGTTGGTTGTTCAGAAAAAAAGCCCAAGCAAACCCCAAAATCAAATCACAATCGAACTTTAGTTTCATCTCAGTGCTGCAGCTTAAGAGCTAAATGAGGAAAAGCAAAATTCTCATCTCTTTTAGGACACAAATTACCTTTCCTGGACAGATCTAACCCCAAGAAGCTTTTTCTTTCAGCTGCTGTTTCTTCTGGTCTCTCCAAAACCACATCCACTTGCAGTTTGGCATTTTTCCTGGGAAGAAATCCATCAATATGGCATATTGGAGGTGGAAAACACGATGCAGCAATTTGTGGAGAGTATATTTTCATTTTGTGAGAAAAATCACTGATTGTGTGCAGTGGTAAAAGTTCAGGGTCTTTGAAACCCTCTTTCTGTGTGGTGTTAAGTTCTTATTTCAGTAAGAACTGCAGTAGCTCAAAGTCTTTCCTGTTTAGCTCCATACTGAACCAATGTAATCAAATGTGAAATAGAAAATGAGAAAAGTAATTATTATTACCAATAGCATTTCTTTAAATGTTGCTTTTCAAAAGCACTTTAATTACAATATGCTTTTCATGTTGGTTGAGTTCTTCTGTGTAGGGAATACAATCATTAATTATCATAATTAAGACACCTGAATTCAGCCTGACTGGCATTTCTTCCACCCCGAGTTGTATCGTTGTTTTATCTCTGACAGTTAAGTTTTCAATCAGATGTTATCTACTTTTTCCTAATCATTAAGAAATACTTTACTAATTAGCACATGAAATTCATCCTACATCAGACTGAATTGAATCAAGGTCTATTATCTTGAACAGTAAGACACTTCAGAATTCTCAGTAATAGGGCATGAATATGTGATACAGTTCATACACATTTCATGAACCTCCACGTTGCTGTTATTTTTTCAAGACTCTGCAATTAGTTATGCCATTTTCAGGTCACTTAATTCCCTCTCACTGTTTAACAGTCTGGTAGATTACAATGCTCTAAAAGCCCAAGTTAACTCTTCCCATGCCACGAGTTTTTTCCTTTCCCCAATAAAGATGCTTTACTGAAACCTTTCCTCACATCCCAAGAAACCATCTGCCATGTACAAAACTTTCTCTGAATATTGTTTATTGAGAACAGAAAACATATTTTCAATTATTATGTCAGTTCTAATTTGAATTCTATGCATGTGAACTAGTTCTTGCCTATCCACAGGTATTGTGCCAAAATTTAGCCATTTTCCTCACCTCATCTTCCTCAGATGAGAGATATTGTCATGATGGAAGGAACCAGCCAGCTTGGGACCAAACTAAATCTGATTAAAAGGTTTTAATCCTGTTTCTAGTAAACTGTTCTAAATGCAAAGGAGGACATGCTCTTGCCCTTTTCTGTTCTCCAAGGCATGGTTCCCTAGTTGTGATCAGTTTTAATTTGCTTTGATTAAGTAAGGGAAAGGATGTTGGGTTTTAGATTTACTTACAGGAAGTTATGAAGGCCAGACTACAGAACTGCACAGAGAGATTAAAATGATTAAGATTTCTCATCTATGTAATAAACCTCACAGTGTTACAGTCTTTATAGTCAGATACTTGGCACGAATTTCAGACAAAGTGTCCTGCATGTGGATTTATTTTGAATACGAGAATTTGTATCAGCCTGCATATATCTACTCTTTCATGGTTCTAAAAGGTGAAAATTTCTCATTTAGGCAAGATAAAAACACAGAAACTTTTTAATCACTAATTGATTGGGCCCATGACCACGAGTTTGGAGTATCATTTCCATAATTTTTGTCCTCTAATTTTGTATAAAGATGATTTCTAAGAGTTTATTCTCTTTGGGTTTCCTTCTGTAATAAATGATAACTGATGCTGTGTTTCCATACCAGATATTCTCTTAGAAGTGTGTCAGCTGTCCAGGTAAGGAATTAGCCCTTCCCTGTTTTCCCTTTTTTACAGAGGGTTACTGAATCTGCTTATAGAAAGCACATTCAGTGAGAAGCAGGAAAGAAATACCTCAATCAAAATAGCTGTACTACTGAAAATGAATGATTACTCCTGGGGGAAGGAAGTAGGGTGGGAGAAGAGCTGCATCACACAGTTCAATGGGAAATAAGGTTTGTGTGGAAGCTGGAGAGCAGCATGAGATTTCCTTGCACATCCACACCGTGCAAGTATATTTTTGTAGTGCATCATTTCTCTTTAGCTGGTATATTCAGTTACTGCTCATCTCCCTGAGGGATTTTTATTAGTATTGAAGGAGTCTTCACCTGGAAATGGAGTAGCCTGAAATTTGACAAGTTGGAAAAATACTCACATTTTTGTCTGAATGAAAAAATGTAGCATTAAAAAAAAAAGCAGGAGAGGGGGAAGTAAACATGCATTTCAACAGCCTCAAATGGTTACTGCACCATTTATGGAAAACAATATAATTATGACACATAATTAATTAGTTAATTACAGAGGTATTTATTATTTTCATATGGGGAATTGTACTGTAAATAGTCCATTAATGTATTTGTATCCATAGACTCCGAGAGCAGGTAAATAATGTTCTGCCAGTTTGTGCTCATTTGTCCTGTGAGAGAAAGCAGTGCCCAGGTGCTGCAGTGCCCTGGGAATGGCTTTCCAAGGAGGCAGGGAGGCACCTTTGGGCTGGACACTCAGGGTCTGAGAAAGAAGAGATGAAATTTCAAGTGGGATCTAAGGTATGTATGGAGTTGAGGCACGAAAATAGCTTCCAGCCAACTGTGCTATGCCCCACTGGCACTTTCACAAACAGGCTGTGTCTAACGTGGAACTCAGCAATTTAGTGAGCATAAAGTCACTTCCAAAGCATCACTGACCCCTGTGTTGACCCAGCAATGAGAACATTACTGGAGTTTATATTATTTATGAAAAACAATGAATAAATTTTTTCTGTGGTAGTGTGTGCTGTTCCTTTCCAACATTTTTGTTTAATCTTCCTGTTGTCTGTTTTTTGTACTTAGCATTTGGCTTTCCATGACTCACCTGCCTCCTATCTCAGACCAAAATTCTTGTTTTGCAGAAGACTACCTTATAAATTTGTGCATTTTGCCTTTAAAGCTAAATACTGGAAACAAACATGTTCTAAATGCCAAGGAAGCAGAAGAATGTCTTCCAAAATGCTGTGAATTCCCACAGTGGAAGGGAGATGGAAGCATGTATCACAGCACAAAGAGCGAAGAAACAGCATCCAGCTTCTGAACTGTGGCACCATGATCCAAACTGGCACAGTTTCCAACTCAGAGCTCTGTGTGAGGCCAAGGTCTCCTTCTTTGTGCAATCTTTCCTGCAGAACAGCAGCTCCCCCCTGGCAGCATGGGGAGTTGGCAACACACGACAAATGGTTTCATGGGGATTTGCTAAGCTGGGAAGTGAGAAGGAGGGCAGAGCAAGCCCACTATCATTTTCCTTTAATGCTGTTTTGCTTCACTCCTTCCCAGGGGCACAGCTAGCCCCAGTTTGGATTCAGGGGATGAACTGAGCTCGTTGTCACCTCCTGCTCCCACGGCTGGTGGCTGCAGGCAGAGCTGTGCCCTGTCTGGGGCCCTGCATCTGCCAGAGTCAGGAGGACAGGGGACTTGGAGCACGGGGCTGGGTACAGCTGAAACTCTCATCACAGCAGAGGCAGTGGGAATTGAAAGCAAGCTGTTGGGCTGCCACTCTCTCCTGAATCTGCACTGTGAGTGCAGCCTGTCCACAGGGAGCAGCTGGGACAGGAGCTGAGCTGGAACAGCAATCTCACCCTGCCCTTTCTGCAGGAGCTCGTCTGCGGGCACTCGCAGCTTGTGCTGCTCCCCCTTCCTCACGATTCCCTCGGGACAGATGTCTCAGTCTGTGCTCACAGCTCCTGTCCTACAGGACAGCTCCATCTCCAGCATCCCCACCGGGATCCTGCCCACAGGAGATGCAGAATCCTGCAGAAAAGGGGCATCTTCTCCTCTGCAAGGACGACATGGCTGTGGTGCCACATTAGTGCCACGTTTTATGATGTTGTTCTCCTTCTTGTTGCTCTGTAAATGCACGACTTCAGTTTTCTGCCTTAGAGGCTTCACGAGCTAAAATCCATTCTGAGGGGAGGAGAATGGTGGAAAGCAACAAAGGTGCTGCCTGGAATGGCCTTGACTGTGAACACATCAGCACTGAATGTAAGACAGGAGAATGGATGATTGAAACTCAGATATAACAAACCTTAAATTAAAGCAGTTTCATTGTACTACTGCAACATGCTATGTGTAAAAACAGACTTATAAGATGAAAAGATTGCAGGAGGAAATTGCCTATGCCCCAATATTTCCCTGGTTCCTTTCTCAGCTCTCTGGTTTCCCCCCTTTCCTTACATACATACCACGTTCATTTTCGTACAAGTTGTTATTTTGTTTTGGTTTTGAAATTAGAAAAGAGAAGGCTGTAGTAAGAGTAATTTTCATATATTCCCCATCTCATTTTTTTCTGGTTTTCTTTTCCCCCAGCAGTCTGTCTCTCTCTCCAAATCTCTGCTATTTGTGCCTATAAAGCAACCCACACATTTTCCAGTAGTATTTCCACTCTCCAGGACAACGTTTTTTGGACCAATATATTGTAATACTTAAGAGGAAGAAAACATCTTCTAAGAATTCTTCTTATTTTCACCTTTTGATGTTCTCAACTGCCTTTTTTTTCCTGAAATCTGATGGGTTGCAAGACAAGATTTTAAGTATTTACAACCATCTCTAATAAACCACTTCATGGATATTTATGAGATGCTGTTTTAGCAGGCTGTATTATAATATTAATCAAAATCAAGGCTGCCTCTTGGAAACACTCCAAGAGTTAGATCTTTGCTGAAATCTTTCCAGGTATCTTTATTTTTCCCATTCCTTTTGTTTTTTGTTGTTGATAATTTCCAGTTAAGTTATTTATCAGATGATGTTTGAATACATATGAATACAGTTTTGACAGGAACTCAGAGAATCCTGAAATTAATCTTTGTTTTAATGTTTATTCAACACTTTTATATTTGTTTTCTGTTTATTTTTAAAGGAAAGGAACAATATTAGCACCCTACTGTGCCACTAAAATTACATTGTATGAATTTATTGCATACAAGCAAAGATGTCCTGGCATGTTCTGAAGACTTGTGTATGAATCCTTGGTGCAATTCTCACATCCCTCACTCAGAGGTCTGATGAACCCAGGAGGCCAACAGGTACAATTTCAAGTATCTGTTTCAAGTTAAGGATTGCTTTTTTCTGAAAGCTTGAGACCCTTAACTGTTAATTTTCAGGGGCATTAAGTCTGGCTGTCGGTGGGTATTGAATGTTTCAAACCTCCAAGAGAGCAAATAAAGTTTAGTGGGAATTTTCCAGATGGGGTCCTTAACAATTTTCAGAAGTTCACAAAGGTAAGGCCAGGCCAGCTGGGCACAAACTCCCTGCACTTCCTTGTTTATGTGTGCCTGTATCTCTAACCTGGATGGATTACATGCTTCTTTTTTAGCCCGTTAACTTGAAAGCCATTCTGTTGTGGTCAAAGAGAACAAAGATCAGAAGTTGCTTCTATTGTGTGTTGCTTTGGGTTCAGTATCTGCCTGGTACTTTATGAATCTTCAAGCATTGTTGCAGAATTGCTGGGGATAGGTCTAAACCAGTTCTTAGTTCTCTGGTTCAATGTTATAATTTCCCACAAAATAATTGCTGGGGGATAGAACCATACAGGAAAACTCCACAATAAACCAAAAAATCTACAGACATGATTTGGGAAAGATCAGTGACATATGAAATACTTACACAATACAGAATCACAACAAATCCATAAAAGGTCAATCATGAAATATATTTCATTTCAAAATGTCTTTTCAGCTGTAATGGCCTGAGACATTACCTGCAGCACAAGTAATTGGAAAACTGCAATATTGTTTTTAGTGCTTTTCCCTTTGCCCTTGTACCACAACTGCTGCAGCACGTGAAGCTGCTTTTAGGGATTACTGAGGGCCACTGCTGATCAGTCCTAATTAAAATACCTTTGTGTATTTATTGATACGCACTCAGCTTTGGACCGTGGTTTTAGAGAATATCATGGTAAATGTATCTGAGAGGAGATGACAAAGTTTGAGAAATAACAACTGTTGTTGTTCAGTCTTACAGCTGTAGTGGGAGTGGTCATGGTCACTCTCCTGCCCTTACACAGCTGCATTTTGTCCTTGTTGAATTCAGCTCCAAGGGCCCAGTTCACCTCTCCATTGCACTGGTTTGATGCTGCTGTAATTCCGTTGGCTTCCACAGAAATGAAACAGCTGAAGGCTCATGAAACAAAATGGCCTTCAGGCCTCAGGTCATACAAACACTGCTCAATCCACTGTTACATTTTGGGGAGCTGGAGGACTTAGAACTGCTACTATTTTCAGCAGGCTGATAGCAAGCCATCAGTCCCCTCTATAGCTGGAAGTCCAGAGCCATAACAGAGCAAGTGGCTAAAAATCAGCCATGAGAAAAGAGGAGGACTCCAAAAGATTGATGGAATCCTCAGGAGAAGAAACATTTCCATCTTTATCTAAATCCCAAAGGCTTTTTGCTGTTGTTGAAATCAGGATATCTTCATCAAAGTTGTGAAATCAAGTCTGACTGAAGTTTGGGGGTGAGGAAGAGGTTATGGAAGTTGCCCTGAGAGAATGTGGAAACAAATAGAATGTGCTTGAGGGCAGGAAGGAGAAAGATGCAGGGACAGATATTTTCTGTCAGCAGCCTGAATTCCCAGCAGTGAGAACTTCTGACCATTGGAGGGACATGGAGGCCTCTGGCAGAGTTCAGTGATGCCCCACTTTGTGCACTGGATCACCTGCAGTTCAATAACAGTCTTTAGCCATTAGAAATGCAGGCAGAGAAATTGTGGTTTCTGTTGTGCAGAAATCTCTGCACAGGGTAGTTTTATCTGGCCAAATTCACTTCTCTCTGCAGCCCCCCTTGTGATGTGCTGAAATGGCACAGGCAGCCTTGTGCACTAACCTGAATTCCATCCTAATAGATCGAGTGAATAATTAAACTTTAATTTGCCTGCGCCTACATTCCCAACTCTGCAAGTTTGCAGAGAGGGCAAACAAGGCATTGTCAGGGAAGTTATGTGCAGAAATCTGCTCTGATTGACTGAGAGTGCATCGGCCTTGACATAGCCTTCCAATATTTTTCAGCAACAGAAGGAAAGAGAAGGATGCATTGCATCAATCAAATTAACAGGGCAGAAAGGCAAATGCAAGGCAAATGTCAGTTCACTCTGCAGATACTGTTCTTGTCCAAGTTAAAAGGAGGGAGGAAGGTGGGCCATTGTACCCATTATTGGTCTGCCATACAAAATAGACAATTACTGTGTTGTTTGAGACAGTTTTGCTGTTCTCCTGTGCTGAACTGCTCTGCTCAGTTCCAGTGTTTTGCAGTTGTAGCTGGTGTGCTGGAGGGAGCAAGGAGAGAAAAAAAAAAGCTGTATGCCTGAATTATAGCAGTACACAATGAAATCCATTGTATTTTGATTTATAATTATGGAAATTCTTTTATCCAGTGTGTCAAAGTAATTTGAAAACACTGAAGCAACTCCACATCATTGGTATTGCTTACTGTAATATCATATCTGCTCTTGAAAATTTATCTCAGTTCCACTTAAGCTGGCAGCCTAGGGGTCAGTGCCAAAGAAGCACATGGCTGGATTTGCATTTTCCAGATGCCAGGGAGATGAGGCAGTGCTGAGGGAACTCAGCCCTGCTGTGGTTTTGAAGCTCTGTGTACACTGGCTAAGAAACCCTGAGCCCAAGCTACATATCCAAGCTTCTTCCTCTGTCCCCTGGTACAAAAGGCAGACAGTGCCTGATTATTTTCCTCATCTCTTTGGGATGAGTGATTTTGTCTTCTTGTCCCCTGTGGACCTACTTGCAGACTGCAGGCTGGACATCACCAAAAATGGGGAGGTTTTTAAGAAGAGGTCTGCCTTCCCAGACTTCCTCTCAATAATCACAGCATGAAAATCTAAAAGCAGACTCCCAGCAAAGTGCAGTTCAGGCAACGGGGGGCTGGTTCCTAACTGGCTCCTTGCTCTTCTGACCCAGAGGGGTGTTTAATAGGAGAGGCTTTGGAGTGGATCTCCTGCTGGAGGTGAGGCTTCTTGAGCTAATTTCCCTCTCACTGCAAAGCACAGACCCCCTCCATTCAGGAGGTGCCTCCTTGGTCAATTCTCCCAAAAAGCCATTTGGAAATTTGTCCTTTTTTGCTTAAACACCCTGCCACAATATCAGCCTCCTGCACAGTTCATGTATCAGACTGCTGATGCTACAGAGGTGTTGCTTCATCCTTGATGAGCTGTTAAAAACAGGTGCTCACCCTGAGGGTTTGACTTAAATCCAACAGAATTAAGAAATGTTAAAGGAGGATCTGCATCTTTCAAGCAGACCCATTGTGGCTTGTGCTGTAGATAAGCTCCAGTCAGTGTAAGAAGAGGCAAAGTTTCACTCGAGTAAGAGCAGTGCGATTTGAAATGTTGGCAGCTGATAAGTGCAGGTGAGGATAAAGGCATGTCTGCATCAGTCACTTGCATTTCGCTCGGAATATATTTTTCTTTGTTGGAAAATCCTGTAGATATATGCACCCACCTGCTTCTCAATCCACATTATCTTACTGCTAGTGTGCTTAATTATATCCTTTCCATAAAATCCCCAATTTTAATATACCTTGGAAATATATTTTACACCTTCTTTCTAAAATAAAATATCCTAAGTATCTCTTCAGGCCTACAACTTGAGAGACCTGAAAATGCAAATGCAAATATTTTTACTTCTCACTGAAGATACCTCTAGACTCCAAGATTATGCAGAGTCTTGTCCTTATATCATTGTACCTGTATCTCCTGCTTCTGAAAATATTGACCCAAAGGACCTTGGCACACCTTGAAACAAACAGGCTGACTGAGAGCTGTACATGAGAATTTGCAATTTGGAAGCATGTTATCTATTCATTCTGAGAAATTCTCACCCTTCCCCATATATATTTTGTTCATTTTTCTGTCATGCAGGGAGAAAATAAAGCAGAAAGCTTTCTTTTGCACAAAATTAATGTCCTCTCCCTTCCCACTTGCATTATTCTGGGATTAGGTGACATTATGTATCTTTAATTTCACTTATTTACATTGAGTTGTATTTAACTTCTTGATAATGGGATCCTATTCAAATATATTGGGTTTATCTCTTTTGACTCTGAAAGTACAAATAATACCAAAATTTCAGTTGAACTTTCATAAAGCTGATGCTGTCCTATTGTAAAGTCAAATAATCACATTGATTTTCACTTGGCATCTAGACTAACTCTTAAGGAATATATGTGGTAATTGATTTGTATGCTAGAGTTGCTGCAGGGTTTATTTTCAAAATGAGATTTTGGGGTAGGGTATTTTTTTGTTAATTAAATATATTTAAAAGGATTTGTGTTCTCTTCTTGTTCAAATAGACTGAATTTTCAATGACTTCTACCAAAATGTTAGATGATCCTCTGCAGTAAATAACCCTTTTTGTGAGATAATGCAGGAGTCTGTGAAATCCTTATTTCTGTATTACTTTTCCCAGACTAAACCAAATATTACAATTATCATTTGGGATCCTATTGTTTCAGTGACAATTTGAAGACACAACCGTTTAGTGAACACATGCTTTAATGAGTAGGACTCCAAATTTTTTAGTTTAGGTCTTAAATTTTCCCCCTTATTAAGCATATCTGCTTTTACTAGAATATTTTGAGTAAAAATGAGAGAGATTTCACTGGGGAGTAGCCTTAATATCATCACCCCTTCTTATCACTGCATTGGACTCTAGAGCCCCCAAAGGCTGTGGCTGGAGGAGTGAGTGCCTCTTCCCAGGTGTTTAGGGCAATTTTGGGAGAGAATCTCCAAAGGGGCCCCTCCAGAAAGCAAACCCACATGGCCCCTCCACCCCACGGGTCTGGGAAGAATTCCTGGGAGAGAAGTGGAAAGAACCTGTTTATTTAACAGACACAGCACCCCCAGCACACAAAATGAACAATACCAGGTGACACCACTCTGTCACTGCTCTGTAAAAGGTGACAAATTCAGAAAGTCTCTCTTGGGGTGATCACTCTGTTATCAATCCCTCCGGCGCTGGGGCAGCTGCTGCAGCCACAGGCTGCAAACTCTCGGTGTTCCCAGGTCCCAGTCCAGAGCAGGTTCCAGTAGGTCCAAAAAAGGAAAGGAGAAACAGTCCAGGAAGAAATTTGGACTGTTTAGCTAAACTAGCTAATAAGCAGAAGCAAAAGCAAGAGCCAGAGCGAAAAGCAAAAGCAAAAAATCAAAACCAGCACCAGGTACTGCCCCGTGTCTGTGTCCCACCAGCCATGGGGGAGAGGCTGAGAGCAAAACCAAAACAAAACATTCTCTTTTCAGACTCAGTCTGAAAGGCACAGAACATGATATCCAGGATAAACAGCACACACGAATGGGGATACAAACATCATAACATCACCCCAGGACACCGGGGCACACACTTTTCCCTTTTCCCGGGGAGAGGGGAGGGACAGAGCCCTCCTGGGGACAGCAGGAGTTGCGGGCATGGAGCCAGACCCCTGGGCATCCACACAGACCTGGGCTGGCCATTGCTGGGATGAATGCTAAAAGAAAATCTAAGCATGTGGGATGGGGTTTTCAGATAAATTTAAGAGCCTATTTAGTGACCTGTCAGGTGATTTGGATTTATTTTGAAGTGATCATAAAAGCTTGCAGTGCAGAAATCAGGGTTTTTTAGAGACACGTTTAAGAAACCAAATTTATGAGTTCTGACGATGTTGCAAAGCGGCTGAGAAACTTAAATACATCTTCCAGCTTTTATTGCCCTGGTCCTTAGCTCCAGTGGGTATCAGCTGGATGTAAAGATGCTGATTAAAACTGCAGGCCCATGCTTCCTGTGATAGACCTCCTATATTTATCAAATATTTCTGTGATGGTTTCAGGAGATGACAGCCCAGGAAAGGGATGACATCTAACAATTGATTGATAAATTGGGCTAATTTTTGAAATGTCTGAGTTCCTGCCCCTGATTTGCCAGACTTCATAATGGCTGCACAGGTTATTTGGCCTTTTTGATCTTCTGTCACTCACCTTGGATGGAAGTAAGAGCCTTTTTCTGTCTTGGGGAGAGGAAGGAGGATATATTTGAAGCACATCAAAGGATTAATCTGGGCAATATAAGAATAATAATAAACACATGACTAAAATAACAAAAAAGCAGTTGCCAGATTTTCAGCTGGGCTTGCAGTGGGCCAACAGCCATTGACATATTCAGATGTCTCTTCAGGGAGTGCATTTAAAGCTTGTCATCTCCAGCTGACACACACCAAGTAGGGATGTGTTCTAAGGACACTTGATATTTATTGAGACAATTATTTAGTCAACCAAACCCTACCTACTTGTGCAAGGTAATTGACCCTGATCTCACTCAGGGGGCTGCAATGACACACACATCACTTTGCCTCTGTCTTCAGAGAGAGTTAGTGACAAATCCAGGTTTACAGGGCACAGGAGGGTTCCTGGCCCCCAGTGCTGTGTTTGGGCTATTGATGACATCAATCATAGTGAAGGCACAGTGCAGTTGCCAACCCCACTAGGTATTGCTGTTTTTTTAAGATATCCAACACCAAATCACAAGCACTTGAGCTTCTTTGCAGGAAGCAAGAGGCCTGGCCTGCATTCTGTCACTGCTGAAGAGAAATGCAATGCATTTATCACAGGAAAAAGGTGTAGACTTGAGATTTAATCATCTTACCATGTATAAAGGTTTGATGTATGTTATTAGAAGCTACCTGCCTGGGCTGTATTTCACTTAAGCTCTTAGAGCCATCTAAATCAACTTCTTTAGCTTTAGGAAGATAAAGATTGTAAAACACGTTATTTGAGTATCAGGAGGACTACTGCATTGATTTATACAATCATGTAGTAGGTGTGTAATTCACTTATAAATCACCAAGCTGGCTCGTATTTTCAGAATTATCTGGATATTTGGTTAGTGCAAGTTTAAATGAAGTAAAATGAGCACGTGCTTGCCTTTTGTTAGGCAAAGAAGAACCACAGGCAAACAGAAGTGTTAAAAATGATTAAAGGTACCAGGAATACAAAGCTATTATTCTTTCATTGTCATTGCTTAGAAAAATGCCTGCTGAAGCATTGTTCATAATAATGATATTACCTCTGTAGATCAGGATGCCTTTCTAAGAACAGGGTGCATTTGCTGTACCTTTATAAGGTAGTGTTGAAGTGTCAGGTGGTTCTCCAGCTGACTGGAACGGGATGTCTGGAATTACTTTCCTCACAACTCAGTTGCATTTGCATGGATGAAAATTATTTCTTCAGAAACACCTGTCTGGAAATAAGCAGGAGTTGTAGAAAAAAGGTAAAATTACTGTGCCATTTTTTGGTCATTTAAATAGAAAAGTTGTCTGAATTGTGGAATTTATTTAGCTGCTGTACAAAATCCCTTGCCTTGCTGACTTGAGACCAAATATCTGCCTTGGCTGGAGCAGCCAGCTGGAGCAGAGCTGCACAACCTCTGGAGGCAGCAGGATGGCAGGAGGGGATGTGGCTGGAATCACAGCCTGGCTGTCTTTCATTTCCACAACTTCAAGGCAGCCATTTACAGCCGCTCTTGTTTCAATGACTTGATGACCAAAAACTTCTTAAAAAACCTCTCAACCCAATCCAGCCCAGCCCAAAAAATATGCAAAATCCTCCACCTCAAAACAAAATAAAAAAATCCCCACTAAAAACCCAGGGAGAGATGATATGAACATGATTTTAAAGTGATTGTCTCCTTATGACTTTGATTTTTGTTTCTAAATGAAATTCTGGATCTGGAGGGAAAGGAGAAAATATAATCATTGTTTTATCCCTAGGAATAAGGTGCTAGACAAACCTGTAGCAGTATTTAGTTATACCTCAGTTTCTTCTCCTCCTTAATGAACTTGGCTGATTAAGTACTTCAGACATTGTCTGTGGAGCTGCTTGTCACTTTTCTCATAATTCCCTATTCATAGGGAAATTATGTGAGGGATATTTCTGTGTGGCTGTACTCTCTTACAACACCCCTGAAACAAACTCTTGCCATTGTCTTCCTCACACAGCCATTGCACTAGACAGCTGGAAAAGAACTGAATCCTGCATTGCCAAGAGCTCTCTTTTTAAACAAAAATTGATATTAAAGAAGTGTAAAGCTGTGCTCTAAGAGTTAACATCTGAGTATAGTATGGTCTTCATATTTCCATGGCAACAGCTTAACATGATCAGTAAGTAGAGTGGACTATTTTGCTACGAGGCGTCATTAAAAGAAAAATCATGCTGGGAAACACACATGTATCATAGAACAAAATCTCTTCTCCCTGGTTTTGAAAATAGACAATTTCTTTGTTGCTCTGTATTGATACATTGTTTTGAAATTGCTGTTGCATTAGAAATGCAAACAGTAATTTACTTGGCTTTTAATTACAGTTTTTGTGATTGCAGTGATGTAAATTTAAAGGAGCAACTTTACAACAGAGGTAATCTGACAGCTGCCACTAAACCTCTTATTTGCAATATGTATCACCACATTTTTTACAGCAGGTTTTGTTGGTGGAGTGCTGCACAGCTCTCTGTGGTGGCAGGGGTGGGCTCAGCTGCCAGTGAAGCCATTTCAATTAAGAATTTATTGATTGCTGGTGCACCAGCAGTGGCCAGCCTTTCCTGCCAAATCCACTCTTTTTGGAAGGTCAGAGGTGCAGATTGGTTGTGATGGGACAGGTTCACTGCTCCTTCCTGCTCCGTGTGCCCCTCACAGGAACATGAGGTCTGTCATTTTCTTCTGGAGGTTCTTATCAGATTGCTGCCCCTTTCTCCTGCATGCTGTGAGAGCAAGCAGAGCTCTCAGAGTGCTAAACTGCGGTCACTCCTCTTCAACATGTCACTCTTTAGGACAGTGTCTGGATGGAGAGAGCATCTGGAAGTTCTGGCTGATTCTCTACTGTCAGCTTCCATGCCAGTGAGGGAACTCGTCCTCACTTGAGGGTGTGCACCAGCCCAAGATGTCAAGTGTTGTTTTAACATCCTCAAACGAGCTGACACTGACAGACTGCACCATCTCTACAGGCTCTGCAGAGGGATCTGGACAGGCTGGATCCATGGGCTGAGGTCAATGCTGTGAGGGACAACAGGGACCACTGCCAGGTCCTGCCCTGGGGTCACCCCAACCCCAGGGAATATCCCAGGCAGGGGCAGAGGGGCTGGAAAGCTGCTGGTGGGAAAGGCCCTGGGGGTGCTGCTGACAGGGGCTGGACACGAGCCCAGGTGTGCCAGAGGCCAAGGGCACCTGGGCTGTGCCAGCCCTGGGGTGGCAGCAGGAGCAGGACAGTCCCTGTCCCCTGTGCTGGCCCTGCTGAGGGACCTCGAGGGCTGTGTTCAGCAATATGGCCCTGCTTTGAGAAGGAGGCTGGATTAGGGACCTCCAAAATCTCCACCTTGTGAAATTCTAGAGCTGTTTTCAAGATCCTGTTCAGTACTAATTATTTCTTTCCCACATATAAACACGAAATATATTATAACACAGTTTGGTCTCATTAAAAATTGCTTAATGAAACAGAATCTGAGAGCAGGTTTATTTGGTGATAAGAAAACATGCCCCATTGTGTTTTTCCCAGGCTGGGGCATCATTAGTGCCAGGCTGTGACACACTGTGTGAAGGAAACACCAGGAGGCTGCAGGAGAGAGAAATCAGTGCTGTTATAAACAGTGGGAAAATAAAGGGAGCAAGACCAGTTACAGATTGAACCTTGCATGTCAGTCATGATGAAAAAGTCTTCCAGAGCTAGTTGAGCAGATGAAGAAATCATGCATGAAGATGTCAGTGTGTCTTTGACTGTAGAACATGAAAATCCATTTGTTTTAACCTCCCTTTGCCTCACTTGAGTATCTCAGCAATGAATGATTCTTGGCAGTAGTACTTTACTATGCATGCCCCAGAGAAGACCTAACTGGGCCTTCCAGGTACTGATGTCATATAAATAATATTATAATGGAGCCCATTTAATACAAGAGTCAGAATGTGCTAAATGAGGAAAGTTATATTCAGCAGAAATAAATAATTTTATTCCCACTGCCAGGGAAGAAATAGCATGTCAATGGAATCCATAAATCAGGCTGTGTCACTCTCACTTAATCAAATTTACCTTGACATAATTTTACTAAGTATAACCCATGTGTTACCCAATGTCACCAACTATTTGCATCCTTATGCATAACAGAATGCAGGTGACATACAGAACAGTCTTGTCTCTCAGGCTCAAAATATATTTGTCACATCTTATTGCTGTCACTTGGCACTTAATATCAGACCTATTAAAGTGTAGCTCTTATTAAACATGATGTTAAGCTGAGGAACCTACACTGTTTTCAGTTGTATCACGAAGGAGTGAACACACAAGTTGTAGTCTCCTTGTGTATTACAGCTTTGTGTGAAGCACTGGTAAATCCAGAGGGGCTGGGAAAGTTTGAGGATGGGATTGTCTGCTAAAGAGAGCACTAAACCAGGGATCCAGGTAAGCTCCGTTTTTCCCTTGATTTTGCATGATACTGTGTAAACCATTTCACTTGTGTGAGCCTTGCTGTGATTTGTTTGTTTTACCCAGCTAGATTGTACCTTCAGAGGGTTTGTACCACAGCTGAGACTCCTGGAATGTGCTATTGTATGTATAAGGACAAGTAATATTATAAAAGTATCCTACAGACTTTGATAGTTCCCAAGTCATGCAGACCCTGTCAACTTCTATGAGGGATCTTTTCTCAGTTCTTCAAAAGTAAAGAAGCAAGATGAGATTTTTTCATTTTTACTGGCACAAAGCTTTCTGAACGTCCAAGTCTGGGCTTGTTGATTTGAGCCAATTTTCTCTTAAAAATGGGGACTGGTGCTTTCCCCCTTTTTTTAAAAATGAAGCTTACATGTATTTCAGTTTCAAAGCCAAATTTGAATGTCATCTAAAAAGCTGTATGTTGACCCCAGGTCTATAAAAAACTGTCTTATGTAGGCCATTGTGTAAGGGACACATTGCTTTTGTAAGAAAATAAAAAAGGAGGCAATAAGTTACAAATCCCAAAGCAGCAAAGTGAGAGTGGAGGAGAGTACCTTCAGTTTTCAGAAACTGTAAATTGTAGTTTAGTGATCCTGCTGGAACCTAAGGGAAATGAAAAGAAAAATTGGTGTGAAAAAAATCCAAGATGGAAAAAAATACGGAGAAGAAAGGGTTAAGAGTGATAATAAATTTCTGGACAGTCTGCATATAAAAATAAATGTCCATCACTGTGGGCATTCTCAGCACCTCTGCAAACATCAGACCCTTCCTGGGAAGGTCCTGGAGTCGGGGGACCTGTGGCAGGAGAGGGAGAAAAAGAGATGTGACAGAGTCAGAGGGTGACAGCAGGCAAAGCACGAGAGGGTCCCTCCTCTGGCCATGGGGTGAGGCAGACACAGATGTGACCCCACAGAAGAGTCAGGGCTCTGCCAGCTCAGCACAGGGACAGAGCAGCTGCAGCTGGGGCTGTGGGAAAGGGTGTCACCCTGATTTTCAGGTTTTCCTGAGACACTTTCTAACTTACTGTTTTCAGTTTCCTTCAGCTTCTTTCTCACACACTAGAGTGTCTTTATCAGAAGTCTGTTTTGATAAGACAAAGTTGTTTACACACTTTCTCTTGGTGTGGAAAACAACTGATGGGCAGTTCTCTTGACCAACGGGATGGGAGAGGTGTCAGCCTTCTCCAATCCCTGTCTGTGTAAAAATACTATAAATATAGAGTCAGATGTTTTAATAAATAGTTCTCAGCTTTCTCAGAGAAAGTGTCTGTGTGTGTCCTTGCGTGTCCCACAGCACAGAAGGGCTGGCTCAGCCAACCATGGCAGTGACTCCTGCAGCACTGAGAGCCCTGCTGAGCACTCCCCAACGCTCCAGGGGTGAATCCAGCCCAGGCAGATCCAGAATTGTTCCCACAGCAGCTCCTGAGGTACAACCTGCCATTGCCTGACACAGGATGGGACCTCCAACCCTCTGCTGGTTCTCAATTTGCATGTCATGCCATTTGTTGAATTCTATTTCTGCTCACTGCTTCTGCGGTGCTGCCTTTGAAAGTGGTGTCTGCTTGTAACAGCAATTATGGAATATTCAATTTTGGTGTTTTACAATTCTGCTGAATTTTGTTCAAGAATATATTTCGTGCAGTGTTGTTTTTCTCTCTTGATTGGGAGATCTGGCCTATAAATTGTATTTCGAGAACATCTAATCATCTAATGAGCTTCAGATTATAATTTGTGGGAACAGGTGCCCTTTCAGAAGAAAAAAAAATGACATTTATGCAAATATTTCTTCTAAAAATTAATTTGCTGTCTATTCATAAAAATGCAAGGAAACTTTATCTCTGTGGTTTCCTTGTTCTAATTCATTTCACAAATAAATTTAAGACAGCTAGCAAACTGAGAAAAAATTATCCTTGTTGAGGTGTTATTTCATTCAGTTTTAAATATTAATGTATGATGTTGCATCGTTATGTAGCACTCTTCACAAAGATGATATAAACCATTTGTTAAAGAAAATATGAAGCTTCTGAAATGTCTGCTCATAAATGTTTACAAGAGAGATCATAGGTAGAATTATAGGAAAGGCAAATGAAGAATAGATGAGCCTAGGGAACACTGGAATAAGACATGGTTGGCAAGCAGCCCATGCTGGATTTCTAAATGATGACCTTTTCTTCCTTGAAATCACATTTTTGCATTTCTAAGCCACACCATGCCATGATCAAAGTGCCTGTACCTTGAGTCTGTGTATGAAGTGGGTGTACATAGTGAAATACATAAAATCAGTAATCACAGAGTCACTGAATGGCCTATGTTGGGAGGGACCTTAAAGATCACTTGATTCCACCCCTGCCATGGCAGGGACCCCTCCCACTGTCCCAGGCTGCTCCAGCCCCAGTGTCCAGCCTGGCCTTGGCCACTGCCAGGGATCCAGGGGCAGCCACAGCTGCTCTGGGCACCCTGTGCCAGGGCCTGCCCACCCTCACAGGGAACAATTCCTGCCCAATATCCCACCCAGCCCTGCCCTCTGCCACTCCCAGCCATTCCCTGGCTCCTGGCCCTCCAGCCCTTGGCAATTGTCTCTCTCCATCTTTCCTGCAGCTCCTCCAGGCCCTGCAAGGCCACCCTGAGCTCAGCCCAGAGCTTCTCCTGTGCAGGTGAACAATCCCAGCTGTGCCAGCCTTTCCTGCCAGCAGAGCTGCTCCATCCTCTGCCCATCCTGGAGCCTCCCCTGGGCTCACACCAGCAGTGGATGGAATTTTTAAGTTTCTCTCCTGCAATTTGGAAGAACTTCAAATTTGTGAAGTCCTGAAAGCCCAGCCCCTGGCTGTGGCTTTGCTGGTAGAGGTGGCACACATGGGGTGCAGGAACAAGGGAAGGATGTGCTGAGAGCAGAGCAGGGAAGGGAGAGGAACATTTAGGCTCCCAGCCCACAGTTATGTTTCATGTGCAGAGTCTGCACCTTTGTGACTCACTCCAGGTGCCCTTCAGCTCCCAGAGCAGCCAGGCTTGCACAGGTAAATCCTGACTCAGTCTCCTGAGCTCCAGGGCTGCACAAACCCCTCTGGTGTGGCAAAGCTAAGGCAAACTTTCCTCAAAATCTTGATAAAGAAGTAGTGAACTGAAGTCTGCTGGGAAATTCACTGTGAAGGAAACAGGCAAGTGGATTTTCTTACCTGTTCTCTTTGGGGAATTTCAGAAAACCCCCCATATGCTTTGGGGCTTTCTGCATGTTTGTACCCTGCTCACTGAGTTCACCAAACAGCATCTCCCTTGCATAGTTCATTGTTACCATATAAAGACTTTATTGAGTTTTCTCAACTAGATTTGTGCTTTATTGTCTGTTTGCCAAATGACAGGCACTATTTATGCTGCTTCTTTCTTCCAACATACAAATCATAGAAATCTATTTAATTTCATTACAGCAGTTGAATTAATTGTGCATAATATGATATTGAGGGTTTTGCTACACAGGAAGAAAAGCAAATTAAGATGGCAATAAGCATAATTGAAATCCTTTAGTTGTTTAACAATTATTTTTTTGCCTTCTCTTTATATTTGTTCTTCACAGTTTTGGTTGTCCTATTGTTAATTCCAGCAAAAACAAGTCTTCCAGATTTGTAGCTGTTTTGACATGCCACTGTTAGCTCACTGAAATGTGACAAGTGCAGAAGAGAACTTCTGATTGGATTCTATTGCAACACTATGCTATGACTACCAGTAAAAAATGCGGAGAAAATTGAATCCTAAAATTATCTGCCTCTCTTCCATTTACTCTCCAAGCCATTTCTTCTATTTTTCAATTATCATCTGGTAATAAATGTGTCATAGTGCAAGATGAGACTTTGTGGAATACGGCAACACTGAAGACAGAATGGAAAATTCAAGAATATGCAAACTTGTTTGGATGCAAATTTGGTCATTATATTGAACCGAAAGATAGGAGCTGGAGAGAAGGGAGGTAATAAAGCTCTAGAAATTTCCTGTGCTAACAAAAGAGTTTTCTGCCACATCTGCCACTGTGCACCAGAACATGCATCTTCTAGAGGATTTTTTCCTGTTCTGACACAGGTTAGGTGGTTTATGAAGCACTGGATTCGCTCTGTGGGTTTATCAGGGAATTAGCTGGGACAAAGACATTGGATAAAAGCCATGGCCTTTGGAATCAGTGATTAAATTTATATTGGCTTCTGTACACAGTCAGGATTTCTGTCTTTATACCAATTCCCTAGATGTCTGAATCCCAATCTCCATTGTTTTCCTTACCTCTCTCTGCATTTGTCCCCAGGAATGTCACACACAAGCACAGCTCCTATCCTGCTGTTAGCCTCACCCTCTCCTAAGACATTTGAATTTCTGAGGAGAAATCTTGAGAGAAGAAAATAGTTCTCAGATTTTCAATTTATATGTAGCCTGGAAGGAAAATGACTGTAAATTCTGGAGCTTCTGCAGCTAATTCTAGAGGGAACAGTTTGCCAGCATTGGAATCACAAGGAACCAGCTTGTGGGGGCTCCAGACGTCATTTAGCCTCTCTGAGCAGAGCGCTCAAAGCTCTCTAGAGAACTCTCACATGTTTTCAATATGCTAGTCCAGGCTTCGTTGGAGATACTCCTGCCAAATGTACTTCTGCCTAAAAATGCACCAGTATTCCTGAAAAATGCTGTGGAACTCCAGGATGCTGCAGCTTGTCCATTGTTTTAGTGCAGGAGCTGGACATGCCTTGGGCAAAGGCACCTCCTTTGTGTGGCCACCGTGGTGCCTGGGACACCTCTGCTCATCTCCTGGCCTCTCTGGGCCTTCCCTCTTGTTCTCTGTTGTCTCTTTTTTGCTCACTCAGGGAAAGAGGAGCAGGCTTCACTTCCAAAGGTCAGTTCACAAAATCTGAACCTTTTTGCTAAATTTAAGCAGTTGCCAATTCCAAGCCAGCTTTAATAACAGTCGAGTGTCCGATTTATGTGATGAGCTCTGGCAAGTGAAGATACTGAGACAGTCGTGGCCTCTCCACTTCCCTGATACTAAGGGGCCTTTGTTTATTTTTGTAAATCCCAAGATGATGTTCTGTAACATCGTGTGTAAGTTCATCATCTGGCTGCAAGAGGGATGAGCAGCACTGAAGGAGGTTCCTAAGGCATAGATCGAGCTGGGTGTTTACCCTGGCCATGAATAAAGCTGGAATTCCAAAGAAAGCTCCTCTGTTAGAAGAGGCAGGGCCAGAGATAACCCATGAGTGGAGGTTTTCAATCTAATTTGGAGATGTACTTGATTATGATGAGATATGTGGCCTGATAATGTGAGAGCAATAAGATGAAAATTAGGTGTTATAGGAAGTCCTTTAGTGTTTCTGCAATCCAAATATGCTGTTTCTGGAGACAATCCCCAGGTCCAACAAACTGTGGGAAGTGTCTGGGCAAAGCAGACAGAAACTCCAGATCATGTAGGACAGCATGACCTACCCAATGCACTGGGATGTGGAAATGCAGATTTCCTGGCTGAAACAAGGATCTGAGAATCTTTACCTGCCCTTAGATTTTGGACTGAGTACAACTTCCCTGCAGGGAGCTGGCCAACACTTTTTGGGTGGCTGCACATGAGGAACGTGCAGGAAAGGAACAAAACTAATCTTTTAGTCAAATTTTCTATCACACACATTCAAGATAAATGAAATGAAGAGAATAATGTGGAAATGGAATGACAGTAATGGGATGCTGGCCCAGTGACTTCAGCATGAGTCTTTCTGACTGATACCATGTCAGGGTAGACATGGAGGAGAATTAATCTGAGACATTTTACAGAATACATTTGTAAATTTTAAGAAGTTTCAGGGTAAACCAATTGAAGTCTAGTATTTCCAAGAGCAGAAACTTATTTACTTTATTTCTTTCAACACTAGAAAGAGTGAGAGTGAACATAGAACGAACCTCTAAAAAAATCTGTTATTTCCTATGAATTACATTCTTACTGACCTAAAAAAACAAACAAACAAAAAAAAAAAAAACCAACCCCAAATTAATTTGAATGATAATTTTTACTTTACTTCCAGGGAAAAACTGACATTCCTAGACATGTAAATACGACACCTGCATGTGATCAGTTATTTTTTCTTCCTTCAGTAAGTCTCAGAACTTCTGCTCATGGCTTCATTGCTGAATTTGAGGATCTTCAGCTAAACCCTTGGAGGGCAGAAAACAGTGATGACAATAAAGAAGTTTCCAAGTGACCCAGGCTTCTTTCTCCTGTTTGTCATCTGGGTTACCCAGGGGGGCAAGAAAGGGACGTGCTCACTTCAGAGGAGACCGCATGGAGAGCTGAGGAAATAATTCAGGCTCTGTGCCACCTTCTGCTGCTTGTGAGATGTGGTTCTCTGCTTGTAACCTGGACAAAGTTAATTCTCCCTCAACCAGGCTATTTCTTCATTTAGCCTGGTAAGAGACAAGTTAAAAAGAGGCAATCCAACAAAGTCCTTGCCCAATGCTATTATCTGTAAAGGCTCATTGTAAAGGCTGATTTTTATTTCATTTAAAGCTTCCAGCAGGAAAACTTCACACAGCAAGGTTGGGAAGACAGCCCCCTCTCTACTGTTCTCCACTTTTGATTTGCTGTGAAAGGATGCTCTATTTTAAGAATCATGATTGTCTTCTTTTAAGGGCAATTTTAGGACTGTTCTCTTCAGGCAGAAGTAGATGGAGGTGGAGATAATAAATCCAGCAAAGTACATTATAAAGGCCTAATAAATGTTAGGGAATGTACTTTAGCCTAAGGGGATCAAGACCATTCTCCCTGTGTCTCTCTTACACACACAATCCTTGATCATAACAAGATGAAGTGCAGATTTTATTGTATTTGTGTGACAATTCTAGCCTAGATCAAAAACAGGGCAGTGGAATAAATATGCATCTAAATTAAAAGAAGATTTTCAAATGCTTTAGCAAATCATTTTCTAATCTGACACCTTTAAGCCACTAGAATGGATCTTGAGAAGAGATTAATTTTCAGAATTTGCTACCCCACACATCTAATATTGTTTAAATTAAATTTGATTAAATACTTTGCAGGCTTAAAAACAGGATTGCTTGTAGAATTATAATTCTAGATTTACCTGCTGCACCTTGTTAGGGGGATGGAAATAAAAATGTTTGGGAATAAAATATGATTGTGGCCATCTTACAAGGAGTGGGCTTCTTCTATTGTGTTTTTGGGAATTTCCTGTCATCCCTAGGTTGTTCCTCAGCTTTGTTTACTCTAATTTTTAAGTCAGTAATTCATTAGATAATTTCAGAATGCCATAAATGAAAAAGTAAACTTTTTTCACTTATTAAGTGAAGTACTCTGTCAGTAAAACACATTGCTTACCATGCAGTCATAATGACTAACATAAATGTCAGTTTATGCTTGGACTTGTAGAGCACAGAAAGTACCAGAATCTAACAAACAAACAAACAAACAAAAAACCACCTTTACTAAACCAAAAAAAAACCAAGAAATCCAACCCAAACTCAAAACAGAAAAAATCCACTACATTTTGAGGGTTTTCCAGATCACAGCAAAATGAAAAGTTTGAGTTCAGAAATATTTGTTTTATAAATAGATTGCAGTCAAATGCATGTTGCTCCCTAAAATCTTCTTGTGTGGAGGATGTTTTGCCCTCCAGGCATAAACTCCTTAAGGCTCCTAACAGTGGAGGTACATTTGGCTTCAGCAAATGGAAAAGTCTCAATTTATTTTTTCACACATTTAATGGTGTCCCTGAAAAGTAACTCCTTTACATCAGCTGAGCAAACTTCTGAATAGAAAGAGTAAAGATTTATACATTTATATGATGGCTCAGAGATGCACTTAAATAGGAAAGTGTTCTTAGAAAGTCAGTATCTAAGTGTCCTTTATAATCCATTTATTGCAAGCTCAAGAAAAGTAACCAGAAACATCTTAGGGTACTTGATGATAAACTTAAAGGCATGTAAGGAATTAGGCTCAGTAAAAAACTATTTGTAAAGCTGCAATTTTTGAAGTGTTCTTACTGTTTGGACACTCAGGAGTTTGAAAGGTTCCCACAATGCTATAATTTAGTAAGATTTCTGGAGTCTCTCTGCAAACATAAAATGTGCCAAACCTTTCACTTTCTTTTTTTCTAAAGTGAAGTTATGACATTCCCTTCTAAAGTGAAGTTGGAGAGACACTTGCCAAGGGCTGGAGGGCCAGGAGCCAGGGAATGGCTGGGAGTGGCAGAGGGCAGGGCTGGGTGGGATCTTGGGCAGGAATTGTTCCCTGGCAGGGTGGGCAGGCCCTGGCACAGGGTGCCCAGAGCAGCTGTGGCTGCCCCTGGATCCCTGGCAGTGCCCAAGGCCAGGCTGGACATTGGGGCTGGAGCAGCCTGGGACAGTGGGAGGGGTCCCTGCCATGGCAGAGGTGGCACTGGATGGGCTTTAGGGTCCCTTCCAGCACAGGCCATTTGGTCACTCTGTGCAATTGAATTATTCTGTGTGCACATCTCAGTATTCCCATCCTATGAGCCCTTTTTTTATTCATTCCTTCTATAGGACAGCCTTGCTTTGATACATTTTGCAGAAAGGGGTGACAGAAAGGGGACAAATGTCTTACCTGAGTACAGGAGCAGGAATACAAAGGGCTTTTCCTTTGAAGAACACATTAAGTTGTGAATTAGAGTCTGGAGTACTCTGCTGCCTTCTTTACCATCCTGCCCAGCAGCTTACAAATGAGGATATAAAAGTGCAAGGAAGAAGAGATAGATTTCAATGTCTGTGAAGATCTGTGCCAGGCAGTGTTTCCATGTTTGTGCTGTGCTGGGAAATGGCAGGAGAGCATTTTATCGATGCCATTTAACTGAGTTGTTTCTGTATCATACTGGAAATCTCGCTGGGGGAGCCCATATTTTGTCAGCAAAACTCAGGAAACGAGCACAGTGCAAGTGATGAGGAAACCTTAAGGCCATACCAGCTGTCCCTCCCAAAGGGAGGGCAGGGAACAGATGAAATGAGGTGTCAAAATCTGCACAGGATACACAATATTTCAATCTGGGTATCTTTCCTTGGTGTCCAGCTGATGCCCTTCCATCAATGCTTCCCTCAAATTCCTCAGCAATTTTCCTCATGTTGGTGTATCAAAGCTGTGTTATATTGGTGTATAAAATACACCTGTTAACAGCATTCAGCTCAGCTTTTGCTTTTGTGTGGTGGGAGCATCATGGGTTTTTTGGCTATGGGGTTTTTTTTAATGATTTTTCTGCTTAGTCAGGCCACAGATCAGGTATAAAGCAGGTCTGTCTCCAGAGAATGACCATTTCTTCGATCAAATTTTGGTGGCCACTCAGAACTTGATCTTGTAAATCAAGAAAAGTTAACCTCTTTTTCTTTCAGGAATCTACAGTTCAGCAGTAAGTGGCTGAGGGCCTGCCATTAATCATTCATGAGTATCAGAAAGAATATTCAATTAGAGATGTGCTCCGGGACACTTTAGTATTTCTAAACATGACAAGATTCTGGTGACTGTAAATAGTACACAAGTGACATATTCAACTTTAGGCAATAAAACAACAAATAATATGAATGGATATAAAATTATTAAAGTGGATACAAATTTTAAATACCTCTGAATTAACTTTATACTCCTGATGTGTTGGGATGAGGTTTGCAAATACCATTAGTGCATATAAAAGCTCAAGTGAACTGATTACTATGCTAGTGGATGGATGCTATTTAGGTACCCAGATATTACTAATTGTGTACATACAGGTATTTAATTACCCACGTGATTTCAGCTTGATTTGGAAGTACCTTTTTATTTCACATCCTGTTTTACTCCTACATTTGGCAGATTCTTCTTTTCTGGCTACCTCAGCTCCATGTTCACCTTGGGCTTGGGTGTTCACCTTGCAGCCAAACAGAGCTAATCTTGACTTTTTGGAGTGAAAAAAGGAAAGGTGAAATAGTCACAATGGATTGTTCTACTTTTGAGGATAATTCTCCTGCAAGGGATAAAATAGTTGCCTAATTCCCATACCTATGCTATAATAAGTCTTAAAGATCAGTATTACAAAAATTGTTTGTTTTACAAGAGAATAATAACTTAATTTCTGGAAAATTGTATCCTTATTAGGATTTTTTAGGAAGCTTGTGGTCTTGTGGTCCAAGTATTATAAACAGTGTGTTTGTGGTAGATAAATCAATCATGATTCTCGATTCAGTGGGCATAAGAAAGAAGTAAAATTCTATATCTGTATAATTGAGATGGGAAAATTTCCTTTTACCTGAATTTGTGCTTTGCTGAAGGCACTCAGATGGGTTACATCAAGGTTTTTTTTGTTACCACATCTGTTTATTTATGTTGTGACATTGGTTTATATTTACGTTATTACAGACGTAATTATTCTTTACTTTTTGTTTACACTTTTATAAGGATGGCAATGACATTAAGACGTCCTATAAAATCTTCTGGAGAGTCCAACCTGCACATTCAGAGAAACAAATTGATCACATGCTCTTAATAATTGGAAAAAAATCGACAACCGCGAGCCATTCCCAACCATTTTTTCCTTGAGCCTGCTCACTCGATAAATCCATCTCGATCTTCTTAATGCTCTGAGAAGTGTAATTAGTATAAGGCTGCCCTGAAAGTGAAAGATGGATAGGTGTGTGGAGAATTCAGGGAAGGAGCAGAGGAAGGAGGTATTAATGTGGAGCAGGAGCAATCCACAGCAGCCGCAGTCAATCTTCTGAGCAAACAGCTGAGCATTAAAAGTGTCAGAGACACTCAAATCAGATTTGCCGTAGTAAACTCTTCCCACCCACTGAAATTAAAGGCACTTCTCACAACAGTAACATTTCTGCTCTTCTTTAAGGGTCAGAGAATGGGAAGGGTGCAACCCCCTCTCTACTTTTACTCGATATTGAAAACCTATTTTTATTTTGAATGGCTTCTGAACATAAAGAGAAACATTTTTGATAATTTTATTCTAGGTCATTTGAATACTACAATCCTTTAAGGCAAAGACTTCAGTTTCAATTATGTTGAACAGAAATGTGGCAACAATTAACCGTGGAAATCTAAAAGAGTTTGTTTGTTTTTCTTTTTCTGATTATAACAAGCCATCTCAGTTATTTTCTTTTAGAATGTCATCTCAGTTTCCTGAACCATGCTCTTTAGCATTTTGTTTTGCTCCGAGGAACTCCAGGCTGGTGGTGGCCCCATCTATATAAACATGGGCATTCAATGTGTATCTTCAGCACATTTTAGAAGGAAAGAGTCACCAAAAAGACTGGGTTTGTATTTTGATGGGAATCTAAAAGAGTTTTAGGGGCAGAAATCAGCTCTGGGCATTCAATTAAAGAAATGAAAGTTTAGAAGGTTATTCACCTGGAGAAATTAGGCATTTCCAGGGTTAAAGAGCAGCTGAATGAAAAAAATCCTGCGTTAGAATTTCACATTTAGGTGCATCAGTTCCACCCACGTCCAGCTTTAAATCTGACCCTGAGAATTCAGCCTCCAATGAACTTTCCTCTTGAAAGGAAGCCGCTGGGATGGACCCGTGTCGTCCAGAGGAGCTCTCATTTTGAAGGATGCAAGGTACTGCATACATTGACCATTCTAATACTCATTCATCCGTACCAGAACCCTGCCTGAAAAAGCAGAAAGTGCCTTGATCGCTCTACCTGCACCCAGAAACCTCTTGAATGTGCAGACAAAGAGAATTCACTTCTGCCCTGAGCATTATGACCGTGCTTTTAACAGGGAGAATGACAGACTGATTTTGTCATGTCAGTGATGTCCCGTTCAGTATTGATGGCAGAATGTTTGTGCTTAATGATGCCCATAAATGCCATTTTTTAACTTGTCTTTTAAGGTCTTTGGAAGTATAAATATTCCCTTATTTTCTTTCATTTTCAGAGGTGCAGATAATATTTTGATTCCTGACAAGTTCTCTACCTATGATTGAAAGTGGAGAGGATGACAAGGTACTGGTTGCTAGAAAGAACAAGTGATGTATTACTTAAATAAGAATATCAAGCGATGTTCTTATAAATGGCCTAAATTCCCACAAATATGGTTTCAATCTTGCACTTGGAATTTGGTTCAAGCAGTCCCATCATTCTTGAATTTCCCTCTAATTTGAGAGTTATATTTTCTATCAGTCCTACTGCAATAATAGTTCTTCCACTTAAAAATTTAATCCATCTTAATTCAAGAAAATGTCAGTTTAGTGGTAATCTCTGGCTCCATATTACGCCCTTTAGCTTCTCTTTCTCTCTGGCAGGATGACAATGTCAGAATTAAATCATGTCTTTGGCAAGCAGTTTGCCCAACTGCAGCTCTCTGAATGAAAGCCCAGACCTTGTTTTATTTCTCCATGTTGCAGGTGTTCCCCAGCTCACATGACTTTCTGTGCACAGGGAATTTGACCCCCAAATGCAGTGGGTTGAAAGGCGGCAGTCACTTTAGGTCTGGAGCCTGACTTAAAAGATAGTTTTTGGTAAAAATCCAAGCAATGGAGCCTGATTGTTTCTAATATTTTATTTCCAGTTTGAGAGGTTTCCCTTTTTTTTTTTTTTGTTTGGCAGACTCTGAACAACATCAGGTCAGAATAGCTTGAGGGCTCAGCTGCTTTATTTGAATGGAGCTGAGATCTGGCCCTGGCTGGCTGATTTGCCTTTCTGGTGCTCCTGTGATGTTTGCAGACCCTGTATTTTGTCTTTACACATTTCCATTCCTCACAAGGGGAAATACAGGCGAGGGAAATGCAGAATATTGGTGAGGTTTTACTGGAGCCCATGTGCTGCTCCAGGCAGGTCACTGCCCTGTCCCTCTGCCCCTCTGAGCTGGGGGCAAACAGGAAGGACAGGTCAGACCAGCTCCAGTATCCACAAAAAAAAAGGTTAATTGCTTCTAAATAGCTGAGAGTGCCGTGTCTTACCTTGCAGTCTGAGAGTGTCCTCATTAGAGAGCACCTCTCACTTTCCTGAGCTCCACTGTGAGGTTTCCCGCTGGAATCCCTGCTGGGAGAAATGCAGGCTTAGCGATTTTGGAGTCAGAATGTTCTTTGTATTTATTTGGTGGCTGAATTTAGTTATTATTGAAAGGTGGTTGTTGCATTTCCAACAGAGCTTTAAAAATGCTAATACTCCAAACACAGTAATGAATATTCCCTTTTCCTGTTGTTAGTGAAATTGGGGATGCGACCAGAGCTTGGGTCTTAAAAGAAAAGGGAAAGTAGTGAGCAGTCAAAGGACAGGAGTTTGGACCAGCAGTGATTTTTAAGTTGTTTGTCAGAATCCTCTGGGAGTCTAACAACCATTTGTAATTGGGTTAGAAACGGAGAATTTAAAAAAAAAAATACTTTTTTTAGCAGAAATGCACTTAACCATATGAAGGTGTGAATGACCATCAGAGGTTTGCAGTTGAAGTATGTTTCCTTTGAAACCAGTGGTTAAATATGAATGTTCTTTCTTCATCTTTTGTTCCATGCAATACTTTGAGAAAGAAAAAAGCTGTCCCTTCCCCGATGATAGAATTTAAACAGAATTCAGAACTTGAAACATGAAAAGTAAGATGGCTAACAGAGGACTAAGTCAGCTGAGAATAGTGCCATAATGAACTTAATTACGTGGGGAATTTATAATTATTTTATATTGCTTTTTAAAAATCTGGTGTTGAAGACTCTGCAGGGAATGAATAGTCTCAAAACCAAACTGTTAGTAACATTTAATACATGCACCCAAAGAACAATTATCCCCTTAAGCTTTTGTAAAAAACTGAGGAAAGAGAAAAACAGGGAAATAATACACTGTATATCATAATATAGTTGTGTGCTTAATTATAATTATTAAGAAGGAATTGAAAATCATCTGCTATCCCTCTCTGCAGTTTTATGCACATGCTGAATACTTTTTAGCTGCATTATCTTGTACATAAATGCACAAAGGCATTTATCAGCCTTTCTGAGTGAACAAAGGTGGGAATTAATAGCTCTTGTCTCCAGCTAAAGCTCATTTACTGTCTAAATCCAAGCAGGTACTAAACAGTGAGGGGCCAGATTCTGATCTGTGATGCCACTGTAGGTAAGGAGTGACTCAAAGGAGCTGAAAGTGGTGAATCCCCATTTCACAAAGTGCAGTGCAGGTGTGGATTTGGCCTTGGGTTCTGTGAGCTGCAGCAGGAGCTGCAGAGCGCTGTGCTGGGGAAGAGGAGTGTCCCAGAGTGACCCCTCAGGTAGCTGGTTACACAAATCTGGAGCATTAACCTGTCTCATTTTTAAGGTTTCCTGCTCTGTCTCTGCCCATGGATTAGGCAGCTGCTCCTCTGACTTTATGGCAGTCCTGGGGAGGAAGAGTTGTGCGTTTGCAGGCTGCAAGTTAATCGTGAGCTTAAAAAACCTACTCCCCGTGCCCTTCCTCTTAAAAACACATATTGCAAATTTGTATTCACTCTTTTCCTTCCTGAGTTCTGCACAGGCGTTGTGAGCTCCCCAATGATATCCTTGGGGTTTTGCATCCATCCTAACATATGGCATGTGTGTGAATCTCTCCTCAAATTTATGGGAGTTTATGTGTGATTGGGAGCAGTTAGCGGGCTGAATTGCTGAATCATGGAACAATTATGGCAGGAATTCTCTGGGTTTTGTTTTTCTACAAATGATATTCTAATGTGTTGTATTCACTTCAGCTCTTGGTAGGACTGCTGAAAAGTTAAGTTACAATTGGTGCCATCTGGTAACTTTTGAAGGATGTTTTTGGCGCTTAATAATTCTTTGTTTATTCTTTACCTGTGGCCTGATCTGCAGCCTCATAGAAAATACAGTCTCCTTTCCACTGCTGTCTTCCTCTGTCTCCCTGTTAAAGGCTGTTTTCTTCATGTGTAGCCAAGGCTGACTTGGGGACAAGGTGCAGCTGCCTCCCCCATGCAGAAATAGCTGCAGGAATTCCCCTCAGATTCTCTGCTCCCACAAAACAGGTAAGGTTCAGGCCATGCTCTTGCTTTATCCTTGCCTGACAATTGTCCCAGACACTGCACTGAGTGGGAAATGACAGCATCCAGAGGATGCTAAACATCTGAATGGATGTTAAAGACAACAGGCAAAAAATGTGGGATAAGAAATGATACCAGTTTACTGAATGCAGTAGACCCCTGTTGGGAGGCACTGCTGAGCTCAAATCTTTTGAGGCTGAAAAATATCAGGGAAAGCTTTGCTGTGAACCTGCTCTGTGTCAGCTGCTTGCAGGGATGGGACACTGGGTGAGGAAGACCTTTGCTTTGTCCCGATGTAGTTCTCATTATGCTCATATGCTGAGAATCAGCTTCTGAAATTGAACCAGGAAAAAAAGCAGAAATTAAAGAAGAGTCATCTGCCCATCTCTGTATTTAAACAGGCAAGGTTAATTGACAATTGACATGCATTTACAGTGCTTAGGCTGAGCAGGAACAATACTTGAGAACTGCATTTCTATCCTACATCCATTTAACTTTCTTCTTTTTCCATTCATCTAATGTCAAATGAGTTTTTGGGTTCTTTATACAACTGGCATAAAAAAGTTTCTGCCTCTCTCTTTCTTTCTTTAACTCTGAATTTAACCTCAACATTCTTACCTGTCCAGTAACATCTTCCTGAATAATGTGCCAGAAGAACATCTCCCTGGTGCAGCTTACACAAAGCTGCAATCATGAAAAATGGGCTGCTATTTTGTGGAGCTGAAGACTGGAGTGCAACAGATGATCTTTCTCAGTGTGACAGTTTGCACAGCCACTGGAAATTCTGTCCTCCAGAATTCAGTTAAAGCACAGCAAAGCCTGAAGAAAAAAAAAATCCTCTCAATTAAGATCTGGCAGATTTACCTCTTAATTTGTCTCATGTCCCACAAGTTTTCTGTGCCTTAAGTGACTTTAGACATGGGAGTTTTAGCAGTAATTAGCAAGGACTTGTGCTATTAGTCTCTGACACTTTCTTTGCAAAGCCACACAGACTTGGAAAATGGGAGCCAACAAATGGACAGCCCAGGAGTGAAAAATGTACAGCACAGAGAGTTCACCTGCATAAAAGACTATTTCAAAAACTGTCTGGAAGATGGTTACAACAAATTTCTCCCCTTCCAAGCCCCTCAGGTAGGCAAACTTATCAATCCAAAGGGTGAACTCTGAGGTTAAAATAATGTGATCTGAACTGCATGGAAGATAGATGGCTGCTGGGGAAGGAAACTTGGGTTGGAATAACTTTGATGGCTGAGCCGTTCTGCCTCATCTGATCCCACAGAGAGCAGGATCAGCCTTGCATACATATCCTTGTTTGCCTGCTCACCTCCAGTGTGTAAGAGCTGCTTCCTAATTTCCATCGTGTCCATGTGATGAAATTTTATAACGGTAATATCCTTTTTCAACGCTATAGGATTATATCTTATTAGTGAATTTGCTGTTTTATTAACCTGGATAAATGCTGCCATAGTAACAGGTGTTGTGAGAGCTGCAGTCCAATTTACAGGAGGAATTTTGAAAGCCTGACATGAGGAGAGCATGGCCACCCCAATGCTAACTCATGGAAACAGGATCTGTGCTCAGTGTATTTCTTTAGGGTCTTTTACTGGTTCCAGAAAAGATGGAGGTTTAGCACCTGGTTCAAGGGCTGCTGCTGTTATAAGAACCAGGGCTAATAGTGAACCTTTACAAATTTTAAGACTAAATTTTATACTGCAAATAGAGTATAAACACAGGGGTTTTCTGGTTGTGGGGAACAAGGAAGTCATTATTCCTTATTGGGGATAAATACATTTTTGCAGTGGAGAGAGGAAGAAAGGAGAAGGACATTTTGAGTATGGAGCAGTGAGTAGGCAGCATGAGAAAAGAGAAGTGTGTGTGAGTCACTGTCATAGCCTCTCAAGACTCCCAAAGGTGTTATTTTTCCTTCAGATTTAAGCAGGTGGGGTTAATGTGTCTGTAATGTGTGGCAAATGCATATGTATTGTCTCCTCCACTTTTCTCCTCACCCACTTCTCCATCCTGAAAGGATTTAGTTGTAAAATTGTTTTATCCCTGCACATCTTGAAGTTGCACAAGCCTGTGACAAAGTGCCCTCCTCCCTCCTGTGCCATGCTGTGCTGTCTCAGCCAAGCCACCACCCTTGAAACAGCCAGGCTGCAGCAAAGGAAAGTGCCACTAAAGGGATAAGAGTGGATTACAGGGAAAATGATGAAAATTAAGGCACATTTTTCTAACAAATTTTCCTAATGAATAATTCATTTCCTAATAAACAAAAGGGCTGCCAAGGACATGACAGATTGGGGATCTAGCACTTGAGTTATTGGAAGTGGCAGACAGGTCACAACTTTTATTCATGTTAATAGCTAACCACCTGTCAGATAAATTGGGAAGCAGATACCTCCGGAGCAGAGCCAGCAGGCCCCTCTCAGAGCTGCAAGGAGGGACCAGGAGAAGAGCCAGCCTTGCTGGCCATCGTGCTGGCAGCTGAAAGATGTCTGCTCCTCCCCCTCCTCACTATCTCTCCGTGGGGATATCCACTGATAAAGAGAGCTGCTACTGGTTTGGGTGGAGACATCTCCAACCAGTCCCTACCTGCTCGTGGCAAACATAAAACTGCCTCTTGGAAGAGAGGTCATCACCTGCAGAGCCAAGCAGTGACATGCACAGCTCTGCAGCCCAGCCTGGAAATGCACAGGTGCTTATCAAACACTTGGCAGCCCCAGAGCTGCCCTCAGAGATAACGAAATCTGTTGCAGATCTGAGTTAGCTGGACACCGTATGGCGCTTCTTAGTTTGTGTTTGCAAACTTGGGAGGGTCTTAAAAGATATTTCCAACACTTTTTGCCATAGTTGAAAGGAAAGCCAGAACCTGGTTGAATTCCCAAAGGAAAGAGATGTCCCCTTCTTTGAAGTGATCCCACAGGTGCTTTCAGAAAAGGAGGAGAGGTCTCCATAGCTCTCCATTTAACTGAGTTGATCAGATAACTGATCCATTCCTAGCAGCTCTAATTCATTTTCTTCCTCTGCCTGACAACATTTGAACCTACCCTACCATTAAGGACTTGCAGGATTGATTCTCATCTTACTCTCCATTCTGTTGAAGCTATTTCACTTTACACAGAATAATTAAATTCTTGGTAAGTCCCAGAGAAAGGGAACAAGAATGCAGATTACCCTGCAGCCCCAGCATTGTGACAGAAGCTGTCATCAGCTACTTGTGCCTACTGCTCCCTTAAAAGAAAGGCCTTTAATCCAGCATTTTCTCTTGTAGGTGGTGCTTTAAGCCCAGGCTGATGGGATGTCAGCTATCATAGCCCTCCACTTCCTGGGATTTTGGTGAGACCTTGTTCATTATGTTATTTCAAAAACAATGTTCTAGATTAACCCTAGCCTTCTTTAAGTACAATGAATATTTCAGCAAGGACCCTTCTTGGGCACAAAGGCAGGAGCCAGACATCTTCAAAGCACCATCAGGCCTGGGGTGGATCCACTGCTTTCTGAAGGTGCCTCTTTCTTCCCTCACCATATGAGAGCTTGGAGTATCCACTGTCCTTTGCTGTTTATTATAGTGAGAGAGCAACTGAAGCTTTTTTAATATTTTCTCAAATTCTTTCAAAGCACACAAAGCACAATTGCATCCACAGCACCTTCTCGACCAGGGAAAGTTACTGGGAGAATAAAATCTGTTCTTGCTAATAGCTGGATTTTGCACTAACACTAATCTTGCAATTTCTTTCGTGGATTAATGTCCTGCTCTGCACAATAGGAACTGTCCCCAGTGGCAACAGGTACCCCAGCATAAATATTTAAACAAGTGCAAAGGGAAATGTGCCCCATTGTGTTGTTGTTTCTCAGCTGGGATGCTGATATTTTATGAATGTTACAACACTGCCAGATGATCAACATATTCCCAATGACACCATTTGCCAGTAAAATAACTACTGCTGCCTACAGAAGTGGTAAAACCCTCAGACTGAAGCACTGTACATAAAATCTCAGCATTTTTGTTTGCTGTTTCTGTGATTGATAGTAATAAACTTCACTTTCGTGGATGAGAGGCTTCTGTGTAAACACTGGCAGTGTATAATAAAAATGAACATGAAATTGTGCGTTCTTCACAGAGGCTTTTTCCAGTTTTTGATATGTGTCCTTCTGCCAGCCTGGCTCTGGCATATTCACAAATTCAGATACCATATGTCGTTGTGATCGTCTTCAAAACTCCCAAACCCAGGCTCAGTCTCTTCCACAGGCTCCTTTTATTGGGAAGTGCTGCTGCTGGGCTGCAGCTGCCAAAAGCCAGCGTGCAGTGACTGATCTCATTTAGGGTAATGGGATCTGCAAGGTTGCTTGGGAAGGAGATGCAGACACTCTCATCCACCTGGATGCTGCTGCATGAGGCAGGTACATAAAGTGTTGGAGAGAGAGCTGTCATGATCCTCACAGATTTAGAGATTTCTCTGATTGGTCAGTAGAACTGGAGACACTTTCTTCAGAAGTGATAGTTTAAAAATAAGCAAAATATATTTGTATGATTCAATTCTCTGAGTACTGAATTTTGTGAGAAACATGTCCAGCTGATGAATACATATGAGCTACAGAAAAAGGACATGAGAGAGCTCCCTCCACACACCTCTTCTGGTGTTTCTAGAGAAAGAAGGTGGGAGGTGAAGGTTCTCCCTGTAGCTCTGTGTCTCTCCACCACCCCTCAGCACTTTTCTCCCCTGTGCCCCAAAATAAAAAGTGGTACCTGGGCAGTGTTTGTATATCAGAACAGCACGAGAGGAGCACCTGAATCTGCTGATGGCCTTGATGCAAAGCAGAACTCCTTTCTGTCCCATCTGGGATAGCAGGAATCCAAACTGCCTCCCCCGAGTCCTTTCTGGAACAGCCCCTGGGGTCTGCTTAGTGCTGGGAGTGAATTCTCATATACTTAATGATTTCTAATTATTTAGCAGACAGGATTTGGGGGGACTCCTTTGCTAAAAAATGCTTTCTATATTATAACTGAGGAACGTTAGCAAATTAATGCATTGCTGAGTGACTATCATTTGCTGTATATTGCAAAATACAGATGGAAACAGCACAATCTCCATTTTTGTTAATTGCTATTGTTAATGCTTTTTAGTCAGTACATGAATTTCAGTGTAAATAGCACTTTCTTTTGCTGCTAGCTTCACAGAATATTTGCATGCAGTCATAAATTCTTTACTCATAAAAAACCTTATTAAAAACAATGGAAGATAATATGATGATAATACATCAGAGGCCTTTGCTAACAGCAGAGGACAGCACAAAGGAGAGACGGCAAATATCCTTCTGCCTGCTCATCTCTCTTGCTACACTCACTCTTTCACTTTAGTCTGAGTTTTTAAAAACTTTTTTTTTTGAAAAGTCAATAATAGGAAATACAGTTTATCTGATAAACTACGGCTTCTTTCAACACTCAGTTAGTGTGCTATCAGAAATTGATTTTGGCCATATTTTTCTGTTCTTGCCCCTACTTTCCCTACAGGAAGTTCCATAACCTTCAGAACAGTTCCTCAAGGTAACACAGGAGTAACACAGGCAGGTCTTTAATGGCATTGAGGGCCTTGGAATCTTTTCTGACAACGTCATTTTCAAGCTTCCCTTTCCTTGCATCTCCATCCCAAATGGGTACTCTGCGCTCGCAGGGTTCGCCAGAGTGGCACCGAATCGTTTCTGCCCTGGTTCTGATCCCTCGTTAGCAATTCTGCAAATGGAAATGATGCTCTAAAGTAGGGTCAAGTCACTGAGACATTACTATAATTCAGCTAATGGGATGATTATTTAATTACTCTTGTTTGTTCTGACTGCTCTAGTCTCTGCTTTCTGAGTATTATGTGCAGACTGTTTGCTCTTGCAGAATTAAGGTCGAGGAACAGAGTCCTTTTTTGGCTATAGAAGCAGCCCTTACATGAGGTATTTTTGTGTTTATTGTGTTACCTGTGATTTTCATTGAAACAGACTTCCCAACCTTGCCTCTACTGTTCTGTCTTTAACATATATAGAACTTTATACCATTTAAATATGAGACATCTGAGCTCAGAGGAGACAAAATTAGATAAAGTGATCCCTCAAAGATTCAGAAAGTCACAATTCAGAGGCAGATAATCTCAGCATTTAAAGTTTTTAAGCAAACTGCTGGTGAATACTTACATTTGGAGAGGCAAAAAGATGGATGAGGAGACATAGTGATGGACTAATATTTGAGAGATCACACCACATCTTACAAATGCTGCACCTAACCACATTTAAACTATTCTGTTATATTTCCCTCTAGATTCTTTTATTCCTACTGGGACAGGGGAAGCTGCACTTCAGCCTGAAGCTGTTTGGTGTCATTACATTTGTTCAGGGTTTGCCGTCTCATTTTGGTAATTATTAGAAGCTCCTGTGTTCTCAGGATCACACACCTTGCCCTGGGTGCCCTGACTTCACCAATTTCTGCTCCCTTCAGAGTGTGTGTTTATCAAAGGGAAGATGCCTTTGCCCTAAGTGGTTGTGTCTCCTGCCTAGCTTGACCAGGTCTAAAAGACAGACTTTATTCCCAATAAAGTAAAAAATTATGCTCCCTCTGTGGCAACCTGTTCTTGCCAGAAAGAAGAAAGAAAGAAACTAAAATCCCCAAAACACCATAGTGTCCACAAAGGCCCTTGTCAAGTGATGAACTTTATGTTCTAAATAAAAAAGATAAATCTGGAATTGAAATAAATTAAAATTGCTTGAAAATCCAAATCTAGGACAAATGCCTCCAGTTTTATGAACTGTTCTTCACTTAGAAGTACAGGCAGTTTTCATAGCTCATAAATTCCTTCCTTATAAATATTTTTCCATATTATGCAGCTAAATAATATGTTTTTAATGGGAAACTAGACAGGAATGCACTGAGAAATGACCAGCTTAGTATGCAAGGGACAGCTCTGTCTCCCATTCCTCTGAACACTTGCCATCTGGAACAGATGCATTAGTTGTGGCTTCAGTAATGACATGGTGGAGGAGAAGACCTTCCTCACCTCAAGGTTTCACTATTACTTAATGGGGTTCCTCATGTGAGCAGAGCAATTGTGGATTCAGTCCAGTGTTTTACTCAGCTGTCATCTCCCCTTATCCCATGACCTCCCCATCCAGCTGTACAGCCTCACCACACTGCAGCATGCATTGCACAAGAGATGCTGTTACAAATAAAGTCATATTGTGTGCATGACTCGGTGCTGTGTTGATATTGAGGGCACTCCCAGAATGGTAATCTCCTATGTACAATATGTGTCTGAGGAGATTATGTCTTATTTTGCACACCGGGATATCTTTAGGATTGTTTATTATTCATGTTTTATTTTAAACTGATGCTGGTCTATGCAGATTTTGAATGTGTTTGTCATATACCATTAGTCACCGTGTGAAATCTCTCAGTGATAGTTAGTTCCTGAGTTTTCTGCAGCTAAGGAGAATTTAACACTGATTGATGGTAGATCACATAGCTGCTTGGCAGACTTTCCAATTTACGGCAGGAAAATTGCTCTTTTCTTTATGCTCATTCCTCCTTCTGCAGGGGGACACTAAGATATATGTGCCAGGGTGCTCAGAACAGCCAGCGTCTGATTGGCAATACTGCGGGTCTTTTTTACAATTATGATTTTATCATTTTCAAAAAACGTGCTGAATGTCAAGTATTTCAGATGCAATTTTTAAAACCCTCTCTATTTATCAAATGTTGATGATATATCCCTATCGTATTTCACATGCAAAAAATGACCTAACATATTTTTGCCTGAGGAAATGAGTGAGCTGTCAGCTCTTCATCCTTTCCTTCTAATAGTCTCAAATTCTCAGTCCTCCAAAGGCTGATTATCTGTAGAGTGAAGATTAGCAGGAGAAACAAAGATATTGATTTGCTGTGCGCTGTCTGCAAATATTTCTCATTAACTACTGATTCAATCAAAAATAATAATAATAATAATAATGGACGGGTTAGTCTGCAGTGAAAGAAAGATATGGGATAAATCCCTTTCCCTTAACACTCACTAGAGAGATTTTCAAAGACTGTATTTTAAGATTTCACATGGAATGAACATGAAGAACTGCTATATGTAATTTTTAGTATCCACTTTCTTTTAAGGAAAAAGACAAGATAAAACTTGTCATGTTTAAAACCAGAGAAGTGTACTGAACTGCCAGCCATAATTTCTAGTAAATTTAGTGATGATTTAGTGTATAAAAAGTCTTCTCTGTGGAAAGATGTGCTTATTATTTTCAGCTGCCTGCAAAGTCTGAAAGGAGAGCCCAGTTTTGCCACTTCCTAAAGGTTTACAGGTACCAGAGGTTTTAAACCTGTAGGAAAGCGCTGACTCTGAGTTCTGTCCTGCAAGGTGGCTGAGGTACTCCCCAGAAACACACACAGAGGAGAAAAATGATTGCTCAATGATTGTTTCAAGAAGAAACATGAATTACTGCTGTGGCACTGTGGGTTTGGGGCAGTGGAGTGGTGGGCCAGGGACACTTCTGAAACAGAGACTGGAAACATGGTAATGAAATGGAAATGAAATGGTAATGAAACATGGAAATTAAACATGGTAAGGAAACATGGTAATGAGAACAAGGGTGTTCATCTGGGCACCAGGGCCTGAGTCTGCTCCTGCTCAGGGTCTTCCCTGGGATTTCTGCACTGAGTGAGGCTGCAGGATGCTTCTCACAAGAATTGAGGCAAGGAGGCTGTTCCAGCTCCTGTCCCAACTAAGCCATCATGTGTTTTCAGCAGCTTCCCCCACAACATCCCATGTTGGAGCCCTGGGCACAGAGGAATCAGACTTTCTGTACTGACCAGGAAATATCCTCAAATATACACCACATTTGACCTGAGGCCATGGGAGGGGCTTCCAAAGCTGAGTGGTAGCACTGAGATAGTGAGTGTGTAGTTGAATAGAGGTGTGTTATATCACAGGGTGAAAGATTTAGAGTTAGAGGTTTTGAGATACAGTAATATAGGTGTAACAAGATGGAGGTTTAGGGTATAGCTTAGTTCTTCTTCTTCTTCTTCTTCTTCTTCTTCTTTTCTTCTCCTTCACAAGTTTGCAAAATTGTGTGTGTTTGGTTGAGGAAATCTGCTGTACGGGACGTGGGTGGTTAGCTATTGTGTTAGAAGTTAAAATAAATTAGTTGGAATCTCATAATTTAGTAGTTTATGCTTAAAAAATACCTTGAAGACAGAACTCTGTGCTCCATTTTTGCTCTGTTAATTTAGCATATAGAAGCACTCATGGTCTGTGAGGCTGTAACTTATAAATAAGGAACAATAAACATCCAAGTCTCAACAAGAATTCTATCTCGTGCTTTTAATCCTGACCCTGGGAAGAAGAATCTGGTAAAGCAAAGGGGTTTGCCTCAGTCCCATACTGATGGCAGTGCTGTTACAGCTTGAAATTTATGCAAGCTCAGCCACGTGATGA
The DNA here is from genome assembly GCA_013397245.1 of Thryothorus ludovicianus. Taxonomy (NCBI): domain Eukaryota; kingdom Metazoa; phylum Chordata; class Aves; order Passeriformes; family Certhiidae; genus Thryothorus; species Thryothorus ludovicianus. The sequence continues at coordinate 225,730 of VZTB01000855.1, read as the reverse complement.
AAATTATATCAGTTCATAATTGTAATCTTTTATTACTACAGACCCTGCATGGAGTTTATAGAATTGCAAATCTAACAGAAAAAATACTTGGCATCCTCTTTTTAAAATCAAAATTCTCTGGATTTGTAATGCTGAAATGAAGAAAATGGGAACCAGGACAATAGAATCCAGCCTTAAACATAGAGAGGTATTATCTTGATTGAATTTTTCTATTCTGTCTCAGCCAGCTTCTGCCCATTTCTTACATTTGTGCCTGTCACTATCTTTTCTGTAACTGCTCCTGGAATAATATTCATTAGATAAATACCTATTTCATCAAAAACCCATTCTTGGCCTGAAATTCATGAGTTTTCTAAAGTACATTTATGGCATTTCATCTTTTAACATAAGATTATCTTGATCACTACAGCATGTAAGCTCTCCTACATTTCCTACCAAGGCTTAGGAAGTGTCAGCTTGCAAAGGAGCAGGTCAGGAGTCAGAACTGATCTCTGGTCACTCCAGGTGCACTGGATCTAATGGCAGGGATGACAGACAGGGGTTAAAATCACCTACAGCAGCTCAGATCTCTGAAACTGAGTCTGTGGTGGCAAAGGCAAAAATCAATCCTAGTTAAACCAGGTCAGGCTTTCAAAGAAAACCTTACTGGCTCCTGAAAGTGTAGGAGGTGAAGGATGCTCTGTCCAGCAGAAACTCCTTAAATCCTCCTCTGGAGCAAACAGGCTGGATGATAGCTATCCAAACACATAAAAATATTTCTGTGTGGTCAACAAATATCAGTGCCTGGTTTGCTTGTCCAGACCACCTATTCCTGCACTCAGGATCACACAATTTCCCACTACCAGGTGTCAGAATCTTTATTGCTCATGTCATACCTCAGAAAAACCCAGAACTGATGACAACTAAAATCCCACCAAATCCAAAATCACAACACGTACAAAAATATCTTGTCCAGTAACATCACTAATGCTGTGTTTTGCTTCATAAGGTTAATATAAAATGATGTTTCAGCCAGATGTGGCAGCTCAGAAACTGGTATGACAGGTTCAGAAATGTTAACATAAGAAAGAAAAATCAAATTGGAACCTTCAAAAAGTATTTTATTTATTGGATGTTTGCACAGTTCTGAAAAAGGCCAGCTATGTCATATTCATATTTGTTAAGAATCTAGTTCCATATTGGATCTAAGTTTTCAATTAATTTTTTGGAGAAGCCTACTCAGTGTACAAATAGACAGACAGACAGACAGACAGACAGACAGACAGACAGATCCTCAGCTGGCAGAGTCTGATGCAGCTCCAGTGATGCTGACTCTCTAACACAAACTAGAAGAGCCTGCCCACAATTTTAAAGATCCAAATATTCCATATATATTATAGCCAGGATGATCTGAATATGGAGAAAACCAAGCAAGAAGTAGGAACACTGCATTGCACATACCATAATATAAAATTATCCCAACAAAAGACTGAATCAGCCCAACATCCTCTATTTTCCTGCTGTTTAATAATTTTATTCTTGATTTTACCACATTTGTAAGCAAGTAAACAACATAAAAAATAACAATTCACTAGCAAAGACAAGCTGTTTTCTGACAACATCAGAAACCTTGAAAGATAGGCTTTGGGACAGAGGCAGGATAAGTTCTGGTAAATTTAAGGATCCTAGGCTAGGTGGAAGCTCAGTTTAAATATTACAGTTTTAGTCCTCTGAATAGGTGACCTGCTAATTATCATGTAATTTCACAAGTAGACATTTAGGTTAATTACATGTTTTAGCAAAATGGAGGTTTGACCATGTCCATCAAATAAAAGCACACATCCTCAGGAGGCTGAGTTCCTCATATTTCATTAATCTTGCTGGTCTTGACTGGTTCTGTTTCTTCTATGACCCACTCACAGCCTCAGTCCAAATCCTGAAAGCTGTCTGTGAAAAAAGAGAGAATGCCTCAGGGAATACTCTCAGGATAACTAAGTTAAGAAAGTTTATAATGACAATTGTGAGGGTTGGAGATGAAGCTTTCTTAGCAGTACATTATGGAATGAGCTGTCAGAAAAATTTGTATTTGTTGCTGTGACTTTGGATCCTACTACAAATAATTCATGCATCTATTCACAGAAGAAAGCTACCATCATCACACAGATAAGGAAGAACAGACAAAATATAAGGGGGTTTTATTAATACCAGTTTGAGGTAGAATTGTCTGCAAGTTTTTCTTTGGCAGCAATCTGATATATTGATTTAATACTCAGACAAAAAAAAAAATCAAAATCTGGATACTTATCCAAACAAGAATCCAAACTCTTTAATGCCAGCTCTGCTCCTATACTTGAGACTCTTAAAATCAAAAATATCGAGGTTGTAGACAGTATAAATTAACTTCAGCAAAATGAATTCATCATTTGTCTTATTTTTTTTTTACAAAATTAGAGGAAGTATTTTATTTGTAATGGCTTTCCTCTGACAGTATATTAAGTGTAATGAGTACCTGTGCTTTTCACATCTGTGAACATGAAACTTTGATACTTGTTGAGCTTCTGATGGGTCTCTGAAGCAAAAGTGGCACTCCATGGAGGAATTACACAAGATCAGGATAAACATAATGAAATCATTCTTCAAAAGTATATTAAGTTGCACAAGGCTGAGTTTGCAATACTCTAAAATGAGAAGAAAGATCTATTCAAATATGAATAAGTGAGAGATTATCTGCAAGAGAAGGAGAAGTTTAGCTACAAGCACAGGTGCTTTAAACCACAAATCCACCCCATTAAGCTCTGGCGCAGCTGTTTTGTAATAAATAAGAAAGAGAAAAAAAAGAAACATCCATTAAAGTTTCATATGAACCAACCTATGAAGAAAAAAAGTCATTTGTTTGTAAACTACTATCACATTAACAATGGAGGCCAATTGAGAAAACCTCCAGTTCTGACAGGATGATTTTAAACTAAGAGTGTGGAATTGTTTATTAAGACTTTGAGTGACAGTCTAATATATTAAATCAGTTCAGAAGATTGTAAAATGCATTAGCATTAGCAATTTAATACCTCCAACAAATTTAACTGTCACTCATGGCATATCTGTCCTTGCTAAAGGGAAAAAATCCTGAAGCGCCATCTTTGTCTTGACGGACAATAAAGTTAGGAGAGGCAAAAGCCTTTCTCTCTGCACTGGTGATGAGAGAACTGTGTTACATTTATCATAATTAACTTTCACAGTTGGCAGCATTTTTTGGCAAATGTGTTATTTGCTCAAGCTTGTGAAAGAAGTTTTAAGAACTAATCATTGGAGCCAAGCCTTTGCTCGCAATCGTTTCAGGGCTGGATTTTAATCAATTTAGAAACGTAATTACATGCCAAATGTGTACACAGTTACTTTGATTACACACAGAAATTGGGCAGTTTCATAGTTAACTAACTGATTGTAAGCTGTTGGGTGCAAAACATCTCGTCTGAATGAGCACTTCTTAATAACCTTGTCTTAGAGCCATGTAGGGAACAATACGGCAAACTTCTTCAAAAAACCGGGATCTTTAAAGGAAGTATTTCCAATTTCCAGTTTTATTCGGCTGGATAAACTTTCTGTGTTCTGTTATATTTTCTTAATTTTAATTGTCACTATTAATAGAGCAAAAACTGAGCCAAAAAAGAATTAAATGCAAAAGGAGATCCCTCAAACACTCGGTGTGATTACTTGGCAGCACAGTAGTGAAAAGGATCCCAAATGTATTGTCCAGCAGACTCCAGCACAGGGCTCCAGCACACAGAACTGAGCAGAACTGTTCTGAGATTTGAAGGAACAGACAACAAAGAGCTAGAGGATTGACATGAATTCCCTGGATGAGCAAAGCACAGAGTTTAGGCTGCTGCAAATAACACTCCTGTGTTCTTCAGGAGTGCTCAGACAACTGCTGAGTGTCTATGAAAATGCTCCTGAATCCTAATATTTGTGTGGTATCCATATCATTACTATTATTATTATTATTATTATTATTATTATTATTATTATTATTATTATTATTATTATTATTATTATTATTATTATTATTATTATTATTATTATTATTATTATTATTATTATTATTATTATTATTATTATTATTATTATCAGTGTAAATTTTTGGATGGCCCCATACATGAGAACTTTCTACTCAGGGAGCAGCAACAGAATCCTGGTTCCTTTGGGGAACAGGGATGGAGAACATGAGCAGCAACAAACACACAAAATGAATAGTTTGCTCAATATTAATCAGGATTGACAAGTTAATAAAGTCACTGCCTAAAAAGAAGTCACATTTGTGACAATAATTTGAAACAAATGCTTTAATTGCCTCTTAGATAAATGGTAACAACATAAGCAGAGCTAGAAAATATAGGACTAATATTAAATAGTTTACTTGGTGTTTTTTCCACCAAGATTTTCAAACTACGCTTGCAAAATTATATCTTGGGGCATTTTGTAGGTAAAACACAAAAAAACAAACAGGATGTGACAAACTGAGTGGTGTGAACAGACACAAGCAGTTCTAATTCTTCCTGTGCAGTGGGAAATCAGAAGCAGCGCTTGCCTGGTGCTGCTTGGGACATGCCCCATCACAAGCTTTGCTGATAAAGAATTACCCCATCAGTTTCCTTTTAGTAAGAGATTGAATCAGAAATGTCCCTAAAACCATATTTTACAACTAAAAATGTTGATTAAATATTTATGGCTTTTTCTTTCTTTTTTTTTTCCTACCAGCAGGTAAACATTGAGCAGCAAGTGAAATTGTGAGCTGGCAGGTTGTGCTGCTCAGCTGTCAGGAAAGGATCCTTCCAAGTGAAGCTGTTCCAAATGCCTGCTGAAGTCCCCAGCCAGCTGATTGCTGCAGGAAAACTGGGGGCTGAAACCCTCCTTGGGAGCAAAACAAAGGGCACGACACACAACTGGATGTGGTGCTATTTCTGCAGTGCAAGGAGCCCTCCCAGATGGAGACAGAACAGAAAATGCTCGAGTTTGTCCCTGAAAGAAAGTGCCCAGTGTAAGATACTCTTCCAGGTGATGCTGGAGTGGGTAACAGCCCAAAGTGTCTCCTGGGGCTGCTGGTCCTGCTGGGGCAGGGCTTGGGCTCTGGGCAGGGTGTCCTGGTGGAAAGGTGTCTCTCCTTCCTTCCTCATACAGCAGCTGCTCTGGGAGGGCTCCCCGGGCAAATCCAGTCACCCACCTGGGCATCCTCTGTCCCTTGGCTGATTAAACTCCGCCTCTGAGTGCACACAGGTGTCGGGTTCTCTGCTGTTTTGCAGAAATTCCCTGGGCTAGCAAAGTCCCTTTCCAAGCCCGAGATGGAATAAAAGAGCCGAAACTCTTCAGGTCTCATTCTCAAGGTCGTTTATTC